>CM042908.1:1800000-2400000 GCA_023653625.1 Triadica sebifera
GCTGCAACTATGATTGAACAGCGTTCTCCCGCTGTCATGTAAAGAGTGCCATTCTTTTTGCCTCGAGCAACCGTCATTGCTCCCTTTGAAATCTTCCAATTATCACCATGGAAGATCGTAGTGTAGCCTTCGCTAGCCAATTGCCCTACTGAGATTAAGTTCTTTCTCAGGTCGGGAATATGTCTGACATCCTTCAACTCCCAAACAGATCCGTTCAACTTAATCTTTACTACACCTTTGCCAATAATAGCACAAGGTTGATCATCACCAAGATATACCTTTCCAAGGTTTCCAGGGACATACCTTTCGAAGAATTCTTTCTGTGAAGTAGCATGGAACGATGCTCCAGAGTCTAACACCCAAGACTCCTCTTTGCTTTCCAAAGAGCATATCAATGCGTCATTGCCTCCAGAGGTGGAAGCAACATTTGCCTCTACCTTTGCTTCCTGGTTCTTCGATGCACTCTTGCACTGATTTTTGTAGTGTCCAGTCTTTCCACAATTCCAACATTCGACAGTTTTTGAACTATGGAAATTACTTGGATTCCTGGATTTGGACCTTCTGTCCTTTGATTTACCTCGGTAGTTTGACTTGCCTCGTCCATTACCTCTGGTTGAATTTCTTCCTCTTGACTCTGTATGCAAAACTGAAGAAGTTGATGATTCACCCGACTCTCTCCGTCGGATCTCTTCACTGAGAACCAAATCACGAACATCATCAAATTTCAACTTAGTGCTTCCCGACGAACTACTCACAGCAGTGACAGTAGCATTCCAGCTTTCTGGTAGAGAAGACAAAAGTATTAATGCTCGTACTTCTTCATCAAATTCAATTCCAACCGAACTCAATTGGGTTGTGACTGTATTGAGTTCATTGAGATGTTGAGCTACAGATGCACCTTCTGTCATTCGCAAGTTGAACAAGCGCCTCATGAGGTGCACTTTGTTTGAAGCTGAAGGCTTCTCATACATACTAGAGAGAGCCATCATAAGACCTGTCGTGGTCTTTTCCTTTGCTATGTTGAAAGCAACATTACGGGATAATGTCAATCGGATAACTCCGAGAGCTTGTCTGTCGAGAATACTCCAGTCTTCTTCCTTCATAGCCTCTGGCTTCTTCCCTGAGAGAGGTTGATACAGATTTCTTTGATACAAATAATCTTCTATTTGCATTTTCCAAAAGCCAAAGTCCGCTCCATCGAACTTCTCAATTTTTACCTTTCCTTCATCTGTGGCCATCGCTCCCACTCGAATCTGACTTCCTTTGGATCGTTTCTGACAATTCTTGTGAACCTCTGTGTATTAGAACACCTCCGTAAATAATTTGGTACAACTGACCAAATTCATGTGAATAGTAATCGCCCGAAAAAGGACAGAAAAAATGCAACCAATGCTCTGATACCAGTTGTTGGGAAATGACGCCAATTTCCCTATAGTCAGATTTATGAGAAAGCGAAGAAAATGCGAACTAATAAGACAGACAAGTTGATAACGGAGTTCGGCCAATTATGCCTACGTCTCCGGACTGCTGCAGATCTTTTACTGAAAGAAAAGAAATTTACCAAGTGTTTACAAACACTCACAACTCACAACCTCTCACTAATGCTACTCTCTCACTTTTTGATGGAATATATTACAAATGAATTTCTAAGGCTATATATAGGCCTACACCTCCTCAATGGACGGTTAAGATTAATTCTCACCTACTTTGATGGATGGTTGAGATTATTTCTCATCTACCGTCTCACCTACCAAATGTATGGTCAAGATTAATCTTCACTTACCATCTTACCAACCAAATAGATGGTCAAGATTAATCCCCACCCACCAAATGGATGGTCAAGATTAATCTTCACCTACCATCTTACCTACCAAATATTTTGTCAACAAAAGATGCACCGTCCATCTTTATTGTCATTTATTTTATGGTGCATGTATAGTTTGACCAACAACATGATAGGTCATATTCGTCCAATCTTATTCATTCATTAGTAAATGAATGATTAAAATTAAATTTTGTAAAAATTTTAAAATAGAAAAACTATTTAGTTAGATTTAATTTATCTCAACCATCCATTTATGAATGAATGGATGGTTAAGAACCTATCATATTTGTCAAAATTGGAGAAGATACTAATCCAAAGCTCACAATTAACCATAAAACCACAAATTGAAGTAGTAATAAAATATTTTGCTATCTGTCGTATTGGATGATGCAATCTTGAGTAAAACTTACTTCAAGATCATGTAATAATTAATGTGTGAATTATTTTATTTTACTATAAGGTAGGGTTTGCTTTGGTGTAATCCACACCAATGCATATTATGCATTTAAATAACCACAACTTTAAGCTTAAATGATGCTTATTGGTGAACATTAAAGACTCAAACAATTAATTTGGTGGACCAAAGGATTCATTGTATGGCTTGCATCATGAACCTAACCTTTAATTATTTGAAACTTCTACATACAAAATATTTTTTATAATTTTTTCTCAGGCTAAATTCAGGTATTTATTTGTTGATTTGCTACCTTTACTCTTTTTTGGTTCTTATAATTATGTACATATATTTGAATTTTTGGTATAACTTATAATTTTCTAACAATTGAATATTTGTATTCTGACGTAACCAAGAACATAATTTTTTTTAGTTTGTGTGAGATTTTAGTTTAAATTAATATAAACATATTTAAATGTTTCAAAAGATTAACCATATGTGTCGAAATTAATATATGTATACAAATTCAATAAAATTTTAAATATAAGTGTTTGAGATTAAAAAAAAAAAGTGCAAGAGTAATCAAATTGATAAATTATTTCGAATGCAGGGCGAATATGCTTTAAGCCTTTCGTAATATTTAAAGCCTTCTCAGCTTCCACTGTCTACATGTGGAGATGAATCTTGAGTTTCTTGAAAGCATGACTAGACAAAAACGACATTGTTGTCAACGAAAGTAAGTGGACTCGGTCCACATCTTTCTCATAAAGGAAATTAAGATTAAATTATAATCAACAACATGAATGGCTGTTGATGCAATTAAAGCAGGTCAGCCAAACACATGCTATGTATTGAACAACATGTCACAACTCACCAACGCATATCATGTAATATATGTTAAAATTTTGTGGGTCCAATTTTTACTAAAGAAGTAGTTTTTGTATATTCACAATAAATTTTAATTGTGGAATTGTCTCTGTTACTTGCATATAATAGATTTTGAGTAGAAAGAAGGATCAAGAAATGGAGGATAATATTGGTGCTACAGGTTCAAGTGAAGAAGGAGGTCTGAAGGAGCAAGATCGATTGTTACCAATAGCCAACGTAGGGAGGATCATGAAACAAATATTGCCGCCGAATGCAAAAATTTCGAAAGAAGCAAAAGAGACGATGCAAGAATGTGTATCGGAGTTCATAAGCTTTGTAACCAGTGAAGCATCAGAAAAGTGTAAAAAGGAGCGAAGGAAGACTGTTAATGGAGATGATGTTTGCTGGGCTATGGAAACTCTAGGCTTTGATGACTATGCTCCTCCACTAAGAAGTTATTTGCAAAGATATAGAGAATTAGAAGGAGATAGAGCAAATCAAGAAAAGGGTAGCTCTAGCAATATTATTGATCAAGAAAATCAAGAAGTATCTCCACCTCCATTCAAGACCAATAACTCCACTTCAAGGCCTTTTTAGTTTAGAGATATTGGGGGATTAATTAGACTAAATTATGATTTTCGAGCTTTAACCATGGTAACCAAGCTTATGGGTTTTTTTGTTTTTCATTTTTTTTTCACATGGATTTTCTTAATAATTGTATGATGAGGTTTCCAGAATTTGTTTAGTGAGCTGGAGAGGTAAAATCTCGTCTGCAAATCAATCTTAAGCTTTGCGTGCCAAAAAATTGTACATGGCAGGTTTTGCTCTTTTTTATTTGATGGAAGAAGTGGAATTTTGCTCAAAAGCTCATGTCTTGGATGCTCTTATGGATAACTTGGTTAGATGATGGATGAAGTAGCTGCAACAATGCAACAAGAAAGGAACAAACAAGGTCAGTTTATCACTAAACCATCCTTAACTTTTGGGATAATCTTATATAGATTAAGATCAGATCTATTATGAATCAATATGACGAAAAATATTAAATTGATTTATGAAAACTTGGTATATATATACATACCAAAATCTTAAGGATTTACTTACATTTTCTTCATATGATGTTACTTTAATTTTCAACATATTATTTAGTCTTGAGTTCATCTTTGGGGTTCCAGATAATATGAAATCAATTCAAGTTCAATTTACTCACATTGATTTCATCTACCTTGCTCTTGTTTGGGAACACCTGAAGTATTACAAACATACATACAAGACCAAGTCATTGTATTTTGTACCCATCAAGAGCTTTTTGTTTAGGTGTTGTTTTATATAAGATAACCTATATCCATTTAGCATCCGTACTATATAGTAGATGTTGACCAAAACGTTAAAAGTGCTTTATCTAAGGTTAAGATTCCCTTAACCAAGGATTTTGGGATATGGGGGACCACCATTAACTTAAGTAATTAACTAGATTTGCAATAAAAATAAATTAATTAAAAATACATTTCAAATCTTGAGCACGTTGACATTTACTGTATATCTAATGAATTGGGTCATTTTCTTATAACAGGTAGACCAATAACAAGGATTAGGGTTTCTCGATTTCTAGTTTTCCTATTCCAAATAAAGTTTGAAGCTTTTTAGATTAGGGTTTCTGTAGGTGATGGAATTTGACACACAAATAATTGGGGATTTCTTCTTTTAAAAGAATTACTATCGAGTATTTGGCTTCAACCTTGGGAAGATGCATCAAAATAAGAAAATATTATAAGACAGACAAGATTGGAGAAAAAAAAAAATTGACCTTGACAACCACAGCCAATTATCCTTCATGTCCGTACAACACTATTGTATGATTCTAGGGAAGAATACTTCTTTTTTTCCTTCTTTTATAAAGTCATAAATCAAAATTTTATATTTATTTAAATCGAACCCATAAATAATTATTGGATCAAACCTTTAATAACCCATCATATAATTTCTTTTATTTTTTTACATGTGACAACTGACAGATCATCATTAATTTGTTTTAGAATAAACCAACCTAAACAAGAAATATCTGCCACCAATATGACTCTTTTTTCTATATTTATTTTATATTTTATTTAAAAATTGCTATGTTTTGAAATGGGTCTATTATTATAAACTTTTTACTTGTTTTGTTAATCAAAGTTAAAAATTTGCAGATTCTAAAGTTTCATTTTAGAATTGTAATTGTTCCGTATGTATAATGTCTTCCTTAGTTCATCAATATTGTGAAGGAATTTCAATTAAGTTTTGTTATGTAAGTTACGAAATGAAATAAATTGCCAATAAATATGTTCACTTTCTGTCAAACATGACAATTGGCAACAGGGTACGTAGCCACAAAAAAAAAATTAAGCATACTGCAACTTCAATATATATATATATATATATATATATATATATATATATATATATATATATATATATATATATATATATATATATATATATATATAGAATATCTGCCTCTAGTTCTAGATGTATGTTTTGGCTGGAAAAGGAGGGAAAAAATTTCATGGATTTTATATTTTCTAGAGAAATTATTTATTGATTAAGCCAACAATAGATCTCTATTTATAAAATTTTCTTAAGATGTGTAATTATTTCGGGTGTATACATTCATTAGGTTTAGCAGAATTTTTTTCTATTCTGCTTGTGTATATTATTGACCTTCCATTTGCATTAGCTCCATGAAAGGGCTGCAACACAAGCAGTGAAACCAAGCTTGAAAATGCTAATGGTTTCTTTAACAAGAAAGTGTTTTGCTTATTTAGCTAAATCGGGTTCATTATAGACCAGTTTATCATATTTTACTATGTATGAAAAATAGTTATTATTTTGCATAAATATATAAAAATATGATTAGATTGATCCATATTTAGCCCTATTCATTGTCTAAGAATTAAATTTTCAGAGGATCATTACTTACAACCAAAACCTTTTAAGAGCTAAAAATATAGCTCCACTCGTATATATTAATTATTTCATTTTATTTTTTTTCTCACGAAAAGCAAATCAATGCATTTCATGATTTATTTCTTGATATTAAAAGTCTGAATTGATAGCATATGTGCAAATTTTTCTTGTTAATTAGTTTCAAATTCTAATTAACATATATTCGTAAGTTTTGGTTGGTTAGAATATTTCAACTTCTTGATATCCAGTTTGTTTCATATTTTTTTATTCCTTATGAAATAGTTTCATGAATACTGTTATTTGCAAGAAGATTATTAAATATCAAGATAATTATACTTTTTAATATTTGGTTTGCTCATTTCTATTGAGAAAACTTAGAATCGTATATAGTATGGTTACAACTAATAATTTAAAAAACATTAAAGATAAAATGATATATACAAATTTACATAGAACACTCTCAAATAAATTAAGGTAAAAATTACAGATAATAATAAAAGAATTTAACTATAAATGAAATATAATAATAATTTTTTTTACTCTGTATCTCTATTTTTTTTCTCTCTTTGATTGAGATGCACCTCACTTGATCTTGTTGTGTTTCATTGCAATAATGCCTCTTTATAACAATGAATCAAATTTAGTCACATCATTATTGTTCTAGCCATGCAAAATGTATGGCTCCTAATGCACCTTCATGATGCAATTATTTGTTAATTAGGTACAACAATTTTTTTTATTAAAACAAATATAATGAATTTATATTTTTTTACTCTTTTTTTTTACAGTAGCATGTTTATGCTATATATGATATACATGCAGTAAATTATATATATATATATATATATATATATATATATATATATATATATATATATTAAAAGTTTAAAAGATATTAGAAGAGTTTTATAATTATCGTGAAATTAGTTTCAGATTATTTTAAGTTTTTGAATATTTTTTGAGGAGTTTTCTCTCATTTCCATTATGATTGTGATGATTACAATCTTCTTCTACTGAAACTTCTACTTCCCTTTCGTTCTCCATATGTATATGAACCTACTATATGTTAAGAATTAATGTCAAATAATTTGTTCAAATATTAGGTACATCCACCATCAATTTGTTGAAAAATGAAGTTTATTGTGTTGAAAAATTAAGCAAATATTAGATACATCCATCTCCATCTAATTTGTTGAAAAATTAAGTCCATATTAGGTACACTTACCACACCAAATTTTTCACCAAATGTATAGTGAAGATTTGAATAAATGTATGGTGTGAATTTAACTTTGATCCTATAAATATGCATATTTCCAAGGTTTAAATCATCATAGAGTGAAGGAAAAAAAATAAGACTACAAGTCTTGAGTGTTTGTGAGAGTTGAGAGTTTTTTTTGTAATATTTCTAGTTTAGTGCAGTTTTTGTTGTGTCTCCAATTTTTGAGTAAATTTCTTCTTTGAGATATTTAATTTAGAGTTGTTCATTTTAATTTTTTTTCTCAACAATTGGTATAAGAGTCTAACTTGAGTGTTAATATTTACTTATCGTATGTTCTATGGTTGCCACTAATAAGTAGATCATCCGCATCAGAAAATAAGTTAAATTATTATTCACTCTTAAAGATTGGTATCAGAAGGGGACGATTAGATATCGTTCTTAGCATAGTTATCTTGAGTCGTGAGAAGTTTGACACACTAAAAGTTTGTTAATCAAGTTTGTTCGGTATAGTCGAAATCATATCGACACGATGAGTGACCTTCAAGTAGTCGGAGGAATCAAAAAGCTTAACAACAAAAACTACAACACATGACCAATATGTATGGAGTCTTACCAACAAGGTCAAGATCTTTGGGATATTGTCGGTGGTAGTAAAGTTACACAACCAACGACAGAAGATGTCTTACGAAAGTGAAAGATTAAAGCAGACAAAATGATGTTTGCTTTAAAAACCACAATTGAAGAAGAAATGTTAAAGCACATTCGAGATGCCAAAACACCAAATGAAGCATGAGACACTTTTATTACACTCTTCTCAAAGAAGAATGATACAAGACTACAACTTCTTGAGAACAATTTGCTATCAATGGTGCAACATGACATGATGATTGTCCAATATTTTCACAAGGTGAAAGCGATATGCTGCAAAATTTCAGAGCTAGATCCGACAGCTCATATTGGAGAAACTAGGATAAAAAGAATAATTATCCATGGTTTGAGACTCGAATACTGTGGGTTCGTTGCCGCTGTACAGGGGTGGCCGACACAACCATCATTTGTTGAGTTTGAAAATTTACTTGCAAGTTAGGAAGCTATGACTAAGCAAATGGGAGGAGTCTCGATGAAGGGTGAGGATGAAACACTCTTTACCAACAAAAACAAAGACACTTTCAAGCGGTACGTTGGTTGTGGATCTAAAAAGAATAATGACAAGGGAGACTCTCGTCTAGGAGGAGCTTCAAAGAATCACGGTAATATTTGAAAGTTCGTTGGAAAGTGTTACAACTGTGGAAAGATGGGCCACATGGTGAAAGATTGTTGGACCAAGAAAAAATTTATTGAAAGTAACACTGCTACTTCCAGTTCTAAGGAGAATAGAGAATATAGTTGGGATTTTGAAGCGTTATTCGCTATGGAGGAAGAAGAATTAGCTCTCACGGTAACAATATCAGAACATATTGACTACAAAAATGACTGTATCGTAGATTCCGGTTGCTCAAATCATATGACGGGTGACAAACAAAAGTTGCAAAACTTGTCTGAGTATAAAGGAGGTCGTATAGTAGTGACAGTCGACAACTCAAATTTACCGATGAGAGAAAGAACCGACATCTTACAGAAGTCTGTCAAAGTATGCTACATGCAAAGATGTACCATGAAGGTTTTAAGCTGAAGCAATGAGGACTGCAGCCTTTATGATTAACAGACTTCCTCAACCAAGGTTAAAATTTGTTTCTCCCTTTGAGAAACTGTGGAACATGAAACCTACAGTTATCTACTTTCGAGTATTTGGCTGTGTATATTATGTATTTGTTCCTAATCATCTGCGTAGCAAGTGTGATAAGAAAGCTGTTAGATGTATCTTTGTGGGATATGACAGCCAAAGAAAGGGGTGGAAATGTTGCAATCCAATGAGTCGAAGATGCTACACTTCATGAGATGTGGTGTTCGATGAAGCCTCTTCTTGGTGGTCTTCAGAGAATGAGGTGTTGCCAGACTCCAAAGAATTTGGAGACAAACTACAACAAAAGATGGATGAGCATATTGTTCAACTTCAACCAAGTTCAAATGAATCAGGAGATCAAAACAGCAATGATGTCGAACAAATAGTGACTCAGAGTCCTTGGCAAACTGGTGTGTATCAACAACCAAATGATGAAGGTGAACCTAGTGAAACTGAAGAATCAACTCTGTAATCTCAACTTTGAAGGTCAACAAAAACACGAAGGCCAAATCCCAAATACACCAATGCAGTCATAGTCGCAGAAGACACTATAATAGAACCTGAGACATTCGAAAAAGCATCGCAGAGTTCTGAGTGGATGACAATTATGAAAGAAGAGATCGATGCATTTGAGCAAAATCAAACTTGAGATCTGGTGTCAAAGCCAAAAGATGTGAAACCCATATTCTTTTAGTGGATTTACAAGATAAAGCGTCGTCCAGATGGGTCAATCGAGAGGTACAAGGCATGATTGGTAGCTCGTGGTTTCTCTCAACAGTATGGACTAGATTATGATGAAACATTTAGTCTAGTGGCAAAACTTACAACAATACAGGTTTTACTTGAACTTAAAGCCAACAAAGATTGGAATTTATGGCAAATGGATGTGAATAATGCTTTTCTTGATAGAGAGTTGGATCGAAAAATCTACATGATCCAACCAATGAGTTTTCAAAGCCAATATCATCTTGAATATGTGTGTAAAATTCGGAAAGAACTATATGGTTTGAAATAAGCACCCAGAGCGTGGTATGGTAAAATTGCTGAATTTCTAACACAAAGTGGTCATTCAGTAACACCCACGGATTCCAGCCTGTTTGTCAAAGCTAATGAAGGAAAGCTAGCTATTGTACTATTATATGTGGATGAGTTAATCATAACCGGTGATGATAAGCCAGAAATTCTTCAGACGAAAGAAAATTTATTAGTTCGTTTCCAGATGAAAGAACTTTGACAACTCAAGCACTTCCTTGGTTTAGAGGTTGATCACACACAAAAAGGAATATTTATTTGTCAACAAAAATATTCTAAAGACTTATTGAAGAGGTTTGGAATGCTCGAATGCAAGCCAATTTCGACATCGATGAAACCAAATGCTAAAATGTGTGCACATGAAGGAAAAGATTTGGAAGATGCGACGATGTATCGACAATTGGTAGGGAGCCTGATTTACTTAACCTTGACTCGTCCTAACATTTCTTATACAGTTGGCGTGATGAGTCGGTACATGCAAAATCCAAAGAAGTCTCATTTATAAATAGTTCGACGAATACTGAGATATGTAAAGAGTACAAATGACTATGGTATTTTGTACAAGAAAGGTGAAGACTGCAAGTTAATTGGTTATTGCGATGCTGACTATGCAGGAGATCATGACACAAGAAGATCAACAACTGGGTACATGTTTAAGCTTGGTTCTGGAACAATTTTTTGGTGTAACAAGAGACAACCAACAATATCATTATCAACCACTGAAGCTGAGTATCGAGCAGCGACAATGACAGCTCAAAAGAGTATATGGTTGATACAACTAATGAATAATCTACATCAACAAGTAGATTATGCAGTTCTATTGTACTGTGACAATCAATCAGCAATTCATTTGGCAGAGAATCCAGTTTTTCATGCAAGAACTAAGCATGTTGAAGTGCATTATCATTTTATCATAATAAAAATTCTGCAAGAAGAAATTGAGATGAGACAGATCAAGACGGATGATCAAGTTGCAAACTTGCTCACAAAAGGTCTAGGTACAGACAAACTCAAAATGTTTTATCGACAGCTCGACATAATATAGAGAATGAGAGTTGACATTGAGGGGGAGTGTTAAAAATCAATGTTAAATAATTTGTTCAAATATTAGGTACACCCACCATCAATTTGTTGAAAAATGAAGTTTATTGTGTTGAAAAATTAAGCAAATATTAGGTACACCTATCTCCACCTAATTTGTTGAAAAATTAAGTTCATATTAGGTACACCTACCACACCAAATTTTTTACCAAATGTATGGTGAAAATTTGAACAAAAGTATGGTGTGGATTTAACTTTGAGCCTATAAATAGGTACACTTCCAAAGTTTAAATCATCCTAGAGTAAAGAAAAAAATAAGACTACAAGTCTTGAATGTTTGTGAGAGTTTAGAGTTTTTTTTGTAATATTTCTAGTTTAGTGTAGTTTTTATTGTGTCTCTAATTTTTGAGTAAATTTCTTCTTTGAGATATTTAATTTAGAGTTATTCATTCTAAATTTTTTTTTCAACACTATATATAGCCCACTTAAAGAAGAAAAAAAAAAGGCATTTGGATAACATGATAATTTTGAAATTTGCTATATTCAATATTTCAACAACAAATGGTTCAATTTGAAAAAAATTAAACTGATAATTTGAAAAAAATTAAAAATAAAATGGTATACATAGATTTATATAGAAAACCTTCAAATAAATTACGGTAAAAACTACAGATAATAATAAAAAAAATTTCACTATAAAAGAAATAGGACATTACAATTAACTTCTCTCCAAACTAAGTTAAGTGGCAAACAATTATACTCTCTATAAAAAATTAGAATAATAATTATTTTTTTTACTCTCTATGTCTCTATTTTTTTTTCTCTTTGATTGAGATGCACCTCACTTGATCTTGTTGTGTTTCATTACAACAATTGAATGCCTATTTATAATAATGAATCAAATTTAGTCACATCATTATTGTTCTAGCCATGCAAAATGTACTGCTCCTAATGCTCCTTCATGATGCAATTATTTGTTAATTAGGTACAACAATTTCTTTATTAAAACGAATATAATGAATTTATATTTTTTTTACAGTAGTATGTTTATGCTCTGATATATATATATATATATATATTAGAAAAATATATCATGATTGTTAGACACGATCACATTACATATCAAAAGTTTAAAACATATTAAAAATGTTTATAATTGTGGTGAAATTAGTTTCAGATTATTTTAAATTTTTCTGAATATTTTTTTGAGGAGTTTTCTCTCAACGATTACGATGATTACAGTCTTCTTCTACTAAAACTTCTATTTTCCTTTCGTTCTCCATATGTATATGAACCTACTATATATAGCCCACTTGAACAAGAAAAAAAAATGGCATTTGGATAACATGATAATTTTGAAATTTGCTATATTCAATATTTCAACAACAAATGGTTCAATTTCTGATTTATATGCTGTAATATAAAATCCTAATAATTTAATACTTCATTCGTGTACAAAATAAGTTTATTTATATTCTCAAATCAATTAAAAAAATTATCAATATATTATTTTAGCAATAATTTTTACCAACATTTTAGAAAACTAAGAATTATTTTCAAAAAAAAAAAAAAGAAAACTAAGAATTGAGATTTAATTGAAATGAATTTTAAAAATTTAGGCATAACTTAATGGATATTTAGCAAGTAGTAACACAACAATGTATATTTATAAATGATTGAAACAATAAAAATTTTGTATATGAATATGACATGTAATATTCGTTAAAAAGAGAGAAATCCAAATCCATAAAAGAAACAATGAAAATACGCTTTTTTTAAAAAAAAAATTGTATAAAAAAAGTATAAGAAAAATAAATATGGGTAAATAGAATTAGATTCAAGAGGTCTATAACCAAGTAACACCAAGAGAGAAATGAGCCAACTTGATATTTTGCTATTATAACCAATTTTTTTTATTTTTTTAATCGTTTTTGGAGAAAACTGATGAATCATATAGGATTAAGAAATTTTTATAGCATTTGGGTGATTCTGCTTGAGTTGTATAAGATAAAATTTTTCTATACGGTTCTTGGAGGTAGAGTCTTTCTGATTTCCTATCTCTTAAAAGAAAAAAAAAAGGTTTAAATTATGTCTAATATATTATAATTAATAAAATTTGCTAATTTACCATATGCATTAATTTGTTTTTTGACCTTATGAATATATGTATTTAAATTTTTAATATAATTAGATATTTATACTTATTATTTTCTAGCAGCTGAACATCTTTACACTGACGTGAATAAGTATAAATATTTAAAAAGTTAAAAAATAAATATACTTAGTAAACTAACAAATCATGCTAAATACAGAAATTGAAAATAGTATATATTTTGAATTCTTGAGTAAATTCAGAATGCTAAAATAATTTCCTCATGACTTTATCCTATATGATTATATATATATATATATATATATATAACCATTAATGAATTTATCGTCAGATAATTAATTTTTCATTTAGGAGTCAATATTTAAACTCTAGTCTATTTATGAGTATTCTAAATAGTAAAATTTTACTTCCTACTTACTTTCATTGATTCTGAACATCTAAATGGTGAATACTTCACTCATATATTCATTCCACACATTATACTTTGGAATTTTGTATGGAAAAAGGAATTAATTAAAATATTATCCAAAGTTATTTTTAAGATATGATAATTTCATCTGCTAAAATATATAATCATGTTCACCTGCTCAAATGTCTTTTCCTTAAACATATTACAAAAAATCCCCTAAATTTAACAAATTATAGTTAGAAATAAAGTAATAAAAAAACTAACATTTTACCCACTTATCTTTTAATAAAAATATTTTTTAAGATAACATTTAGAAATATTGTGACTTGAATATATTAATTACTATATAATTAAAGTCATTGGTAATAAGCATAAATCATAAATCCTAATAAAAAGTCATTAGATTTTACATAATTCTAAATAATTCACATAAAAATATTTCAAATATAGAAAAATCATGTGGTATATTGCACTACAATATTTGAAATTCATACAATATCAAATGAATGAGTATTATCTTAAACGAAATAAAGGTAAACTGTTAGTTTTTAAAAAATTTATTTCTACGTGTAATTTGTTAAAATTTCAAGAGAATTTTTTATAATTTATTCTAATAAGTTGTCATAAAAAAGAAAGATTTTGGCCCTAATTGACATTTTGTTTGAAAAAAAAGCATTTTTGGAAAAAAAGTTATTTTTGCTTTTAAGTAAAAATATATTTTAATTTATTTTTTTTACACCTAACATTAATACTAAACACCCTATTAGGCATATGACGCATAACACATTTTTTAGTTTATCGGTATTGGAAAATAATAAAATATTATTTATTCTAAATAATCATTTAAACTATTTTTTAAAGTAAAAACATCATTTAAACTATATTAAGTAACCCTGTTTTAAGAGATGCTCTAATAACTTTCCATGTATAAAAAACGTGTCGATTGAATTCTGATGAGTTTCAGCTCATTATAGAAATTATGCGAAATACGACTCCAACTACATTTTAATTACAAAACTTCTGTTTACTTTCTATTGGATGAATATTTAAATTAAATTAAATACAATTACAGACTGTCAACGTACGCGGTTCTAATTAAATCCTATAGATGAGCAAAAACCAAGTACATACTTCACTTACCAAGAAATCATTATATAGAAAGAAAGAGGAATATTAAAAATACTCAAAAAAGAAAATTTATTTTTAAAAATTTCTCATTTCTCACTCACCAATCAGTGAGTGAAATGTTCATCGTCAAGGCTCTAGATATGGAAAAGGCCTAGTTAAAAATGATTTATTCGATTTGGAGGCTGGTGCTGCTGCAACTATTGCTCGTTCTAGTCAGGTGTATATACACACTCATAAATCTTGAAGCTAAAGGCCAATTATTGGTAAATTTGTTCAGAAATTTTTTAACAGATGGGTTGATTGTGTATTTGTAGATAAAAGATTGGGGAACAATCTTGAAGCTAGCATTTCAATGTATTGGAGTTATTTATGGGGACTTAGGTACATCACCATTGTATGTGCTACCTGGGATCTTTCCTGATGGAATCAAAGAGCAGGAAGATATCCTTGGAATGCACTTTTTGATTATTTACACTATCATTATTGTCCCTTTGATTAAGTATGTGTTCATCATTTTGTCAGCTAATGACAATGGAGATGGTAAGTTTGATTTAAGTTAGTCATTTATTTATAAGAAATTTCTTGAATTAAGTAAAGGTTTTTGAATTTGAATATTGCAGGAGGTACCTTTGCACTCTATTCATTGATATGCCTCCATGCCAAGGTGAGCTTGGTACCAAACCAGCAAGCTGAAGATAGAGAAGTGTCTACTTATAGGCTGAAGAAACCGAATCGTCGAATGAAAATTGCTTCAGCAGTCAAATCTACTCTTGAAAGCAGCGACCTTATGAAGTATGTCTTGTTGTTCACAACCATGTTTGGTGTTTCCATGGTTCTTGGAGATGGCATTCTCACGCCCTGCATATTAGGTAATTGAAACTAAAATTTACAACTCCAGCTTGATCAAACTCGAACTCAAACTCAAAAGTTCTTAATTATGGTTCGATAATTTTGTTGGTGCAGTATTGTTTGTGTTGAAATGTGGCAATCACACATCGGAAATAAGTTTTTTTTTTCACAATAGCATTAGCCTATAAATAAGATTTCATATTCTCTTAACAAATCATCTCAAACACCAATTCCTTACTTGTAAGATTGATTGTATTTTTTTTCTCTATCTTTTAATATTTTACTTTGTAATATTTCTTTGAAATAGTAGAATATTATTTTAGTAGTGTCCGAGAACGTAGGTATAATTCACCGAATCTCGTTAAATTCTGTTGTTCTTTTTATTATCTATTTAATAGCTATTGTCAGGTAATTTATTTTAGTAATATATTGTGCTTTAAATTATCTGAGAAAAATTTTGTCACTAAGACTCAAAGAGTCTAAGGAAATTGGTTTTTGAGGGAGACCATTTGTGACTCCACCAACTATCTAAGAATTTTTCTTTGTCTTAATTTTTGGCAAAATTATTCATTTTTGTGGAAACTAACCCGATTTCCACAACAATTGGTATTAAAGCCAATGTTACCGAGTTATATGCTCTGTGGTTGCGGCATAAGCTGATCTTCCACATTATAAATGTTTCTTTGGATTCTGGGATATTCCACATTTGAAATCTATTAAATAGTCTTGAAGAAAAAATGGCAAGAGACGGATAAAAATCAACGATGGACACAACAACTTCTACTTCATCAATTTTGGCGAGAACTATTGTGGCAAATACAAGAATTGCAGTGGAGATTTTTGATGGTATAGGTCATTTCAGCATATGGTAAGGTGAAGTTTTAGACGTCTTATTTGAGCAAGGCTTAGACATTGCCATTGAGGGAGAAAAGCCAGAAGGTGCATATGAGAAGGAATGGAAGACAATCAATTGTTTGACATGTAGTACAATTTAATTGTGCATGTCCAAAGAGCATAAGTATGTCTTTTGTAAAGAAATTTCTGCAAGTAAATTGTGGAAGACACTTGAGGAATTTTTTTTGAAAAATAGCAGCCAAAATAAGCTTCATATGAAGAAAAGGTTGTTCAGATTCACATATGTTCCTGGTACCACAATGAATGATCACATCACCAATTTCAATCAACTTGTAGCAGATCTAATGAATTTGGATGTGACTTTTGAAGATGAAGATTTGGCCCTAATGGTGCTGGGATCCCTTCCTAAGGAGTTTGAGTTTCTAGCAACTACTATACTCCATGGGAAAGTTAAGGTGTCTCTTAGTGAAGTATGTGTTGCACTATACAACTATGAATTGAGGAGAAAAGACAAAAAAGATAACACCGGTGGAGCAGCAGAAGCTTTGATAGTAAGAGGTCATTTAAAAAATAAGAACAATGGAAAGAAAGACAGATCAAAGTCCAGAGTGGACAAAGATGAATGTGTCGTTTGTCAAGAAAAGAGGCACTGGAAGAAAGATTGTCCTAAGTCGATAAGTAAATCTGGCAAAGGCAAGACTGTTGCAGATTCAAATATAGTTAAATATGATGATTCAGACTTTTCATTAGCATTGATGCTATCAATAAGCAGTTCAACTTATGCTATCAATAAGCAGTTCAACTACTTGGATCCTGGATTCAGGTTGTAGCCACCATATGTGTCTCGATCGAAAATAATTTTTCGATTTTAAAAAAATTAAAGGAGGAGTTGTCTATACTGCAAATGATAGCCCTTGTAAAATAAGTGGAATTGGTTCAGTCTAGTTGAGAAATCGTGATGGATCAATCAAAATTCTGATAAACGTAAGATATGTGCCTAGTCTGATGAAAAATCTTATTTCTATGAGAACCCTTGGGAGAAAGGGTTTCACTATGGTCATTAAAAATAAAGTAATAAAGGTTATATCTGGAGCACTTATGGTGATGAAATGACTTCAAAGGAGCAACAACTTGTATTACTATGAAGGCAATACAGGTGTTGGAACAACAGCAACAGTTTCTAGTGATGACCAGGAGCTAGAAACAACCAGATTATAGGATATGCGCTTGGGGCATACAGGTGAAAATTCCTTGAAACTTCTAGCAAATCAAGGATTATTGCAAGGAGTACAAACCTGAAAATTAGACTTCTGTGAGCATTGCATCAAAAAGAAGCAGACGAGAGTGAAGTTTGGCACTGCAATCCATGATACCAAGGGTAATCTGGATTATGTTCACTCAGATGTATGAGGTCTTTCGAAAACTGCTTCAATGGGAGGTAAACATTATTATGTTACCTTTGTTGATGATTGTTCAAGAAGAGTATGTGTGTATACAATGAAGATAAAGGATGAAGTGTTGGGAGGTTTTCTCATATGGAAAAAGATGGTGGAAACTCAAACGGGCAGAAGATCAAGTGTCTTCGAATAGATAATGAAGGAAAGTACACAAGTGATCCCTTCATGAAAGTTTGTAGAAATGAAGGAATTGTTTGACATTTCACTGTCAGAAATACATCACAATAGAATGGGGTGGCTGGACGCATGAACCAAACTCTACTGAAGAAAGTTTGGTGTATGTTATTTAATGCTAGATTAGGTAGACAGTTTTGGGCCGAGGCTGTAACATCCGCTAATTTAGGCCCCGAGTTGCACGTGTCGTAAAGTTGACGCGTTTGACCGATCGGAGTCTAAATTCGGATTTTTACACAAAATTGATTAAGAAATGGCTAAATTAAATGATGAATGCCTAATTAAGTGATATTAAAGTTTAAAGAAGTTAATTTACGGTAAAGGACTAAATTGCAAAATTTGATAAGTTTTGGGGTCAAATTGCAATTTACCAAAAATTTGAGGATTTATGAGATTAATGGCTAATTAACTTAAGAAATTTGGACTTTTTGATAGTGTTGGCCGGCCATGATGTTAAAGAAAGATGATTAATATTGATTAAGTGTAAAATTGGGAGAAAATGGTTAAAAAGGTGGGTCCCACATGAATATTTTTGGGTACCCTATATAAGACTTTTCTTCTTCTTCTCTTCATTTTCTGCATCCTCTCTCTTTCTTTACCAGTCACGCCAGCCACAACTTCTCCTCCATAGCTCACTTTGATTCTAGAGAGAGAAAGGAAGGGAAGAGAAGGGAAAGAGCAAGACAAAGTGATTTTTATGTTCCATAACTCATAAGGAAGCTGGAAAGAACAAGAAAGAGGAAGAAAAATCAAGTTTGGTAGAGAGAGAAAATCTCCGAAGTGGTGATCAAGTGAAGAAAAGTGTAAGGTAAGAAGTATTTCTTCTTCTTCATCATCTTTTCTAAAGGAAGTTCGAATTTTGAGCTTTTCTAAGACTTATATGGAATGAGAGAGAAACTAGGGTTTTGAAAGAGAGAAAGAGAGTTTAGGGTCTTAATGAAATTAGATGATGATGAAAATGATTTATGATGTTGTAGGAGTTCCAAATGACAAGGAACAAGCTCTAAGGAGCAAAGGAAAAGATAAAGCTACCTAAAAGAGTGAAGGAGAAAGATTAAGGTTTGTGCATAACTTAAGGCAATAGCCTATTTTGTTTGAAATAATGCATGCTGAATATGACTTTAGATAAATGCAATTTCAATAATGATGATGATTATGGCATGAAACCATAGGTTTAGACATATATGAATGAGATAATTGTGACATTGAATTAAGGATGCATGTTAGAGAATCTTGTATGATCAAGGCATGTAAATGTATTGAAAAATAATGAGTTGAGTAAAGAGCCTTAGAAATGCATGAAATAGAATTTGGTATGTTTTGGATGATGTTAGAATGAATGAAAGGTGAATATGCAGATTTCCTGCTGAAAGTCACGGGTGTGACTATTGAGTCACGGGCGTGAACTTGAGGGTTCACGGTTGTGACTGATTGTGTCACGGTTGTGAATTTCTGGGTGGAAATGGTACTATTCATTCCAGAAGCGTTCACGGGTTGAAATCACGCCAGTGAACTTATTCACGGGCGTGAATGAGTAATCACGACCGTGAATGCTTTTGGGCAATTCATTCCAGTAGCGTTCACGGCTTGGGATTACGGGCGTGAATTAATTCACGGGCGTGAAAGTAGTAATCACGGCCGTGAATGCTCTGCATTTGAAATTATGAATGTGGTTATTAAATGAGGAATTCAAGTAGGTAAATGAAAGTTATTGTCTATCCAATGAAATAAGAATAATATGAATATGGATATATGTATATATATATATATATATATATATATATATATATATATATATATATATATATATATATATATATATATTGATGTGAGAATGTGATATGTTGTGATATAGAAAAATGAATTGATGTAGAAAAATGAATTGTCACGAATGTATATGAAATTCGATGCAGATAAACATGAGAATATTGATGAATCTAGTAAATGAATGAAAAGATATATGATTATGACTATATGATTCAAAACAAGAAAATTGAGATGTTGATTAATATGAGATATTGATGTGGAAAATTGAGAATAATGATTGATGTAAAAATATAAAGAAGCCCATTACTCTACTTGCGGACTAGAATCAGGATAGATGACATGTCATTAAGGGGGCGAATGGTACCGTACTATACCTCAACCAATGTAGCATAATCTCGGAGAGCACCATTGGTCTGGGATGCTCAGTCAGTGTGGCTTAAGCTCTGGGAGCGCTACTGACTTGAGAAGCTCTAAGGAGCACATATAAATGAGGACAAGGTGTCATAAGCTTGTGTGAGCGGCCTTGGTCCGGTTATTCATCTATGATGAATTATACTCAATCAATGTAGCTTAAGCTCGGAGAGCGCCATTGATTTGAGAAGCTCTTATGAGCCAGATAGTGGACAGGGTGGCTTAAGCTCGGAGAGCGCTCCTGATCCATAACCCGTATCCAGTCAGTCCAAAAAATTTAGAGTGATGTGGGCAAGATAATGAGGATATGTCGGAAAAATAAGAAAAGAAAAGAATAAGAAAATGATGATTAATATGAGATTGATATGCAATGATAAAGAGAATAAGAAAATGATGATGATATGAGATTGAAATGCAATGATAAAGAGATTTACAGAATGCTTTGCTATTAAAGATAAATGAAAATAACATTGTCTATATGAGCATGACATTCATATTTGTATGAAATAGGTATATGTTGATAGTCTTGCATGCAAACATTTTAATGCATAAAAATGATAATTGTTAATGCTTGTTGCATGATATAGTATATTGCCTTCTTTATATACACCACTAAGCTTAGAGCTTAGCGTGGAGTTTAATTTCCACGCAGATATAGAAAGGTAGCTGAAAACACTAGATAAAGCAAGCGGTGATTCCCATTCAAGTAAAGCAGCCGAATCTTGAGAAAGTGGGTTACAAGTTTTGAAACTTTTGTATTTGATTTTTATATGAAAGAAATGTTTGAGTTTGTAAAACTTGCTTTTAAAGTTTGTTAAGAATTCCGCTGATGTTATAAATTACTATTTTATGCAAATGGATTGTAATATTATTTCTGTTTATATCCATATATATATACATGTATATAAAAAAAAATATAGCGAATAGAAGAAGTAAGAAAGTCAGGCGGCAGCGCTTGCTTATCCGGGCACGTATTGCGGTTCGGGTGAGGAGGTGCGGTCACGGCTGCGACAGAGGCTGTAACATACGCATGTCATCTCATTAATTGTTTGTCATCAACTACTATTAATGGCAAAACACCATTGGAGGTACGGTATGAAAAACCTGCTACAGATTATAATTCCTTACTTGTGTTTGGTTCCACTGCAAACTATCATGTTAAGGAATCAAAGTTAGATCTAAGGGAAAAGAAAGTTATCTTTATGGGGATATCCTCTAGTATCAAAGGATATCGTTTATGGTGCCCAGAGATGAAGAAAATAATCTTTAGTAGAGATGTTACCTTTGACGAGTCTATCGTGTTAAAAAAGGTAACAGAAAAGCAGACAGATGATTCTCCACAGCAGGTGGAGGAAACTCTCAAATAGGTGGAGTTTGATAGAAGAAAAATTGTTGATCCAACAATTGTAAAGCCTGATAAAATTACTTCTACAGCAGAAGATGAGATAACGATAGAAAATGGATCAGATGAGGAAGTAGAGGTTTTAACACAACAACCTCCTTAGCAACTTGAGCCAATTGCACTATGAAAGCCAAAAAAGAATATTAAAAAACCTGCTCGACTTGAAGATATGACTAATTATACATCTTCAATAGATGATGAGATTCCTTCCACTTATTATGAAGCTATTCAAAGCTCAGAAGAAGAAAAGTGGAGAAAAGGCTATGGAAGAAGATATGCAATCCTTTGAAAAAAATCAGACATGAAAGCTAGCAAGTCTGCCAAAGGAAAAGAAAGCGATTGGCTGTAAATGAGTTTATGTAAAGAAAGAATGATTTCCTGACAAGAATGATATCCGCTACAAGACAAGATTGGGAGCTAAAGGTTACGCTCAAAAGGAGGAAATTGATTATAATGAAGTGTTTTCTCCAGTTGTAAAACATTCCTCCATTAGAATACTGTTGGCCTTGGTAGCACAATTGGATCTGGAACTAGTTCAGCTAGATGTAAAAACTGCATTTTTACATGGAGACTTAAAAGAAGAAATCTACATGACTCAGCTATAAGGATTTAAAGTTGCTGGAAAAGAAAATTTAGTGTGCAAGTTGAGCAAATCGTTGTATGGATTGAAACAATCTCCAAGACAGTGGTACAAACAATTTTGACAAGTTTATGATAAGACAGAAATACACAAGAAGTAAATATGATTATTGTGTATATTTGCACAAGCTACGGGATGGTTCTTTTATCTATCTTCTCCTTTATGTTGATGATATGTTGATAGCTTCGAAAGATGAATGAGAGATTCAAAAGTTAAAAGCTCAACTAAATCAGAAATTTGAAATTAATGATTTAGGATAAGCTAAGAAGATTATCGGTATGGAGATATGCAGAGATAGAAAATTGGAGAAACTTTGTTTGACTTAGAAACAATATATGAGAAAGGTACTAAAATAATTTGGGATCAATGAGAAGACAAAACCAGTTAGTACTCCACTTGCCCCTCATTTTAAGCTCAGTGCATCTTTATCTCCGAAAAGTGATGAAGAACGAGAATATATGTCAAAAGTTCCATATACAAATGTTGTTGGTAGCTGATGTATGCAATGTTGTGTACGATGCCTGACATTTCACAAGCAGTTGGAGTTGTGAGCAGGTACATGCATGATCCTAGTAAAGGACATTGGCAAGCTGTGAAATGGATTCTGCAGTATATTCAGAATACTGTAGATGTTGGTATAATATTTGAGTAGGATGAGAAAATTGGTTAGTATATAGTTGGATATTGTGATTCCAACTATGCAGGTGATTTAGACAAACATCGATCTACTACCGGTTATGTGTTCATACTTGCAAAGGCACCGGTTAGTTGGAAGTCTACCTTATAGTCAACAATTGCTTTGTCTATAATAGAGCCAGAGTACAGGGCAATTTCAGAAGCTGTTAAGGAGACAATTTGGCTTCAGGGGTTGCTGAATGACTTAGGAATTGGTCATAAACATGTTAAAGTGCATTGTGATAGTCAAAGTGCTAATTTTTTAGCAAAGAATCAAGTTTATCATACAAGGACGAAGCATATCGATGTTCAATATCATTTTGTACGGAAAATTCTTGAAGATTGTGAGATACTACTTCAGAAGATTTTGACTGCTGAAAATCCCGTAGATATGGTAACAAAAGTTGTGACATGTGTCAAGTTTCAACATTGTTTGGACTTGATAAATGTTCTTAGAATTTGAAATTGGGCGTTTTAAAGCGCATTCGGAGACATTACTGAAATTTGTAAAGAGAATGTTTGTTTGGAATTGTGAGATCACCAAGGTGGGGATTTGTTGAAATGTGACAATCTCAAATCAGAAATAAGTTATTTTGTCACAATAGCATTAGCCTATAAAAAAGACTTCATATTCTCTTAACAAATCATCACAAACATCAAACCCTTACTTGTAAGATTGGTTGTATTTTCTCTATTTCTTTTAATATTTTACTTTGTAATATTTCTTTGAAATAGTGAAATATTTTTTTAGTAGTGTCTGAGGACATAGGTATAATTGGCTGAATCTCGTAAAATTATGGTGTTCTCTTTATTGTCTATTTAATAACTATTGTTGGGTAATTTATTTTAGCGATATATTGTGCTTTAAATTATTTGAAAAAAATTATGTCACAAATACTCAAAGAATCTAAGAAAATTGGTTTTTAAGGGAGATCATTTGTGACTCCACCAACTACCTGAGAATTTTTCTTTGTCTTAATTTTTGGCACAATTATTCATTTTAGTGGAAATTAACCCGATTTCCACAACAGTCTGCAATGGGAGGTATCAAGGAGGCAATTCCTAGCCTTTCACAAGATGTCATAATGTGGGTTTCAGTAGTGATTTTGATTGTTATGTTCCAAGTTCAAAGATTTGGAATAGATAAAGTTGGATATACTTTTGCTCCTATTATTCTTATATGGTTTGCTTTTATTGCTTTTATTGGATTTTCAATTTTGTCAATGTATGATCCTAGTGTGATTAGGGCTATCAACCCATGGTATATTATCAAATATTTCCATAGGAATAAAAAGGATGCCTAGATTTCTCTTGGCGGTGTGGTTTTATGCCTCACAGGTAAATTTTTTTAATCTCTCTATTTTGGAAGGAATATTTAAAATACTAATTTCATTTTCACTACAATAAATTCAAGTTCTGAAGCTTTATTTGCTGATTTGGGTCACTTTAATATTCGTTCTATTCAATTAAGCAGTTGTACTGTTCTTATTCCATATTTGTTGCTAGCCTATATTAGGCAATGTTCCTATATCAGGAAAAATCCTGACAATGTTAATAATGTCTTTTACAAGTCAATCCCTAGTAAGTTATCCTACATAAGGATAATATAATATAAATGATTTCATACTCGATTTGTACTTACATGGATTTTCTTTTTATGCGGCTGTTTGTATTGGCCACAGTTTATTGTAGCAGTATTAGCAGCCAATATTGCTAGTCAATCATTAGTATCAGCTTCCTTCTCCATATTTCAACAATTTATAGCACTTGGATGTTTTCCTCAGATTAAGGTTGTGCATACTTCTCCAAAACATGAAGGACAGGTTTATGTCCCTGAAATCAATACTATTATGATGACAGCCTGTGTAGGAGTCACTTTTGGCTTCTAAAACACTTTGCAGATTGGCAATGCATATGGTAAGCTAAAACTTAAAATGAATTTTATAGGAACAGGTCCATGAATAAATTCACAGACCGAGTCCATGTAAGAAATTTTTGTTATTTTTCTCTAAATCTTCTCAAAATTGATTCTTGCAGGAATTGCTGTGACATTCATTTTCATAATTACATCATCATTTCTAATTGTAATTGTGGTTATGATATGGAAGACAAATATTCTACTTGTAATTTTCTATGCACTAACAATTAGCGTTATAGAATTGATATTTTTGAATGTTACCCTATACAAGTTCATTGATGGAGGGTACCTTCCTTTACTCTTTGCCTTCATAGTGGTAGTCATCATGTTTTATATGGAATTTATACCTTTCTCTACTCTTTGCCTTCATAGCAGTAGTCATCATGTTTATTGGAATTATGGATACAGGAAAAAATACATTTATGAGCTTTAAAACAAATTTTCAGTAGAAAGACTAACTGATATCATCTCAAACAAGAAAATCCTGAGTCGAAGGACTAGGTTTGTTCTACACTCAGCTTGTTCAAGGAATAACTCCTGTGTTCAATCACTATATTTCAAGAATTCCTGCATTGCATTCAGTTATTGTATTTGTTTCAATCAAGTCATTGCACATCAGTAAAATCCCTGCAGTGGAATGGTTTTTGTTGTTGGGCACAACGGATAAAATAATACAAATACATGTGAAATAAAATAATCAGTAAAAAATAACACCGATAATTTAACGTGGTTTAACTTTTAATTTGGGCTACATCCACAGACAACACTCCAAATATTTTTCTTCCACTAATAAAAATTAATGGGTACAAAGAGAGTCTTTCCTAGATACATGCTAGAGGTAATACAACAATTTTGATATAAACTCAAAAATAGTAGCACACAAGTATTTCCCAAAAATACTCCCAAAATATTATTCTCACTATTTCTTCACTTTCTAATTTTTGGAAATATTCCAAAAGTGTAACTCTCTCTCAAATTATCTTAAATGAATTGAGATTGTTGTGATTCAAATGAAATGAGATATGTCTATTTATAGGTAAAATATTCAGTGTGGACATAAATCAAAAAAGTTAAAAATATTAGCTGGAGAAACTCAATTCAAAATTTAATTACCGCAACTTATGACTTTTTTTAAAAAAATTATATGTAGTGGGATCCACACCAAATTTTTTCAAAACTTTCTGCTGCCTATCAACAAATCTCCCCCTCCCGACAATGTGGAGGCTCCACCATTCTAACAGCTAATCGATACTATTCAAAATACGATTTTGGTAGAATTTTCGTTAACATGTATGATCCATTTTCTTCTATATGGATCTTCTCAAGCTGTAGTAGCTTATTCTCCATCACATCTCTGATCCATTGATATCTCACATCAATATGTTTTGATCTTGAGTGAAATGAGACATTCTTTCGAAGATGGATAACACTCTGATTATCACAAAATAATTGATATCTGTCTTACTGCAACCCAAGTTCTTTCAAGAACATTTTCATTCACAACAATTCTTTACATGCTTTTGTTGCTGCAATAAACTCTGCTTCAGTTGTCGATAGGGTAACGCACTTCTGTAACTTCGATTTCCATGACACAGCTCCTCCTGCAAAAGTGATCAGGTAACCTAATGTTGACTTTCTGGAGTTAACATCGCCAGCCATATCTGCATCTGTGTATCTAACCAACACGGGTTTGATATCTCTAAAACATAAAAATATTTTTGAAGTACCTCAAAGATACTTAAAAATCCACTTTACTACAGTCCAATGTTCTTTTCCAGAATTTGAAAAGAATCTGCTCACTATTCCAACTACATGAGCGATATCAGGTCGTATGCACACCATGACATATATCAAACTTCCAACTGCTGAAACATATGGAATCTTGTTCATCTCATCCATCTCTTCGTCTGTAGAATGGCTATGTTTGGAACTCATCCTAAAGTGATTAGTAAGAGGATAACTAACCATTTTAGCTTGATCTATTTGAAATCTTTGAAATACTTTCTCAATGTACTTCTCTTGCGACAGTCATAATTTCTTGACATTCCTATATTTGATAATCTTCATGTGAAGAATCTGCTTTGCTAACCCCAAGTCTTTTATAGCAAAAGACCTACTTTTTCAAGCTGTTAATTCTGGAAACATTCCGGCCAACAACCAGCATATCATCCACATAAAGCAGAAGAATGATGAAATCTTCATCAGAGAATTTTTGTACAAAAATACAATGGTCTGAAGTAGTCTTATGGTATCCTTGCTCCCCCATAACAAACTCAAACTTCTTGTACCATTGTCTCGGTGCCTGCTTCAAGCCGTAGAGGCTTTTCTTCAATCTGCAAACATATTCCTCTTTTTCTTTATGTTCGAAACCCTCTGATTGCTCAATGTATATATCCTCTTCCAAATCACCATGTAGGAAAGCAGTTTTGACATTCATTTGCTCAACCTCTAGGTTAAGACTTGCTGCTAACCCCAACACTGTATTGATGGATATCATTTTCACAACTGGTGAGAAAATTTCAACAAAGTCAATTCCTTTTCTTTGACTGAATCCTTTGACAACCAATGAACACCCATTTATTTTTCAAAGTTTTCTTGCCTTTTGGCAGATTCACCAGTTCAAAAATATTGTTCTCATGCAAGGATTTCATTTCATCTTGCATAGCTTCAATCCATTTTTGTCTGTGCTCATCAGTCATTGTTTTTTCAAAGCTTTCTAGTTGTCCCACATCAGTGAGTAACACATTCTCATTTTTTGGATATCTCGTAGACGGTTGTCTTGCTCTATTGCTCTTTCTCACAGGAATTGGAGAGTGCACAAGTGATGGTTGATGATGAACATCATCATCTTCAGCATCATCTTCCGGATTGTCGATGGGAGCATTATTTTCTTCAGGCAGATTAACATGATCTTCATCCCCAACTTGTATTGGCACCGGTATTGGAGAAATTAATTCTAAATCTGTTGAGTCGCCATTAGAATCAGGAACACTTTTCTTTGTCCTGACAATATCTTCAATGGTTTCCTTCTCAATGAAAACAACATCATGACTTCTGACAAGTTTCTTATCCACTTGATCATAAAATCTGTAGTCAAACTAATCTTTTCCATAGCTAATAAAAATACACTGTCGTGTTTTGACATCGAATTTGAACCTCTCATCTTTTGGAATATTTACAAAGTCTTTGCAACCAAATACCCACAGATGATCATAGGAAACATCATTTCCTGACCATGCTTTCTTTGGAATATCTAGCTTTAAAGGGATACAAGGTGAAAGATTTAACACGTACACAGTCGTGAGTAAAGCTTCACCCCAAAATATTTTAGGTAACTTTGCATGTGAGAGCAAATATTTGACTCTCTCCATCAAAGTTCTATTCATCCTCTCAGTCAGGCCATTCAACTGTGGTATTTTTGTATGGGTTTTCTGATACCGAATACCATATTCTTTGCAATAGGCATCAAACGGTCCAATGTATTCTCTACCGTTGTCTGTCTGGATGCATTTTAACTTCTTTCCAGTCTGTCTCTCAACTGAGGCATGAAATTCTTTAAAGACATTTAGCACCTGATCTTTTATCTTTAAAGTATACACCCATGTATTCCTTGAATGATTATAAATGAAAGTCACAAAATACTGAACACCACCCAGTGACTTTGGCATTGGCCCACATAAATTTGAATGAACCAGATCTAACACATTCTTCATTTTGGATGGAGGGGAATTTTTGAAAGCAACTATGTTTTGCTTTCTTGCTAAACAGTCAGCACATTTCTCCAAATGCACTTCATCCATTCTAGGCAGCATCTTCTTTCTGACAAGGGTAGTCATCCCTTTCTCACTCATGTAGTCGAGTCGTCTATGCCATAATTCAGTAACACTGTCCTTCTCCACAGCACTCACAGTGTCATTGGAGAGTTTCTCATGCATCACATACAAGGTAGCATGCCTTGTGTCTCTAGTCACCACCATGAAACCTTTGGTAAGCTTCCATTGATTATTTGAGAAGGTACTGCACAAACCTGCATCATCGAGTCTTCCTACAAAGATCAGATTCAGACGAATATCTGGAATATGTCTGAAATCTCTTAGGACTAATATGGTACCATTCACAATCTCCAGACAAATATCTCATATGCCAACAACTTTCGACAGATTATCATTTTCCATCTTCACAGCGCCAAAATCTCCTGCTATATAAGATGAGAAGAATTCCTTTAGAGACGTGGCATGAATGGTAGTGTCACCATTAATTACCCAACTAGTCTCGTGGGATGTAAAATTGATAGTATCATCACAAACGACATTGAATTCGTTCATGGTATTTGTTATGTCATCATCATTGTTGTCATCTCGTTTTACTTCCTTGCCTTTCTAGTCCTTTTTGAACTTTCGGCAGTATTTCTTAATATGACCCTTCTTTTTGCAATAATGACATTCAATATTGCTATATTTGTTTGATTTTCCTCTGCCTTTTTCCTTTAAACATTTATTGTCTAGACTGACTCCTTCCTCTGTAGTCAGTAATCAAAACATCTAATTGTGATGAAGAAGATGAGTTTTGTGATCTCCTTCTCATTTCTTCATTCAGGATACTGTTTTTTCAGACTCCATATTGACTACACCATTAGGTGCAGTGTTGGTGATTGAAATCTTCAAAATCTCTCATGACTCTAGTAGAGAGCCCAATACTAGCAGAGCAAATACTTTATCATCCAGCTTTATGCTCATTTTGGATAGCTGGTTCATGATCTCTTACATCTCATTCAGATGATCTGCTATGAAAGTTTCTTCCTTGTATTTCGACTGCGTCAACTTTGTCAAATAAAATAATTTATTGTTACTTGTCTTTGACGCGTAAAGCTATTCAAGCTTATTCCATAGCGTCCGAGCATGAGTCTTATTGCAGATGTGGTTGTACACGTTGTCTTCGACAAATTGTCAGATGTAACCCCACACCGGCTCGTGCTCAAATTCACACTCCTCATTTGCCTTGTCTTCGGGTTTAGTCGTAGTAAACACCGGTAGATGCATTTTCTTCACAAATAGGAGATCCTTCATTTTGCTTCTCCATATGTGGTAATTTGTGTCATTTAAGTTGATCATCTTGGTACCCTTTATCTCCATTTAAAAAAAAAATG
Source organism: Triadica sebifera (assembly GCA_023653625.1). Lineage (NCBI taxonomy): Eukaryota > Viridiplantae > Streptophyta > Magnoliopsida > Malpighiales > Euphorbiaceae > Triadica > Triadica sebifera. The sequence continues at coordinate 1,829,992 of CM042908.1, forward strand.
AGACTACTTCAGCTGACAGTAAATTAATAAAATATTTTTTGATGTAGAAGATCAGTCAATACTGCAACCACAGAGTATACTAAAAATTTTATAAGACTAACAAACTAGTTTTGATACCACTTGTTGAGTACAACGGGTAAAATAACACAAATAGATGTAAAATAAAATAATCAGCAAAAAATAATACTAACAATTTAACGTGGTTCACCCTTTAATTTGGGCTACATCCATAAACAACACTCCAAATATTTTTCTTCCACTAATAAAAATTAATGGGTACAAAGAGAGAGACTTCCCTAAACACATACTAGATGTAATACAACAATTTTGAGATAAATCCAAAAATAGTGGCACAAAAGTATTTCCCAAAAATATTTCCAAAATATTTTCCTCACTATTTTTGTCACTCCCTAATTTTTGAAAATATTCCAAAAGTGTAACTCTCTTTCGAATTCTTTCAAATGAATTGAAATTGTTGTGATTCAAATGAAATGAGATTTGTCTATTTATAGGCAAAATATTCAGTGTGAATATAAATAAAAAAATTCAAAAATATTAGATAAAGGAATTTAATTTAAAATTGAATTAATGTAACTTTTGACTTTTTTTTAAAATTATATGTGGTGAGACCCACACCACATTTTTCAAAATTTTATGATGCCTACCAGCACTTGTTTCAACGAGTAAAGCATGGGGAGCCCATTTTTCGATGCATAGTGAGGTACGGGTATGCTGATTCAAGGCAGGATCAAGAGTCGTTGGAGCAAATGTTGGAGGAGCAATTGAAGATGTTCATAAGAGATGGTGATGGGGAAGAGGTGCAGAGAGAATTAGCAAAGGTTGATAAAGCAATGAGTGAGAATATACTTTATTTGATGGGTGAAGGTGTGGTTATGGCTGCAAAAGGATCAAGTTGGGTGAAGATTTTGACCGTCGACTATCTATACAACTGGTTATGTAGATGTGTTAGGCAGCCTGATGAAGTTTTCTTGATTCCTCGCAAGCATTTAGTCAAAGTGGGAATGACTTGCGATGTTCAGGCCATTTCATACGCATCACAAATGAACTTACTGAATGTCATTAGTTCTTTTTAGAATAATGATCTGCAAATAATTAAGCTTTATATTTTTTTTTTTTTGCAAATAATTAAGCTATTAGTTGCTCAAAAATGTTATAATTTTAATTTCCTTTTTGTTGTTTTAGTTTATGATTAATGTTAAATTTAAAAAATAATTCTCATTACCTTCTATTGGTTGCTTACAATTACTCAAAAGTGATCGAGATGCATTGCCATTGTCCCCACTTAACAAATAAGCTTCAAAGCATGCTATATATTGCCCAACTTAATTAATAATTGAACTAATGTTAATTAAATAATAATAAAAACATAATTAAGTCTTGGGCCAAATATGGTGCAAAGCATCTTCAACAATGATATTTATTTTGTATCTTTAAATATAGAGAGTAAATTTTTTTACACAAGTCCAATAGATTTTTTATATTTTTATTTTTCATTTTGTATTATCCATACAAAGTAATATTTATTAAAAGAAAAAAATAAATTACTTTTATTATAAGAAAAGAGAAATTTTTTTTAGAGAAATATATCAATATAACATACATAAAAAGTTGAGATGTATTAATTATAATTAAAATTGAAATTGAAATTTGGTTCTCTAGATATAGAGAGTCAAACTCACTCTCTAGTTTAAATTTTAAAAATATAGAGTCTATTAGAGACTTTTTTTATAAAATGACTATTTAAAATAAAATAAAAAAAACATAACTTAAATAAAGAGTTTGATGGAGATACTGAACTTTTTATCTGGAGAGATCGATTCAATAATAAAATATTATTTTTAATAAATATTTTATATATTATTTTTCAATTTCAACTAATTCTATTATTAATTTAATGAAGAAAATATTTTGATAGTTGTTACACATTAACATCTGCTCGGTTATCCAACAAAACACTGATCTTGTGGGATTTTATATTCTCCTAGTATCATTTTTTTTGGTATTACTTTACTACCGAAGTTATAAATTGTGAATGAAAATGGATAAAACCGCTTACTATCAATGGAAAAAAAAAGAAAAAAAAAAAAGTTTGCATGCATAAAGCAAAAGCTGGAGCAGCACTCATTCGAAATTTGTGGTGAGAAAGATTTCTTTCAACGGCTCTTCTCTTTCTATATAATTATTTAGAGGAATAATAGACACAGTATGATATCGACAAATGATCCAAATACTTAATTTTTTAATTGGCTGATAAATATTTATTGGAAGAGAAAAAGTATTAAATTAATATTTCTTTTTTTTTTTCCTTAGTAAACATTCACCAATCACTTGAATAAATATTTAAACATTCAGTTTTTAGAAGATTATTGCTACCATTACTCAATTGTTTATATTTATTGAGTAAATTATGATGACCTCAAATTCACCTAAATATAAAACATCATGTTAAGATGATCTTATGAATGGTTGAAATTAATTTTATTAAATGATTTCTTTCTTTAAAAATTTTTATAAAATCTAATCTCAACCATTCATTAATAGATGAATGATTAACATCATCATCTCTATATGATCTATCTGAAATGATGCCATAAGAGCAAATTGTAAAATTCCACGTGCATGCATGATAAGAAATTGAATCACTAGCTAGGCTAAGCACTCGAGCATCTTGAAGGATGCCTCACTAATCGGAGTACGAACGGACAAGCTTGTATGATGTGGTTGAATTGAAAGAATATAGAAGCAATCTAGGCTTTTGAAGGCATGCAGATCTTTTAATTAAGTTCGTAAGAAATATGTTGACTACCTTCATAAAAGGAGCCAGCAATCGAGGCCTTCATTTGCCAATGCCTAAAGTTTCATATGATTTATCAATCAAAATTCAAGTCAAGTTGAAATGAGAAGAAATAAGACATTTACCCGACAATGTAAAGAAACAAGTTACGCATGCATTAGGCAAGTACGAATTGACAATCTCCACTGTTATCAGAGTCGGCATACGATGAAGAAATTTTTAGACATGGGAAACAATGAACCCTCTTATCCTCCGCTCTCAAAAAGCCAAAAACTATCAACTCAACAAACGCAGTGACTTGCAGAAGGAAGTCCAAAAGGAAGCAAACGTAAGCCAGACATGTAGCTACTGAAGGAAAAGTGAGATTAGATCAGAAAAAGCACACACACACCAGATCTTTAATAGAGTCATATTTTAAATTATCCATTTGGGATCAGACTAATCCTGAAATAATCTTTAATATGATCAATTATGGCAAGCAAAATAAACAAAAAATGATAAAAGAGAATTTGTTTATTGAAAATAAAAAGAAGGTTCAGCTAAGCTAAAAATCATAAATCATATGGGACAAAACATACTAAATGAGTTCATCTCTACAAAAACTTTATTCTATATGAAGATTAGATGGATAATTAATCATGCTTAATTAGGCTACTAATTAAACTTCATAAGTCATGCCCACTTTGAGTAAATGCCTACGAGGAACCAAAAATACTTCATCAGGCTGCCTCACACACCTGCTTAACCAATTGTAAAGATAATCAATACTTAATCTTTTCACTAGTGACGATCCATTTGAAGCCATCACTACCCCTTCTCCCATCAAATAAACAGCACGACCTTCCAATGCCTTATCAACTAATCCCAACTCTTTTTCCACATCATCTCCATTTTCATCTCTTATAAACACCTTCAACTGCTCAGCCATTATTGCCTCCAATGATTCCTGATCCTTTCTTGAATCTTTGTATCCATATCTCACAACACAATGGAAGATCATCTCCTCGGCCTTCACTCGTTGAAACAAGAAACGTTCCTCCACAGCAACTTTGCTAATCGGCAGGGATTTAATTGATACAAATACAACAACCGAGTGCAGAGATGAGACATTCGACACATAGTGAGTGAATATAGGGGTTATCCCGTGGACTAATGGAGTGTAGAAGAGACTGAGTCCTTGGACTCGATGAATCCTTTGATCTGAGATTATATCAGTCAGCTTCTCCACTGCAACCTTATTTTCGAACTCATATGTGTACTTCTTTCTATAGCCGTAGTTCCATATGAACATGATGGATACCACAACGAAGGCGAAGAGCAGAGGAAGGTAGCCTCCATCGGTGAACTTATAAAGAGTGGAGCTCAAGAAGGAGAGTTCAATGACACCAACGGTTAAGACATAGATGATTACGAGGATGATGTTTGTCTTCCATATCATAATCATGATGAGAACTAGAAATGCAGATGTAATTACGAAGACAAATGCCACAGCAATTCCTGCAAATTTTATGAAAATTAGAAAACTAATTATTATAAATCAAATTTTGTTGAAGGGACTCAATAATTTACCATATGCATTGCCAATTTGCAAGGTGTTTTTGAAGCCGAGAGTGACGCCTACACAGGCCAACATCAGAATAGTGTTGATCTCAGGAACATAAATCTGTCCCTCGTATTCTGAGGATGTGTGAACAACCTTAACACGAGGGAAACAGCCAAGTGCCACTGCTTGTTGGATGATGGAGAACGAAGCAGAGATTAATGATTGACTCGCAACAATGGCTGCCAATACTGCTATAGCAAACTGTGGCCAGTACATTGCTTCTGCATGATTTTTTAGGGAAAAAAAGGGCCCAATTCAAAAAATAGGACAATAATGAAAGAAAAACTCTTACTTAAGACTAGCAAAATAGACTTACTAGGGATGCACTTATAGAAGGCTTCAAGGGAATCCTGAGGATGCCGATAGAGATAAGAACATTGGCCAAAATAGGCTAAGATTATAGAGGGGATGACAATAGAGCAAGAGCTTATTCGAATAGAGACAACATTGAAGTGACCCAAATCAGCAAACAGAGCTTCAGAACCAGTTAGGCATAGTATTACCCCTCCAAGAGAAATCCAAGCACTCTTTTTATTTCTTATAAAATATGCTATAATATACCACGGATTCACAGCCTTGATTACACCTGGCTCATGCTTGAAAATGTTGAATATTCCAATCAATGCAATAAATAAAAACCACACTGTCAGAATTGGGGCAAAACTGTACCCAACTTTGTGTGTTCCAAACCTCTGAATTTGGAACAAAAATATCAATATCACCACTGATATCCACATTACTGCATTGTCTGTGAGCTTATCATTTGCCTCCTTTATACCTCCAACTGCTGATAACACTGCACCAACAATTTCAATTTTGAAATTTAATTAAATTTAGTTTCAATATTCGTTCCCAGATGACAAAATTTTGATTCAGAAAAGATGTCGAAGATCAAAATTATCGTAGAAAGATTGATACTTTCTTTTATTAATAATTTCAAGAATCAAATCATTGATACAATGTCACGTAAGTAAAATAAAATGCTACGAGCAATATTATTGGGTAAAATGTTTCATTGATAGCAAAAATTATGCATGTGTTTCAATTTGATAGATATATTTTTTATCATTTTGGTATCAGCTCTTTCAATTTTTATTTAAAAGTATAATACCTAAATAATTTAAGTTAAAAATGTATTTATGTAAATATCGGAATATCATATTAATTATGTCACGTCATCAAATCAATATGTCAAAAATATTATTCAAAATTTTCATTTTTTTTGGAATTTAGATGTATTTTGTCATTATGGGTGATGCTACATTTTGATTTCCACGTCTTATTTGGGTTCCATGGTCTTATTTGGGTTCCATGATCTGAAACAAAAATATTGAAAGATAAGATACCAAAATAATGTTTTTTAAAAAAAAAACATTGATACCTGCGTAACTTTTGATAGGAATGAAGCTTTTTACCCAAATGTTATCATTATTTGAATTTGAAAACTTACTGCCCTTATTACTTGATAACCAAATTAAAGCCTATTTGTACCTGATATACATGGAGTGAGAATGCCATCTCCAAGGACCATGGATACTCCAAGCATGCTCATGATCAACAAACCAAACTTGATTATGAAGCTATTCTCGAGCATTGATTTGAGAGCCGAAGCCATCTTCAAGCGCCGATTCGGGGTCTCCAACTCATAATTCGACACTTGTTTATCCTCAACCTGCTGGTTTGGTATCATGTTTACTTTAGCATGGCGACATATCAACGAATATATGGCAAATGTCCCTCCTGCAAATTGCAAAATACCACTTTATATATGAAACTCTGAACCTGTTCTAGGCAAGAAATTAAGTTCTGAGACTAATGAATTACCTTCCCCGCTATCGTTGGCAGCCAAGACAACAAAGACATACTTGATCAAAGTGATGATAATGATAGCATAGAAAATCATAGACAAAACACCAAGAAGATCATCGGTGTGGTTGATCCCATCAGGAAAAATACCAGGTAACACGTACAATGGAGAAGTTCCTAAATCACCATAAACAACTCCAATGCATTGGAATGCAAGCTTCAAAATGGACATGTAATTTCTCTGTATCATCATCATCAACATCAACCCATTATAATTCTACGGCTAATTGGCCATATGATTATGAACCCAAATTTAATTAATACTATACCTTAGCAGTATCATGACCGTGGGTGCTAACTCTACTTGCCTCCAAATCGAATATTATATCCTTTTTCATGAGGCTTCTTCCATTTCCATTTGCTCTATGATCTCCATGATTAATGCTTTCTTCCTCCATTTCCACTTCTTCTATTACTTCTTTCTCCATTAATTAGTGTCACCTTAATTAGGAAATTAAGGGACATAATTAGTTTTATGAACGTATCTCCAAAACAGAAAAAAAAAAATCAAAATTTAAATATTGTTTTGATAGTATTTATCTTTTAATTCAAAAATCGAACATTTTTGCATTAGTATTGTAAAATATGTAATTTTTAGTTTCATATTTTGGTTGGTATGTTCCTAATATACAAAGTTGAAAACATATCAATCTAAAAATCGGTTTTACTTCAAAAGAACAATTGAGAAATCTTTGAAAACTCAAAACAAAAGAAGAAATAAGAAAGAGATCCGAAGAAAACAGATTTTTAACTAAACATATGCATGCCTTCTTCAACACAAAAGAAGAAAAAAACATGAATGAAGAAAACACTAGAACTGAAAAAAAATATACGAATACAGTACCTATTTAACCTTTGATCTTCCTTGATCTTTCTTAATCAGTTTCTAATAGAGAAAAAACACTGAAAAGCTAATTTCTTATATCTCCAAAATAATTTATATTTAATTTAATATATATTCCTCCAATAGAAAGTAATCAAAAGTTTTCGTAATTAAATGTAGTTATAGTAATTTCTAATTTCTAATTTGCTGAAAGACATCTAAATTCACTCTACGCGTTGTCAACTCTATTGTGATAGGTGCCCATCTTTCTTTTCTTTTCTTTTTGTTTTGTTTTTTTTTTTATTTTATATATATATATATATATACATGGAAAGTTGATAGAGCAAATCTTTAAACACGATTATTTAATACTAGTTTAAATTATATTTTGATTTGAAAATATAGTTTAAATGATATTCAGCAGCGGTTGAAGATAAATATAACTTTTATTATTTTCCAATATCCATAAAACTAAATAAATCATTTTGCTTTCTCTTTTTTTTTTAAGTAAAAAAATCATAAAAAGTAAGTCATCTTTAAAAAAAAAATACTACGAAAGCATAAAATCCCACAAGATCAGTGTTTTGTTGGATAATCACTGCAGCTGATGTTGATCTGTTTTCTTCACTAAATTACTAATATTTGTTTTATAATTAATTCCAAGGTGAAAAAAATATAAAATATCTATTAAAAAATAATATTTTATTATTGACTCGATTCATATATAAATTAAGAACCAGTTTGATTTGGCAGCCAGGTAGTGACAGCATTTAGAATATCCTTACTGCCTCAATCTCATCAGCATTTACAATATGGAATTGCATGCATCTCTATCTTTTTGTAGCTAATTTAAGTCAAGGATGAATAAATTCGAATTTTATAATTCCTGCCATGGTAGTAATGAACTTCAGTACTTCACGTAATCACGTTTTGCAGTTTGCACTATAGTAAATTATTTCATCACCAAGCATATGTAAAAAAAAACATAAAAAGCAAGTCATATAATAATAATAATAATAGTAAATAAGAAAACTTAAATATTCAATCCCACAAGATCAGTGTTTTGTTGGATAACCGCGGCAGCTGATGTTAATCTCCAGAGTAACAACTAACAAAACATTTTCTTCAATAAATTAATAATATTTTTATTATAATTAATTGCAAAATGAAAAATATAAATATATAAAAAAATATTTATTAAAAATAAAATTTATTATTAGCTCGATTTCTAATGTGTACCATGGTGGTATTGCGCTTCCATATTACACGTTTTGCACAATGAGATTATTTCATCACCATTCACCAAGCATTTAAAAAAAATTAACAATGAAATATTAAGTATATATAATTTACTAATCTTGTAATTGGAATTTTTGAATTGTAAATCTTAAATCAAAATACGTAACAATGCTATAACAAACGTACAGTTAACTACTTCGTTGGGTATTTAGCTTTTTGAGGACTTGAATTTCTACTTCATCCAGATTTCCTACGTACGTTGTTGCAGCAAGCCCTAATCTACTTACTTAATTACTCAAAAAGATAATTAATTCTGAATATTTATTAAGTAGAAAAATGATAATGTATTTTAAGTGTATATATTATAAGAAATTTTTGTTTTTTTGTTTTTTCCATTTATGAAAATTTAAAAAAAAAAAACTCAAAATGAAAAGCAGAAATCAAAAAGTAGTTAAATTCTTAATTAATTTGTGCAACATCTGCCATGCTATGAAGCTTATTTGTTAAAAGTGGTGATCTCCATCACTTTTGAAGCAAACAATTGAAGGTAAAGGAGAATCATTTTTTAAATTTTAACATTAATCATAAACTAAAACGGTAAATGGGGATTGCAAATTACAACTTTATTTGAGCAACTAAGAGCTTAATTTGCAGATTATTATTCTAAAAAGAATGACATTTTTCAAGTTTATTTGGCATTCATATATAAAAGAATGAATGATGCAGAAGAAGATCATGAAATGGCCTAAACATCATAAGTCATTCCCACTTTGAGTAAATGCTTGCGAGGAATCAAGAAAACTTCATCAGGCTGCCGAACACATCTACACAACCAATTGTATAGATAGTCCACTGTCAAAATCTTCACCCAACTTGATCCTTTAGCAGCCATAGCCTCACCTTCACCCATCAAATAAACTATATTCTCACTCATTGCCTTATCAACCATTGCTAATTCCCTCTGCACCTCTTCCCCATCACCTTCTCTTATGAACATCTTCAGTTGCTCCCCCAACATTTGCTCGAACGACTCTTGATCCTGCCTTGAATCTGCATACCCGTACCTCACTATGCATCGAAAAATGGGCTTCCCGGGCTTTACCCGTTGAAACAAGAACCTTTCCTCTGCAGGGACTTTACTGATGTGCAGTGACTTGATTGAAACAAATATAAGAACTGAATGCAATGCAGGAATTCTTGAAATATAGTGACTGAACACCGGAGTTATGCCTTGAACAAGCTGAGTGTAGAACAAACCCAGTCCTTCGACTCGAAGCATTTTCTCGTTTGAGATGATATCAGTGAGTCTTTCTACTGGAATTTTGTTTTCAAGCTCATAAATGTATTTTTTCCTATATCCATAATTCCATATAAACATGATGACTACCACTATGAAGGCAAAGAGTAGAGGAAGGTACCCTCCATCTGTAAACTTGTATAGGGTAGCACTCAAAAATATCAATTCTATAACACCAATTGTTAGTGCATAGAAAATTACAAGCAGAATATTCGTCTTCCATATCATAACCATAATTAGAATTAGAAATGATGATGTAATTACGAAAACGAATGTCACAGCAATTCCTGCAAGAATCAATTTTGAGAAGATTTAGAGAAAAATAACAGAAATTTCTTACTTGGACTCGGTCTATGAATTTATTCATGGACCTGTTCCCATAAAATTCGTTTTAAGTTTTAGCTTACCATATGCATTGCCAATCTGCAATGTGTTTTTGAAGCCAAGAGTGACTCCTACACAGGCTATCATCAGAATAGTATTGATTTCAGGGACATAAACCTGTCCCTCATGTTCTGGAGAAGTATGCACAACCTTAATCCGAGGAAAACATCCAAGTGCTACAGATTGTTGAATTATGGAGAAGGAAGCTGATATTAGTGATTGACTAGCAATGATGGCTGCTAATACTGCTACAATAAACTGTGGCCAATACAAAGCAGCTACATAAAAAGAAAGCACATGTAAGTACAAATCGAGTATGAAATCAATTCTACAATGGACCTGGTCCATATAAGTATTATCTTTCTGCAGAATAACTTACTAGGGATTGACTTGTAAAAGGCATCAGTAACATTGTCAGGATTTTTCCTGATATAGGAACATTGCCCAATATAGGCTAGCAACACAGATGGAACAAGAACAGTACAACTGCTTAATTGAATAGAACGAATATTAAAGTGGCCCAAATCAGCAAACAAAGCTTCAGAACCTGAATTTATTGGAGTGAAAATGAAATTAGTATCTCAATCTTCCCTTCAAAAATAGGGAGATTAAAAAAAAAAGATTGTACCTGTGAGGCATAAAACCACACCACCAAGAGAAATCCAGGCATCCTTTTTATTCCTATGGAAATATTTGATAATGTACCATGGGTTGATAGCCCTAATCACACTAGGATCATACTTGACAAAATTGAAAATTCCAATAAAAGCAATAAAAGCAAACCATATAAGAATAATAGGAGCAAAAGTATATCCAACTTTATCTGTTCCAAATCTTTGAACTTGGAACAGAACAATCAAAATCACTACTGAAACCCACATTATGACATCTTGTGAAAGGCTAGGAATTGCCTCCTTGATACCTCCCACTGCAGACAATACTGCACCAACAAAATTATCGAACCATAATTAAGAACTTTTGAGTTTGAGTTCGAGTTTGATCAAGCTGGAGTTGTAAATTTTAGTTTCAATTACCTGATATGCAGGGCGTGAGAATGCCATCTCCAAGAACCATGGAAACACCAAGCATGGTTGTGAACAACAAGACATACTTCATAAGGTAGCTGCTCTCAAGAGTATATTTGACTGCTGAAGCAATTTTCATTCGACGATTTGGTGTCTCCAGCCTGTAAGTAGACACTTCTCTATCTTCAGCTTGCTGGTTTGGTACCAAGCTCACCTTGGCATGGCGGCATATCAATGAATAGAGTGCAAATGTCCCTCCTGCAATATTCAAATTCAAAAATCTTCACTTCCTTCAAGAAATTTCTCATAAATAAATGACTAAATTAAATCAAGCTTACCATCTCCATTGTCATTAGCAGCCAAAACGATGAACACATACTTAATCAAAGTGACGATAATGATCGAGTAAATAATCAAAGAGAGAATTCCAAGGATATCTTCCTGCTCCTTGATTCCATTAGGAAAGATCCCAGGTAGCACATACAATGGTGATGTACCTAAATCCCCATAGACAACTCCAATACATTGAAATGCTAGCTTCAAGATTGTTCCCCAATCTTTTATCTGCAAATTCACAATCGATCCATCTGTAAAAAAATTTCTGAACGGGTCTACCATAAAGCTTATTGGTATGGAACTAACGAGTTTGATCACTAATCGGAGCCTTTATAAAAAAATAAAAAAAAAAATCTAAACATTGTGTATATATACCTGACTAGAATGAGTACGAGTTGCAGCACCAGCCTCCAAATCGAACAAATCTTTTTTAACTAGGCCTTTTCCATATTCAGAGCCATGACGATGAACATCTTGTTCTTCCACTTGCTGTACTACTTCTTCTTTTTCTACATCCGCCATTGTTGTTTATTCACGTATTAGAACAGCAATTTCTTCTTCTTCTTCTTTGTAAGAATTAATACATGTATATGATAATTTACAGTTTATGGAAGTTAAAATCGAAATGTAATTAATGCACTTGCTTACAGCTTGCTTTTCTATATAATGCTTTCTTGGTTAAGTGGTTACCTTAATTGTAGTTTGCAGTTGGTTTTTGCTCATCTATAGGATTAATTAGAACCGCGTTGACAGTCAGGAAATTTTCTGAATGGTTAACGAAATTCCTCATACGGTAAAACTTATTACCACATTCTTCTTTTCATTTTTCTAATGTATATTATGGCCTCAAATTTTCCTATTTTTAGGGAGAGGAAAATGCCCACTAACTACTACTTTGCCCTAGTTGAGTGAGAGGAAAAAACACATTATCATTAATAGTTATACATCTTTGAATTTTGGGTACGAAACACTTTTAAAATTTATAAATGATAATATTCTATGTGAATTCAGTTCAGTTTGCAGCCACTAGTTAATAGAATACTAGATGGTTGAGACAAAAAAAAAATAGAATTTTATCTTATATTATTATATGAGTTTTTTTTTTTATATAAAACTATATAATTAGTCATCAAAATTTAGGACATATTATAGTAGGAGTTGTTGTCTGTCTAATAATTTTTACTTCAAAAAAGAGAGCATGATATATTATTGAGTTTTATGTCTGTCTATTCTCCAACAACCACTTCCTGTGTCACATTTTTTGATGTTTCATATAATATTTCCAGAGTAACCTATACTCAGTTAGTTTTTTTTTTATGTACTTCTCTCATCTTTATTTGCCAAAAAAGACAATTTTTTTTTTGCTTTAAAATGTATCATCATTTAGAAAACAAAAAAATTAATATTAATATTATTACTAGAGATATAAAATCAATGGACTCTACAAGCCAAAGAGCTAAAAAAATATTTTAGGATTATATATATTAATTTGTATTCATACAATGGATTATTAAAGGTCAAATTATAATCCCGAAATTTTCTTTATGAGTTATGTCCAAATTAACTCACTATTTTCAATCTGTGATCAATTAATCCAATTTATGGCGTATTATTATTCATTAATTTTATGAAATGAAATGAATTTTATTAACTTTTCATACATTGAATTGAATTGATCATAAAGTGCAAATTGCGGGTTAATTCGGCTATAACGTTAATTTTGTTATAACTTGAATTTTGCTAACGAATTCTATTATTTTTTGAACTATATTGAAGCAACAATACAAAGATGCAATTATAATCAACTTGTTAATTAACATCATCCGTTAATTGTTGGCCATAAATATAGCTGTAACTGTAATCCCATCTTTAGATGATAACGTTAATAATTTTTCTGATAAAAACCATCATTTGGCCGCATTTTGATGTGATAGAAAAATGTTACTAATATTTTATCACGCACTTTTCATCATACACTTTCAATGCAAAAAATATATATGTCACTTTTTTTTAATAAACCACTAGCTTTTATTATATAAACTAATTGTACTATTATAAGTGAAGGGACACATTTTTTTTTATATTGAAAGTATATTATGGGAAGTGTTTGTAACATTTCTCTCATAATATATGTCCCCTATACTATTATTTCTGTACACATTGAGCCTTTCATTAATGTTTTGCTCTAGTTAGACATATTAATTTCTATAGCATGATTGAATAATAGTATAGGGGTTGAAATCATCAAAATCAAAAGTATAGGGGTCACATCACAAAAACCAGAAAAGTACATAGTCAAACTATGTATTTTGCTTAAATTTCTTTTTTTTTTCTTTTTCTTTTTGTGCAAATGAAGGTGAAAAAACCCTCAAATATAAAACAAACTACCTCAAATAAGTAACTTTTAAAATGTCATGAAGAAGTCAAGATTTGAGGGAAAAAAGCAAAATTATGACATATATGAACAAACAACATACATTACGGATTTAGGATAATATTGACTTACACTAATGCTTTAAATATTGATTCTGTTTGGTAAAACTAATTGATAATCTAACTGTTAGCTTATAATCTAACTTCAAACTAATAATCTAATAGTTAAAAATCTGATAGTCGATTCAATTAAAAATATTTGAAAATACTAACTGAAAAATATAAAATGATATGTTTATATTAATTAAAAATATTATATAAAATTTATTTAAATACATAATATAAACGAATTATATAATATATATGCATATTAAATAATATAAAAATTATATTAAATATTTCATCCTAATATAATAAGCATTTTCAATAATTTAATAATTATATAATATATAATTTAATAATTATACAATTATTATTATTATTATTATTATTATTATTATTATTATTATTATTATTAGTACTACTACATATCATTTGATAAAAAATAAAGATATAAAAAGAAAGAAAATTGATAATTTACTAGCTTCTAATTGGAATGCTGGTTCTACTATTTTTTTTTTAGATTATAACTTAGCTTTTTTTTTTCCAAATAAGCAATTTTATTAAACACAAATTATTGGTTAAACAATATTATTTGTATGATCAAATTAAATTATAATTTAGTTTTATGTTACCAAGTGTAATCAACCACCATGAAAATTCTCAAATTATAATACATTTACATATATTTCTTAACTCAAACCCGTTAACTTCAACCATGACCACTAAAGATGCCAATAGTTCCAAGGAATTTGGAGAAGGAATACAAATGGCAGTAAATAAATCCTACAGAATTTCAGAAAAATATCCAATGTTTATAATCTGAAGATCACATGAGATACTACATGTATGATTTATCCTTTCAATTATGTTATCTTAATTACAACCAAAATAAATTTTTCTAATTTTTGTTTCATTTTATCTTTTTATCTTGAATTTGGCTATGGTTGTCTAAATTAGTATGATTCCTTTGGTGGCTTCGTTCAGCTTTAATCGCTGTCTAAGTTTTAACTTTCTAACTTTGGAGGCTTAAGCTTAATCCTTTGGTCAAATTTAGATGTTAATTAGATGCTTTTTTATGATAATCAGTTTTCTTGAAAATTAATTTTTAGGTAATTATTCATTTTGCAGCCATTTTATTTTATTTTATTATAACAATACCTTTTTTATTTTATTTGTTGTTGCTCTGATTATAGAAATTAGTACAAAAATTGATCCTAAATTATAATGGAAATTCACAAGTAATTAAGAATTTAAAGAATATTACAAGGAAATGTTTTTTTTTTGGTAAATCACCAAAAAGAGATTTTATTGTACAAAGAAACAACCAAATACAACAACAGCCCTGAAATAAAGGCAACCAAAACAAAAGAATAGGAGGAACAGTATCAAAAATATAGCCCCAGTAACAAAGAATATTTCACATCCAATAATTTAGAGTTTCAGTTCTTTTATCTTTTATAAACCTAATGATAATATTGTTTCTAACCATCTGAAAGGTGTTATTTACCGAGAATCTCTCATTCTTAAATACCATCAGATTGTTTGCTCTCCAGATAATACAATGGCCATGAAGGCAACTCTCCTAACTTTAGCAAAGAGAGATTTACCCCAGTATTCTTGATGAACCATGACACTTCTCTTCTCTATCGAAGACCACTTCGAGACCATTGACATCTCCGAATCACTTGATCCTAAACTTGAGCAGAAAAAGAGCATTGAAAGAACAGATGTTCGATAATTTCCTCATCCCTATTGCAAAAGCTACAAGTAGGAGAATGTCCCAATCCCCAATTCCTCAATCGGTCATTGGTCATGAGTCTATTTCTTAAGGCAAGCCAACATATAAAATTGTGCCTAGGTATATAACCTGGCCCCCAAATAAGATTGCTCCATTTGACTTTCATCCCTTTTTGTCTCAATGCCTGCCAAACACTAGAAATAATGAACTGGCCTAATTTGTTGTGCTTCCTTCTGACAGAATCCTCAGATCTCTCATCAATTTTATGGTTCAACTTCAAGTACTCCCACATTGTAGCTATGTCCTCATTGGCTGGGTCAGAGAGCTACCAATCACCGTGTTTCCGTAAATCACTGACTCTACTTTTCAAATCCACATCAGATTCCTCAATGCTAATGCCCGGGAATTTAGGAATTAGAGCCTCACTATTTGCCCAAGGATATTGCCAAAAGTAAAAAAAAATCACCATATTCCTAACTTGTATTCAAAACAGTGGACAATTTTTTTCATTTATTCTAACGATATTTCTCTAAGCCCACGAAACTTCATGAGGCTTAGTGATACCCCAATAACAAACTTTTTAAATTTATTGTACACAACTCAAATGGCCCACATAGACTTCTTGTTTGCAATAATATCCCACACAAGTTTAATAATAGCAGTTTGATTCCATTCATTTTTTTTTAACCCTAAACCCCCTTCAGTTTTTGGTAAAATTACATCAGCCTAACTTACATTACCTCCTCCATGCCATTTATCATTACATTTCCATAAGTAGCATCTACAAATTCTTTCCACTACCTTAACAGTAGCAGCAGGTAACATGAAGACAGAAGCCCAGTAAATATGCATGCTTATAAGGACATAATATACTAGTTGTAGTCTACCAGTATAAGAGAGGCTCTTTGAAGTCCAGTGGTTGATCCTTCTTGTGATCTTGTCAACAAGAATCTGGTAGTGATTTTTTCCAAGGCTAGTTGAAATTAAAGGAACTCCTAAATACTTTACTGGCAGTGAACCTTATTGAAAAGGGAGAACCTGCAAAATCTGCTCCTTTACTCCAGAAGAAACCCCAGAAAAGTAAATGCAATTTTTCTCAGGATTAGCTTGTAAGCCTTGTAACACCCTTTTACCCTACTAATAGTAGCAAAGCAAGGAAGTGTTACCGTACTCTTGATTTCCTGTCTAACTTGCTTAGACAATCATTTTATATATTCTCATTTTAAAATATCTGAATCAAATTCAAAATATAGTCTCCCATTTTTTTCTTTTTTTTTTAAATATACATATACTTTATACCAATTTATATAATTAATTCATAATAAACCATTTCATTTTCTAAAAGATTACATACAAAGTTCTACTAATTAATATTTTATTTACAGACCCAAAATATGAGTATCACACAATATGAAAATAAAACTTGCTAATATATTTTATAAAAGTTAATACATTGGAACAAAAAGATCTTCAAATACTATTATCCATTATTTGATGTTCTTCTCTTTCCGGTAGTTTCATCCTTTATTTACTAACTACTTTAGTACCTACGCATGAAAAAACTACACGCGCTCAGCTACTAGCTTAGTGGTGCTTTATATGACAAATGTTTAATATGCAATTTATAAAATCTCACACATTCTTACATTTAAAATCAAATAAAAGAAATATCACAAACTTATCAGCAATAAATTAATTTGCAAGTTAATTGCTAGTACACAAATTTCTTTTACATATGATAATTATGTTAATTGCTAATATTATTGCATAATATTATTTTTAACCATAGCTAGTATTATTATTATTGATATCACCATATTTTACTCATTTTATTATTCAATGATTATTCACAACGAATAAATTTTATCACATCTTATTTTGTCTTGTTTATTCAAATTTATGCCCCAACACCAATAACTAAAACTATCAGATAGGATACGAGTCATTATCTGCATGTAAATTTTAACTCGGCGCATAGCACCTACATAAATTAACTCAGCACAATGTGGTGCCTATATAAATCAACTCGGTACATTTAGTGTCTACATAAATCAACTCGGCACAATATAGTGCCTACATAAATCAACTTGGCATTATACGCCTACATAAATTAATTGGCATTTTACGCCTACATATAAAAGAACTATATCTCCGCAACATAGACACATGAAACACATTATGGATTCTTTCTAATTCTGGTGGTAATGCCAATAAATAGGGAACCTAGCTTTCCTTTTCTGCCATTGGACCCACACATTCAAGTACTTCATACGGCCCAATAAATCGGGAACTTAGTTTTCCCTTTCTGCCAAACCTGAGGATTTTCTTCCAAGGTGAGACTTTCAAGAATACTTTATCACCAACAACATATTCTATATCTTTTCTCTTCAAATCTGTATAGGACTTTTGTCTATCAGTCACTGTTTTTAGTCTATCGTTTATCACTCTCACCTTTTCTTCTGTCTGTTGAACTAATTTTGGCCCTTCTAGTTTCTTTTCATCAAGTTCTGTCCAACAAAGAGATTCCTACATTTTCTCCCATACAAAGCTTCGTGCGATGTCATCCCAATACTTGTTTGATAACTATTGTTATATGCAAACTCTATTAATGGAAGATACTTATCCCAACTACCTTCAAATTCAATTACACAACTTCTCAACATATTTTCCAATATTTGTATAACCCATTCTGATTGACCATCGATCTATGGGTGGAATTTTGTACTAAAGTTGAGTCAAGTACCTAATCCTTGCTGCAAACTCTTCCAAAATTGTGTTATAATCTGTGGATCTCGGTCAGAAATTATAAAAATTGGGACACTATAAAGTCAGACTATCTCATTGATATATAATTATGCCAATCGAGCAAGTGAGTAGTCCATTTTAACTGGTAAGAAATGAGCTAATTTAGTAAGTCTATATATGATTACTCATGATGTATCATGCTTTTTATGTGTCAATGGCAAGCCATATACAAAGTCCATTGTAATTTTTTTCCACTTCCATTCTGGAATACAAATTGGTTGTAACAAACCGGATGACACTTGATGCTCTGCCATCACTTGCTGGCATATCAGACATCTAGTGGTATATTTTGTGACGTTCCTTTTCATTCCAGGCCACCAATAACACGTCTTTAAATCTTGATACATTTTATTACATCCTGGATGTATTGTATAAGTAGTATTGTGCACTTCTTTCATAATTTCTTGCTTCAACTATTGGATATCTGGTACACATAACCTGCCTTTGTAGCTTAGACTCCCATCAACCCCACTAGTAAACTTTGACCTCTTCCCCTTTTTTACCAACTCGGAGATTTCTACCAGTTTCAAATCTTGCTTCTGAGCTTTTTTCACTTATTGAATCAAAGTGGGTTGAACTTGCAATGTTGTCAGTGTTTTTCTACTTAAAGTATCAACCACTACATTAGTTTTGTCTGGCTTGTAATCAATGATGCAATTGTAATCTTTGATTAATTCCAATCATCACCTTTCTCCTAAGTTGAGTTCTTTTTGGTGGGCAGATACTTCAAACTTTTGTGATCCGTATAGATGTAGCATTTCTCACCATATAAGTAGTGCCTCCATATTTTCAGAGCAAATACAATAGCTGCTAATTCTAAATCATAAGTAGGATAATTCTTCTCATGTGGCTTTAATTGTCTAGAGGCATATGCAATTACTTTACCCTCATGCATTAATACACAACCTAACCTATTATGTGAAGCATCACTATATACCATATAATCTTTTCCTGGAGTTGGTTGTGTTAAAACAGGTGCTTCAGTTAACATTGCCTTCAATTTATCAAAGCTAGTTTGACACTGTTCTGTCCATTCAAACTTAGTGTCTTGCCTAAGGAGTTTTGTCAATGGTGAGGCTATCATTGAAAATTCCTTCATAAATCTCCTATAATATCCTGTCAAGCCAAGAAAGCTTCTCACTTTCATCACATTTTGGGGTGGTTTCCAATTAAGGATCGCCTCTATCTTACTGGAATCCACTCTAATTCCCTCTACTGATATGATATATCCCAGAAAAGCCATTCACTCAGCCAAAAAGCACATTTTGATAACTTTGCATATAATTGCTTCTCCCTCAATGTTTGAAGCACTATTCGAAGATGTTGATCATGCTCTTCTTTATTCTTGGAGTATACCAAAATGTCATCGATCAATACCACAACAAACTAATCTAAATAAGGTTTCAAGGCTCTATTCATCATATCCATAAAAGTTGTTGGGGCATTAATCAAACTAAATGGTATAACTAAGAACTCATAGTGGCCATATCGAGTCCTAAATGTCGTTTTAGGAATATATGACTCCTTAATTTTTAATTGATGATACCTTGATCTGAGATCAATTTTGGAGAATACCTAGACCCCTTTTAGTTGATTGAACAAATCATCTATTCTGGGTAGGGGATATTTATTCTTGATCGTTGCCTTATTCAGTTGCTGATAATCAATACAGAGTCGTAGGTGCCATCTTTCTTTTTCACAAATAACACTGGAGCACCCCAAGGTGACACACTGGGTCTAATAAACACCTTATCCAGCAATTCTTGCAGTTGTACCTTCAATTCCTTCAGTTCAATGGGTGTCATTCTGTAGGGGGTAATAGATATTGGAGTTGTACCCAGAATAACCTCTATGACAAATTTTATTTCTCTATTTGGTGGCAATCCTAACAAAACATCTAGAAAGACATCTGAGAATTCACATATTGTAGGTTTGTTCTCAAGATCAGGACTCCCTTTACTAACATCAACTACATGTGCTAGATACGCCTCACATCCTTTTATGATAAGTTTTTTAGCTTTCATGGAAGAAATGACATTAGTTAGGTATGGTCGATTCTCACCCTGAACCATTATGTCATTTTGCCCCGGAATTGTAAATATCATTATTCAGGATCAACAATCAACAATTGCTCCATGTTGAGACAACCAATCCATCCCCAAAATAATATCAAATTCACGAAAAGGTAATTCAATTAAGTCTGCTAGGAACTCTCTACCCTGAATTTTCACCAGACAATTTTTATACACTCTATTAACTATAACACTATGGTCCAGAGAATTTGTCACCACTATATCATAATTTAATTTTTCTGCTATCATCTTGCCCTGACTATGTGGTGGTGTGCATAAATAGGAATGAGTAGATCTTGGATCAATCAAGGCAAATAAATCAGTATCAAGGAGAGAAAATTTACCAATAATCACATCTGGGGCATCCTGCTCTTCATAGGCTCTCATAGCATAGTGTCACGGGTTTGGTCTTTTGATGCCAACGACCGTGCGGCACTAGCAAACTTTCCTCGATTGGATGCTAGTTAGTCTCTCCTACGAATGCTAGATGAAACTAGCAAGTAAGCAAATATGTTAAAGAACTTAAAGGAAAGAGGAGAACTTGGAGAATGCTTTAAGAAAGCTTAGAATGATTATATTGCAAAAACTCTTAGATGGTTACAAATGAACTCAACTAAGCTATTTATAGGCCTCCACCTCATCAATGGATGGCCAAGATCGTTTTGATCCAACGGTGTACATTGATCTTCTAGATTATTCTACTCAATTCTACATAAATAAAGAAATATCTAGATTTATGTACACATCTCTACAAGGTTCTAGAAGAATTCTAGAACATTCCACATGCTTCTTGATTTGGGTGGAGGATTGTAGAAGAACCTCCTGCGGTGCGTGACATTCTCCACCACTCAATTTGGTGACGCCCTCATCGCGTCCCTCTTGTATGCTTCGATTACGTTCTTGTAGGCCCAAAGTGATAGCTCATGCTCCCAACTCGCCTCGTTATCGGGTAACCCCTTCCATTTGACAAAGTACTCTATGTAGCTTGGATGGGAGCCTCTTCTTGGAATAGCTCGATGGGCCAATATCTCCTCAACTTCACGGTCAGGAGATGTTGTGATGGTCATAGGCTTTCTTTTTGACTCGTTTCGGCTTGGTTCCTCCTTGGCAGAATGAAATGGCCTTAACAAGCTTACATGGAACACCGGATGCATTTCCAAGTGTGAAGGCAAGGTCAAGCGATAAGCTAGCTTGCCAATACACTTCTCGATAGGAAATAGACCCTCGTAGCGCCTCACTAGGCCTTTATGAACCTTGGCGAACCTTCAGTTTTGGTGTGGAAGGAGCTTCACCATCACTAAGTCTCCTTCTTCGAACTCTAAGTGTCTTCTCTTCGCATCGACCCACTTCTTCATTCTCTTCGAGGCCTTTGTTAGATAGGCACGTGCCATGTCGACCTTCTCATGCCATCCCTTAGCAAACTTGAATGCGGATGGACTAGGACCTTTGTAGCCAATGTCCAAGGTATGAGGAGTCATTGGTTGTTGCCCCGTTGCTATCTCAAATGGACTCGCTCCTTTGTAAGTTGTACGAAAATTAGGCTATGTCAAGCAATTTTTCCCAATCTCTTTGGTTGGCGCTCACATAATGCCTCAAATACAACTCCAACAAGGCATTCACCCTCTCCATTTGTCCATCGATTTGGGGATGAAAACTTGTTGAGAAGTTAAGTTCGGACCCCATTAACTTGAATAGCTCCATCCAAAATCTACCGGTGAAGCGGGTGTCTCGATCGCTCACAATTGTCTTTGGTATGCCCCAATACTTCACCACATGCTTGAAAAACAATCTTGCAGCATCTTTGGTAGTGAACTTCGTGGGCACAGGGATGAACACCCCATATTTGCTAAATCGATCAACCACCACCATAATATTGCTACAACCATCGGACTTTGGCAAACATGTGATGAAATCTATGGAGATGCTTTCCCAAGGCCTCTCCGGAATGGGAAATGGCTCCAATAGACCCGTCGGTTGATGTTGTTCTACCTTGTCTTGTTGGCATACAAGGCAAGTTTTTACATAGAGCTCGATGTCGTCTCTCATTTGGGGTCAATAGTAGGCACGCTCCACAAGTGCCAACATACGCCTAACTCTAGGGTGTCCCACCCATTGAGAATCATGACACTCCTTAATGATTTGTTTCCTCAAGCCTTGCCACTTTGGCACATATACACGATCTCCTTTGGTGGTGAGCACCCCATCTCGTAGCCAAAATTGGCGTGTCTTCCCTTGACTTGCCAAATTCACCAAACTCTTGGCTTATGGGTCTTGCTCAAGTCCCTCCTTAATTCGGTCCACCAATGGAAATGTTGGACTTGTGATGGCAGCTACAACAACCTTCCTGCTAAGTGCGTTGGCTACCAAGTTTGCCTTGTCCGGCTTGTACTCCATCACAAAGTCAAATTCTGCCAAGAAAGCTTGCCACCTTACTTGTTTTAGCGTCAACTTCTTTTGCTTGAGGAAATAGCTTGTGGCAACATTGTCGGATTTTACTACGAACTTGGACCCTAACAGATAATGCCTCCAAGTCCCTAAGCAATGCACTACCGCAGTCATCTTTTTCTCTTAGACTGTGCAGCGTCTCTCAGCATCGTTTAGCTTTCGGCTCTCATAGGCAATTGGATGGCCCTCTTGCATCAAAACTCCACCAAGTGCAAAGTCGGAAGCATCCGTATGAATTTCATATGGCTTGGTGTGGTCAGGAAGGGCCAAGACGGGTTCTTCAGTCACTTTCACCTTAAGCATTTCAAATGCTCTTTGGCACTTCTTGTCCCAATTCCATGCTTTGTTCTTCTTTAACAAGTCGGTGAGGGGTGCGGCAATGGAAGAATAGCCAATGATGAATCTTCGGTAATAGTTGACAAGGCCAAGGAATGAGCATAGTTCGGTTACCTTCTTGGGTGGCTCCCAATCAATGATAGCTTGCACCTTGGACTTGTCCATACGCAATTTGCCTCCGCCCACAATGTGCCCCAAGAACATAACTTCATGTTGCGCAAAGGCACACTTCTCCTTCTCGACATACAATTTGTTCTCCTTTAATACTTGGAAGACTTATCGCAAATGATCTACATGTTGCTTCAATGTCTTGCTATAAATGACTATGTCATCCAAGTACACCACCACAAATTTGTCCAAAAAGGGTTGGAAGACTCGATTCATAAGAGTGCAAAATGTAGCGAGGGCATTCGTAAGTCCAAAGGGCATGACTAAAAATTCAAAGGAGTCGTACCTCGTAACACATGTTGTCTTTGGCTCATCTCCTTTGGCAATCCGCACTTGATAATAGCCCGATCTCAAATCAAGCTTTGTAAACCATCTTACCTAAGAATAGAGGAAATTTTATTTTTATACAATATTTTAATTGAATTATATATTATGATCAATAAATTCAGTTTAATTCTATAAGTGTCCTATAGTCGATGCATAAACGAAGTGACCCATCATGCTTCTTTTGGAATAGCACGGGTGCGCCATATGGGGCCTTTAAAGGTTGGATATATCTAGCATCCAACAACTCTTTCAATTGCCTTCTCAATTCTTCAAGCTCGAGAGGTGTCATTCGATATGGAACTGCGGCAAGTGGGCTTGCACCAGGAACCAACTCGATCTTGTGATCCACCTCTCTCTTAGGTGGGAGCTTTTTTGGTAACTCGGGGGCATGACATCCTTGAACTCTTCAAGGACATGGGAGATTTCCTTAGGCGCATCATCTTTTGGCATGTCATCTTCCTTCTTTAATGTGGCTAGGAAGGTGGGTTGTGCCTTCTTTACTCCTTTGGATAGTTGCATGGCTGAAATTTGTTTGGCTTGTAGACTTGCTTCCCTCGCTAAAGGCACCATGCAAGCATTGTCTTCCTCCAATATGCACATTGTGTTTGCACAAGGAATGGACACGACTTTGACTTGGTCCATGAACTCCATGCCCAACACAATGGCATAATCATCCATAGGAACAACGGAAAAGTCTACAAAGTCATGCCATTCTCCCAAACTTACCTCTACGCCATGTGCAACTCCAAAGGTAGACTTTACTTCTGAATTAACTGCCTTAAGTCATCCTCTCTCCTTGGAGTATTTGATGCCCAACCGATCGACTTCTTTTACTTCAAGGAAGTTGTGGCTTGCTCCCGTGTCCACCAATGCTTTCACGGTATGCATGCCTGCTTTGGCTTCCACAAATAGTCGACCTTTCTTTTCGGATTTAGGCACTTCGACTTTAGCCTTGATGGCATTAAGGAGTTGTAGAGATACCACCCTTGTCTCTTCACATTGATGATGTTTCTCCCTTTCTTCAACTAGGGCGGATAGCTTGGCCTTCTTCGGGCGCTCCCTTGCCTTGTGTGGCCCATCACAAAAAAAGCATTTAATTGTGAACTTGCTACCACCCTTGTCATCCTTGGTGCTCTTACCTTTATCATGCTTATGGAAGCTCTCTTTGGGTTGGTGGTAGTCTCCCCCACTCTTTCCTTTGCCACCTTGTCTTTGAAAGACTTCAGCTTCTCACTCTTTTTGAACTCTATTAGGGATTCGGCAATGGAAATTGCGGTGGCGAGATCTTGTGCACCACGCCTTTCAATCTCAAGCTTGGCCCAATGTTGTAGGCCATCCATAAAAGGAAATAGGGCTTCCTTATCGGGATAGTCAGGAATTTCCAAGCGCAATTCGGAGAATTCCTTCACATAATCTCGTATGCTCCCCCTTTGAGTAAGTCGCCTAAGCTTGGCTCTTGCCTCATGCTCGGTATTTTTGGGATAGAATTGTCGTTTGAGTTCCTTTTTGAACTCATCCCACGTATTAATTGTGCAAGTCCCTTTCTCCATGTCGCCGCATCACCTCCTCCACCATACCATTGCGGTGTCCACAAGGTATAACGAGGCATGATCGACTTTCTTTCCCTCATCAAGGCTAAGTGCCTTGAAGTATTGCTCCAAGCTCCATAAAAAGTTATCAGTCTCCTTCACATTCCTTGAGCCACTATATGCCTTTGGCCTAGGAACATCCACCTTTGAAGGAGCGGTGATGACCATAGGATTGGCACCATTCCCGCTTTGAGCAACGGCCTTTTTGCAAAGGGTTAGTTCCTCCTTTGTCTCAACAAGTTCGACTATTACCCTTGCAAGCTCTTCTTTGAGATTCACAATCTCGGCTCGAAGGGTTTCTTCCAAGGCTCTTACTTGGTCTTGGCATGTCATTAGGGCAATGTTCACGGCACCTTGCATTTCACCTTGGAGCTTTTCTCTCCCCGTTTCAAGCTCTATGATGCATTGGTCCGCCTCCTCGAACTTGTCTTGCCCTTCAACGATAGCAAGCTCCACCTTCGAGAGCCTTGCATTCATGTCGGCCAAAACATCCCTCGCCCTTGATCTCCCCCTTTTAGATTGGTTGCTATCATCGGTTGCCACCTTTGTGATCTCGCTCAATCCCGCCATCTTTGCTTGAATCTGGCTCTGATACCAACTGTCATGGGCTTGGTCTTTTGATGCCAACGACCGTGTGACACTAGCAAGCTTTCCTCGATTGGATGCTAGTCAGCCTTTCCTACGAATACTAGATGAAACTAGCAAGTAAGCAAAAATGTTAAAGAACTTAAAGGAAAGAGGAGAATTTGGAGAATGCTTTAAGAAAGCTTAGAATTCTTATATTGAACAAAACTCGTAGATGGTTACAAATGAACTCAACTAAGCTATTTATAGGCCTCCATCTCCTCAATAGATGGCCAAGATCATTTTGATCCAACGGTGTACATTGATCTTCTAGATTATTTTACTCAATTCTATATAAATAAAGAAATATCTAGATTTATGTACACATCTCTACAAGGTTCTAGAAGAATTCTAGAACATTCCACATGCTTCTTGATTTGGGTGGAGGATTGTAGAAGAACCTCTTGCAGTGCGTGACAATAAGCATGGGCTGACGCTCTACCTCCCTCCAGTCTGTTAACTATTTCTGATGCTCCATGACTCGACCCTGCTTAGCCTCCTCTCATCTGAGCATGACCTCTGCCTCTACCTTTGCCCTAGCTTGAAACTCTTGTTTGAACTGGTGTTGTGCTGCCTGTACCCCTACTAGTAATCCATCTTGGACAATCTTTCTGTTTATGATATGTAGCTCCACATTTTAAACAAGCCTTTGTCAACCACCAACACTCACATGCATTTGTCCTTCCACAATGTGGATAAATTTCTAGAATTGATCTTCTAGATTGGGTGTAGGTGCATTGGCTGTGGATACTGCAAGTCTATATTGTTGATTTCCCCTAAAAGTAGAAGCTCTACCAACACTTACTATTTGTGGTTGGCTCCCTACTAACCTAGCCCTCTTACCACCAGATGACCTTGCACTGAATTGTGAAAAAAGTCTTTTAAAACCCTTATCGGTTGTTACCTGTTGCTGATCTACTAATGCTTCCTTAACACTCTCCGCTGCAGACACTAGTTTTAAGAAGTCTTCAATCTGTGAGGTTGCCACTCTGTGTCTAATAGGATGCCAGAGACCCCACTCAAATCATCTACACCGATCAATCTCATCTGATATAATACCCTCTGCATAATTGCTCAGACAAGTAAACTCTTTTTCATATTTAGTTACAATCAGAGTGTTTTGTTTCAGATCTAAGAATTATTGTTTCTTTTTGTCTCTGTATGATCTGGAAACATATTTGGTTCGGAGCTGTTTCAAAAAGAAATTCCATGTGGGAGGGTCTGGTGTTTGCAGCCTTCGCATAATGGTTTTCCACTAATCATATGCACTATCTTGCAAAAGAGATAATGTGTACTGATATTTCTAATTAGGAGTGCACTCCAGCTGCTCAAACACCCTCTCATTTCTCTCCAACTAGTACTCTGTTGCCACTGCATCTTCTTCTTTACGACCATAAAAGTCGGTAGCACTGTACTTTCAAAGCTTGTCAAACCTTAGACTTGAAGTGGTGGGTCTAGCAGCTTGTCGGATTAGTTCCACTATATTTTCTAATAAATTCCCCTGATTTACACCTCTAGCTTCAGAATGACCATGAGATGACATGGATTCACTAGCTCTAGCAGCTCTCTGACGCTGCCTTAAACGAGATGATACTTCAGTGTCGGATGGATCATTACTTTCAGTGCTTACTCTCATAGTTCGTTGTGAACTTGATTCCATAACTACCTAATGCCAAAAAGAATAACCTTTCTTTTAAGATAGCAGTATATATATAAGATCCATATTTATTTAGTTACCCACTTAAATTAGAATCACCTTAAACTTGGCTCTGATACTAAAAATTGTAACACCTCATTACCCTACTAATAGTAGCAAAGCAAGGACGTGTTACCGTACTCTTGATTTCCTGTCTAACTTGCTTTTACAATCATTTTGTATATTCTCATTTTAAAATATCTGAATATAAATTCAAAATATAGTCTCCCATTTTTTTCTTTTTTTTAAATATATATATATACTTTATACCAATTTATGCAATTCATCCATAATAAACCATTTCATTTTCTAAAAGATTACATGCAAAGTTCTACTAATTAATATTTTATTTACAGACCAAAAATATGAGTATCACACAATATAAAAATAAAACTTGCTAATATGTTTTACAAAAGTTAATACATTGGAACAAAAAATCTTCAAATGTTGTTATCCACTTTCTAGCGTTCTTCTCTTTCCGGCAGCTTCATCCCTTATTTACCAACTAATTTAGTACCTACGCGTGGAAAAAAACCACACACGCTAAGCTACTAGCTTAGTGGTGCTTTATATGACAAAAACTTAATATTCAATTTATAAAATCTCACACATTCATACATTTAAAATCAAATAAAAGAAATATTACAAATTTATCAGTAATAAATTAATTTGCAAGTTAATTGCTAGAACACAAATTTCTTTTACATATGATAATTATGTTAATTGCTAATATTATTGCATAATATTATTTTTAACCATAGCTAGTGTTATTATTATTGATATCACCATATTTTTTTTCATTTTATTATTCAATGATTATTCACAACAGGTAAATTTTATCATATCTTGTTTTGTCTTGTTTATTCAAATTTATGTCCCAACACAAATAACTAGAACTACTAGATAGGATACGGGGCATTATCTGCCGGTAAATTTTAACTCGGTGCATAACGCCTATATAAATTAACTCGACACAATGTGGTGTCTACATAAATCAACTCGGCACATTTAGTGCCTACATAAATCAACTCGGTGTTTTACGCCAACATATAAAAGAACTATGTCTTTCCTACTCCTTATTGGCATGTCAATCTATCCTTTACCCTAATTCTCAGCTAGGTGTTTTAGAGCTTAATTATTTCATCTCAATTTATTCAAATAATCTCTTAAAATTCCATTATGGTCAAAATATACACTAAACAATTATTTCATAGTTTTATTTTCTCAATAATTTTTATGGGCTTAATGACTTATATAACTTAATAATCACTCATATAAATATCATTCATCTCATATCATAAAGCCCAACTCAATTTACATATAAAACTCTAACTTTTTCAACATCCCTATTCTGGACAGATTTCGAGCTCTATTTGGATCTTAATTTTGGCCATGTTTTTGACCGAATTTAATTAAGTAGTCCTCTAATAAATTTTAGCCACATATATTATCTTTAATTTCTATTTTGAATCAACTAATTCTGATCTCTTTAAACAGAGTTATAACTTATTAAGTACTGTCTGCTCAGCTAAAATCTGCCAAGAAAATTCCGAGACAGATTTCAAGTCTCATATTTATGTCAATTTTTAATATAGTTACAGTCATAATTAGATCTCATGTTCTGCATGAAAGTTTTAGACCTGTGTCTTTAGTTTTTCAAAACAACAAAGAACACCAAATTTAGAGTTTCAAAACTTAAGTTATAGAATTTTTAATGTCTGCAGCTCCATGATAAAATTTCCAGCAACACATATAACAACACAACTACTCATTTAATCATGTAATTAACACAAGATTTAACAATAAAATCAACATATTAAATTTTTTTCATACAAACACATACCTTATTAATCTTTTCTCCATTTCCTAGGCTTTTTCCTCTCCTTTCCCTTCCTCAAGCTTGCTTCTACCCTTGTGCTTGTTTTGCCCTAAAACCATCAAACATATCTCATATCATCAAACCAATTTCTTTTTGTTTCAACCTACCATCACCTAGGCAACCCCTTCTCCCCCATTTCTAACCTTAATTAACATCATTTTAATCTCAATTGATAAAGAAAAATAAGAGAATTGAAGAAGAAATTCACCTTGACAAAGTCTTTTTCTTTCTTCCTTTCTTTTCCTTTCTTCTACCTTTCAAAGTGATTTTCCTTCACTTTCTTGAGTTTTTCTCTCAGTTGGATAATTTCTTTCCTCTCTTTTTGTAACACCACACCTTATGCATTTGAGTATAACCTATCCTTGTATCAAGTAATCATACATGACATACTGGAAAGGTAAAATACCCTGTTAACAATAGTAGTAAAAAAATTGTTCATATCCTGTAATATAATTCAATGACTTTGCAAGTCTCATATCCTATAATTTCATTCAATGACTTGCAAGTCTCATATCCTGTAATATTATTCACTGACTTTGCAAAGTTAACACTGAGGTTTTCACCACAATATAATATATCACATATATCAAAACATAAACTTTACACATAAGTATTTTCGAGTTGATTTCATTTATACATTTTTAGACTCATTCCAAAATGACTATACATATTCAAGCACGTAAATACAAAACACATATGACATATTTTTTATGCTTGTGTGGAATTCAAGGAGAGAGAGTGATGAGGCTCGGCCAGTGACCTGTGCTTCATGTCTTTTATACGCTACTCAAAATGAGCTATCACTTTTCTTTACCTAAAAAATTATGCAAATTGATGAGTTGTGGCTCAGTGAGAATAACCATCCAATGAGCTCTAAAGTACCAAACAACTCATAGTAATAAATCACAATTCCAATATATACTATGTATTCCATTCCATTCATCAGTATCATATAAGTATCAATAAAGTTGAAACATATAATCATTACTCTTTATATATGCAAATGTTTTGCTTATTTCATTTTGTTGTGACCAAGTTAAACAGATATTGCCTCGGGTTTCCATGTGAACATTTGCATTTGCATTTGCTAGCTAGCTTGATCATTTGTTTCATTTTCACATTTATTGGGTCATAGGCCTCTTCTTTTGCTTTACAATATAGATTAACTAGTCACAACGTCTTTTTAGTCCATATGCATATGCACTTGTATTTAAGCATTCATCAACCATTGCATCTTTATCATATACATCATACATATATTCCATATATACCTCATATGTCAAGCATATACCTTGCATATACTATACATATACCATGTATATATATCACATATGTCAAACATATACCTCAAATATACCACAAGTATACCATTTATATGTACCACAATGTCACAAATTATCCATCATTACATTATCAAGGACCAATCATGATAATGATATGAATCACATAGCAAGCAACATTCATTTGCACAAAAGAATTCAATCGATAATTAGACTCACTGTTCTCCTTTGATTCCGACCCCTAACTTATTGTCTATCTACTCCTTGTGGGTCTTCAATATGTTGCGAGCCTAATATGAAAACATAATCGATTAGCTCATGATTAGAGAGACTTAATGTGGCTTAAACAAATTAATATGCATTGTTCATGTCAATAGTTAAGATTTTTCCTATGAGGCAGTGTGACCTTATGGAATTGTTTAGCCTATAACTTTTTCTATAATTGACCAATTAATCTGATTCTTATTCCAAATTAACAATAACATATAATTATAGAACATATTAAAATTTCAGACCAATTGGATCATTTTACAATATTTGGTGGAATTTCTAAAAGTGTTCTATTTTCTGCCTTGTTTTCTGCCTTTAGGCAGTTTCAGGGTACTCATTTGGGTTCATCATAACTTATCCTCTATAAGTCCTATTTTAATGAAACTTTACAGACACTTATATGGATTCATATGGAACATGTTTCATGTTTACAACTGTTATCAATTATGTCTCTATGGTCTTCTAATTATACCAAACATTTTACTGGTCCAGAATAGAATTGACTTTCGAACCAGTATGGCTTCCAAAGGCCATAACTTAGTCTATACATAACCAATGAAGTTGAAATTAGTACCAAAATTTAGCTACGACATATACGTATAACTTTAATGTTTTTATAATTTTCATAATCTAGCTCTAACAAGCTCAAATTATCCAAACAGGTTACTGTATCTTCCCAGGGCACTCAGTAGGCAGTTCAAACCATGGAACAGTCACGGTTCCATTCACCATAACTCACAATTTACAAGGCCTATGAACCTGAAATTTGGTAGAAAGATATAAAACACATATATCTACAACTTTTTTGTTTTTATAGACTTCAAATAATGGCTTTAACATATTCTAAATCAAACCACACAGTAGCTAACTTGGTTAGGGTTTATACCCTGACCAGTTTTAGTAAGAAGAGCATATCTCTCCCTATACATAATATCTTGCAAAAATATTTCATATCCACAAATCTAAGATATAAAGGAATAAATTTTGTGTTTTACACATTTCCAGAATCAATTGCTATTAACATCAAAATCAGGGTGCAATTCAGTGCTAATATTGAACCTAAACAACTCAAATCAACCCTATAGCAATAAGAATTGATTACTTACCAAGAACAACCTTTCAAGGGATCAATTAGCTTGAAAAACTAGGTGAAACAAGGAAGAATTGAAGTCTGAAATGGAGGAAATTGAAGAAGAAGTCGGGCTGGAGAAGAAGGCAGAAATGGAAAAATAAAGCTAACTTTTGGTTTTTGTCTTTTTATCTTTTTTCTGATCTCGTTTCTGATCTCTTTTCTCCTTTCTCTTCTTCTTTCTCTTATCTTCTATTCTATTTCTCTTTTATGTCATTTTCATTTTATTTTGTCTATATTATTATTATTATTTACATATATTTATAATTCCACTAATTCACACAATGATACAGCTTAATCATTTGACCCGATTTAACTAAATTAGCAATGTAAATGTTCACTAATCTTAATCTAATCATTTTTCTTACTTTAATTTAGTCACCTTATTCAATTCATTTCTAATAATTTGTTATCCTTATTTAGGTTATAAGGATACACGTGTGACTCGATATAATTGTCAAATACTAGGACACGTAGCTAGTGCGTGCCATGAACTTGTTCCTACGAACATACGTATGAAATGCACGTGTTCAATTGAATTGTATGCAAGATGCTTATGTTCAATGAAATGCATGTGGGGAAGGTTAATGATGTTACACTTTTACTAGCTAAAATTGGAACAAGAATGGCGGAGAATGAGGGATGATGTGTTCGGCCATGAAAGGTGAGAAAGATGAGATATATTAGTTAAGTTTAATGTCTCATTATTTGAAGAAGTTTCTAGGCTAATGACAGAAGATAGGGTTCACTAATGTCTCATAAATGAAGAAAATTCTAGAATTGATGATTAGGCATTTGACTCATTAATACTCATTAATGCTCATTAATGTGGAAGATAAGGATTATGATAATGCTCATTAATATAGAAAATTCTAGATTCTAGATTTGTTTCTTGTTTAGCTTAATATTTTTGGGCCTCATATCTCCTTAACTTCTTCTCCTATTGGTCAATTTAATTAATTAATCATAATAAATTTTAATCTTTAAATAATACATCATTTAGCTCATAATCTCTTATTTTTATAAAATAATCTCAAATCATTCTATAAATCCTCATTTAATCCAAAGAGTGATTTTATTTCAACTAATTCTAGCATTAAACTTTTAAATTCCCAATTAATAATGTCCTTAATAAATCTTTATTAAATATTAATATTTTTCTATCCGGCATGTTTGACTCGGTCACATGCAATCAGTGTCTAATTAATCGAGCGTTACAAGCCTAATGTATTAAAGAAAACCTGAAGGACATTATTGATTTGAGTTGCTGAATTTTTATCTCCATAGCAAAATATGAGCAAATCATCTGCAAAACAAAGATGATTAAGTTTCATAAGTTTGCACCCAGGGTGATACTTGAAGTTCCTAATGCTCAGTGCCTCAAAGCTATGAGATAAGTACTCCATGGCTAGCACAAACAGCAAAAGGGATATAGGATCCCCTTGTTTCATCCTTTTTTTACGACTAAAAAAAACTTTCAAAGCCTCATTAATCATTACAAAGAATTTAGTTGTTCAAATACATGTCCTGACCAAATTAATGAATTTCCTGGGGAGTCTAAGATGTAGAAGCAGGTCCTCCAAGAATCCCAACTGATAGAATCATTAGCTTTTTTTAAGTCAACCTTCAAAGCACATCTTGGAGTACCTCTATTTCTATGATAGTTGTGTACCAATTCATGGGCTAAAAGAATGTTATCACCTATTTTCTTGCCTGGAATGAAAGCAGATTGGTTAGAGTGGATCAATATATTGAGCAAATGTTTGATCCTTTCACATAAAATAATATGCATTTGTATAATACATAGCAACAAGAAATAGGTCTATAATCATTGAGACTCATAGGACTGGTCACTTTTGGAATTATGACGAGGGAAGTGGAGTTTATCTGCTTAAGAAGGTGGCCAAATTCAAAGAACTCCTTAACTGCCTTTACTACATCATCTTTTACCATGTTCCAACTTTTCTTGTAAAACAAATTTCCAAACCCATCTGGACCATGAGTTTCATTAATATTGAACATAGCAGTTTTAACTTCATCAGAAGAAATCGGGGCAGTAAGAGCAGCCCCCTTGTCTTCAGTCAGCACCCTACCATTGTTGATGATGGCATCTTGCACAATTGATCTATTATATTGAATGTGACCAAATATTGCTTCACAGTATTTCACATAACATCTACTATAGTATTGGGATCCTCAATAATTGAACCATCTGGAAGCAACAATTGAGAAATTCTATTGGTTCTCCTTCGCTGTCGAACTAGATTATGAAAGTACTTAGTATTAGCATCTCTAAGCTTTATCCATTTTTCTCTAGATTTCTATTTGTAGAAGTTTTCCTCATGTTGGAGGTAGGTCCTTAAATGCTAAAAATAAACCCTTTCCTCAATAAGCAGATCTTCATTAGTAGGATCCTTTTGCAACCTAACTTGCACAACCTCTAACAAAGCTCTACCTTGTTGAACCTTAATAGAAATGTCATCAAATGCATGCTTATTCAAACTTTTTAGCTATTTCTTCAACATTTTAAGTTCAGTAGCAATTTGAAACATGAAGGACTCAGAGATGTTAAAACTCCAAATTCTTGTAACAATACTATCATAATCACAATGTTTAGTCCACATAGCAAAAAATCTAAAAGGTCTCTTTGCAATGTCAACCTTGTCGCCTATAACTATTAACAAAGGAAAATGGTCTAAAAAACCTGCAGCAGGTATATATGTTTCAGTGTGATTAAAAGTGTCTAACCAACAATTATTGGTAAAGAACTGATCAAGCCTTCTCCAAATTGTGTTTTGACCCATTTGGTTGTTAGTCCAAGTAAAATGACAGTCCCTCCACCTTAACTCTAGCAACTCAGAGTTCATAATGCAAGATTGAAAGTCCTTTGCCATGCTTTCTATATAAACTTGTCCACCCAACATATCTTGACTAGTAAGGATGGAGTTAAAGTCCCCAGAAACCACCCAAGGCCCACTAATAGTTACTGACAGTTGTTCTAGATCCAGTCATAACTCTTTCCTCTCCTCCATACAATTTGACCCTTAACAAACTGTCCAGAAAAAGGCATAAGAACCTGCTTTATAGTTGCATATGAATTAATTGACCCTTGATTTGAACAACAAAAACAAAATTTTGATTTGGATCATAGCACACCTAGAGCCTACTGAGAGTACTGCATTAATAGTTGTGAATTAATTTCCAATGCTGTAACTTTAAACCCTTCCATACTTCATTCATATTTGCCTCCTTAACTCGTGTCTCCATTATTCCAAAGGCCCAACATTTCATTTTAACAATCAGAGTGTAGACCTCTAACTGCTTTAAGGGGTCATTGAGACCCCTAATATTCCATACACCTAGTATTTCCCCCGATTTGGGGATTTCAGGAGGTGCTTAGCTCTTAGCCCCTCCTTCCTAAATCCACCATCTATAGCAATAATCATAATGACAGTATTACAAGCCATAACACCTATACACAATTGGCTAGCATTGTTCAATCCTTGTGAGACATGTACACTCATTTTAGTCCCACCCCCAAATGGCATTGTTCTACTCTTACTGGGAATTAATGAAGACAACACCTTTGGATTACCATTAGAGTTGGAAGTCTTATCACTTTTGAGGTTCTTTCTCCATTAATGAGGATGGAGCCAGAGGCATTGATAAGTGGATATTAGGCTCGTTGTTAGTGTCCCCATAATGTGTGTTACTGCTTGAAGCTGCTTTTTGAGGAATAACTTTGGCCTTCCATATCTGTTTATTGCCCCTTTTTCAAACATTAAACCTTGGAATGCCCCAACTGGCTACATCTTTCACAAACACACATGTTTCCATTCATAAGCTGCAGGTTGTGAGAACATAGTCCCATGTTCATCCTTCAACATTATTGAGGCTGGAAAATCAGCATCAATTTCCATATCCACCAGCACTCGTGCATAGCTAACCCTTGCCATACTATGTGTGCAGTGATCCGTGTAAAAAGGATAACCCACCACACTAGCCAATTTGTTGAGTAGAGTATCATTCCAGAACTCTAAAGCATTACAAAGAAATGTTTTTAAAGAAAAAAATGAAAAAAATGGTCAAAAGTTTAATCTCATGTACTAATTAAGCCCAAAAGTTAATTTTGGATAAATTGAAGGTTTTTAAATTTGGAAGGTCCACCAAACTAGAAAAACGCAAATAGTCAAAAATTAGAGGTGTAGTTATCTTTAACATATTATACATCATAAAATGTAAAAATATTTATGCTAAAATATTTTTTATGCATAATAACATATTCAAAATATAATATTTGTAATTTCAATTAATATATAACTATGTTCAAATATATTATCAAATATAATAATATGTATATTTTTTTATTTAAATAGATAACATAATTGATATATTTGTATTTTAAAATTTTAAAAATTCAAAATTGATAATATTTTTTAAAAATTACATTGCAATATTTAATTTTCAATTAAAATAATTTTTTAATATAAATCAAAAAATTTATATAAAAAATTTTATTATAATATATATTAATAATGAAAATATAAATAATTAAATTTATTTTTATCAATTATATATATTTATATATTGAATAGTGTGAAAATTTTAATGAATAATTTTTTATAAAACTTTGTAAAAATCACATCATTACCCAGCATGTGGCTGAGTAAGGTTTGGGGTTAAAAAAAACCCCACCCTACCCCCAAAATGACATTTTGATATTTTTCATAAATTGCTTCCGATCGGCAACCTAAAAATTCAGATATGTTCGGTCAGTTAAGTTGATTGTTAAGTTTATTGGTTTTGGAGTATGAATAGACTAATTTGGGGGTTCTGTTCTCAATTTTACTGGAACAAATTATAATTTACCCCCTAAAATTTTAACAAATTATAACCGGAAATAAATTTTTAAAAAACTAACAGTTTATCTCCTATTCCTTAATAAAAATATTGTTTGAAATAACAATTAGGAAGATTGAGACTTGAATGAATAAGTTGTTCTACAGTTATAGTCGTCGATTGTAATGGTCGATAATTTAGACCACGGCGTAGTTGACCGAAATTCGACGCGATAAACTGATTGGAGTCTAAATTCAAATATGAAAGAAAAAATTAAAATGATAATAAAATATGAGAAAAATATTTTAGATATTATTAATTGAGAATTTTGAAGTTCGGAACTAAAATTTAGGAAAAAAAATTTTTCACTGAACGAAATTAGAATTTAGTGTTTTTGACATAAATATTTTAAAAAGGTATAAAAATAGAATATTCTTTGGATTAAAATAAAGTAATATTGATTTAAATTAATGGATCAATATGAACAAAATTATCTAATTAATCCTAACCACCCACCTAATCTAACTATAAAAAGTCAAAGTTCACTTTTTGTCTTTATTCTTTTTCTTCCTCATCTTAATCAAACTAAATTCTCTCTCTTTTTCTTCCCTTTTGTCGTGACCTCTTTCCCCTATTTGTTCTTTTTTTTTCTTCAATCAAAATTAATGTTAGATGAAAAAAAAAGTTGGATTAAAGCAAGATTAACAAGAAAGTGAAGCAAAGTGAGCAAAACAAAGGAAGAGGAAAGAAGGAAAGAAGAGAAAAAGATAAGAAATATTTTGGTCATTTGGAAGATCTACAAATGTGATATTAGATTTTTCATTTTCTCACTTTTCTTCTTCTCCTTTCTTTGATTTTGGGGTTAGTTACCATTAAGGTTATTAGTATGTTAATAGTGATTAAGGGTTGATTAGTGTATTTAGTACTTGATTAGTGTGAAATTTTTATTTAGATTAAGAAGGTGAACAATCTTTGGGCCAAAATCAAAGAGGAAGTAAGGGCAAGGAGAAAACTAACTAAGAGGAAGAGAAAAGTAAAGTGAAGTAGACTTTTTGAGATATGTATATTTGACAAAAATTCAATATGGAAAATGTTGATTTTGATTTTGTGAAATTATGTGTAATTGTGTATGTAATTCTTAATATTTTTATTGAGTGATGAATTGGTGATTAAATGGTGCTATGAATGTAAAAATAAAAATTTGAATATAAGGTTGATGCATGAAGATGGAAATTGCAAGAATTAATTAAAGTGATGGAAAATTTATCTTATGAACAGTATCTACTTTTATGATCATAACATGAGTTCTGGAAATGTTTTTTGAGTGATTATTATTGGGTTGGAAAACATAGAGTTTCAACTTTCATTCATATCATTAGACCTAAATATGTCTGTAATTAGATGTAAAATAGACTCAAAGTTCAAACTAGAAATATGTCCAGTAAAATACTGGGCAGATTGGAATGAACGTAACTTTAAAAAAAATTCATAACTTTTGCTACAAAATTTGGTTTAATATGATTCTAGTTGAAAATTAAAAATAATATATGGACCTACATTTTGTTAGTTGATCACTTGTTCAAATTTCATCTAAAAATAGACGAAAAATGCAGGATAATATAAGACATAAATATTGTCCAGAATATGACAGCTTGTATATATGTGTTGATTGTAAAATTTTGTGATAAAAAAAATATTATTTGACTTTTATTATAGTTATAATAATTAAATGAGCAAGTATAATGTTATAAAATAGTTAATGAAGATTAATGCATTTATATGAAATTATATTAGTGTTACATATATAATTTATGTAAATAATAATAAAGGCAACATATATAATTAAACCCTATAACATCTAGTCGAGAACTATAAATTAAGATAAGTTGACATATCAATAAAAATATAGAAATATAGGCACTAAAAAATAATACTGAGATTTAAATTTAGTAGACACTAAGAAATAGTGTTGAGTTGAAATTACATAGGCACTAAGAAATAGTATTGATTTCGAAATTATGTAAGTAACAAAAATGTGTTGAGTTATTGTTGAAAATATAGATATTAAACGCCGAATTATAAAATTATTAAGTAGGCGTCGAGTATATTGTTGTAGAGCAGAAACCCTACATTCAATGTTTAGTTCCAATCTAAAATGTCGTGAACTATCAAATAAATAAAAAAATTGTAAATTATTAAAATGATATTTTAAATTGTATGTCTTGTATTATTAAAAAATTTCAAGTATGATAAATGAATGAAATGTTATAATTGATGAAATGTTTATTTTTGCTTAACATAAATGTTATTGATATTATTTGAATGTTTTGACATGCTTAGTAAATAAATTATAGTTTT
Organism: Triadica sebifera; assembly: GCA_023653625.1. NCBI lineage: Eukaryota > Viridiplantae > Streptophyta > Magnoliopsida > Malpighiales > Euphorbiaceae > Triadica > Triadica sebifera. The sequence continues at coordinate 1,869,410 of CM042908.1, forward strand.
TAAAATTTTATTTTAAAAATATTTATATAATTATTGGATAATTGTTAAATATACTACTAAGCTAGCAGCTTAGCGTGTGCGTTTCAAGCACAAATAAATAGACGTAGCTGTTGTGTTATGACAACCGAAGAAAAGAGGAACCCCAAGATTAAATTGTAGCAGTTTATTTTCTTTTTGTATGTTTTGAAAATTGTATTGTAAAAATTAAATTTTAAGAATTTCTTTTAATGTAAATTTGTGGCATGTAGGATTTATAAGGAGTAAATTTTGTAATTTATATATTTGGTATTATTTTTAAATATATTTCTAAATATTATGGTTTAATGAATGAATTCTTTTAAATCAAAATATTTACATCACTAGCTACATATTTAAATAATATAAAAAATATAGTAATAAATATCCTGCTAATAATAAACTCGAAAATTGAAATGAAAAAAATTATATAATAATTTAAGCATTGGTTTTTACAAAAATGAATTTAGTAGTACTTTTATACACTATTAACAACTAATAAAATAAGGAAGTGTTATATTAGTAACGAGTAAAAATTCTAAAACTCTTATAAAATGTCATTAGACTATGCATAAAATTCTAAAATATTTATACAAAAATATCTCAAATATAGAAAAATCATACAATATATTGCATTACAATGTTAGAAATTGATACAATATCAAATATATGAACATTTTATCAAATGATAGGTGAATCATTTGTTAGTTTTTTAAAATTTATTTCTGATTGTAATTTGTTAAAAATTTAAAAGATAAACTGTAATTTGTTCATTTTACCGATAGAATTAAATCCAAATTGGTTTTTAAACATTGGGTAAACCAATCATTGCAAATAGTAAACCCTTATCATATGTTCTCTTATAAAATTAAAACTCTGCCCCTGGTACACATAGATTAAGAAAATTAGCTAATTTAGTTTAAACTATATATTTTACTCATATTTTTCCTGATATACTCTTTATTAATATAATAAACAATAAATGAATTGGACTCTTTTTATACTCCTAATATACTCAAATTGATGGAAACTATTTGTAATTGTTCAAGAAAATAATGGAAAATGACTTTAATCTAAAATCCTTATTATTCACTTTGTTTGTTTAGAAGTGATAACGAGATGAATTCGGTGTAGAGTTCACTATTTCCATCTCTAACCCTAAAGAATTTTCCCCATCTCTGACTTTGTGCCCATTTTTTAATGAAGATATTTATTGGCCCTCATCCCTAAACTATAGGAGAACGAGAATCCCCGACCGAATCTGATTCTTCATTTTATTAAAAAATTTTAAATTATTTTAATATTAAAAATATTTTTGAGTTTTAAATAAAATTATATTTTTATTTTATTATTTTCAAAAATTATATATATATCAAGATGAGGAACAATATGAGACATATGCATATTGTGACTACCCTCATTCCCTCCACAAGAGACTTCAAGTTTGGACAAAAGCATATAAATAGTAAAAAAAAGCCCTACTTTAATCGGATTTGAATCGGGGCACCACGAGCTTAGGTTTAATTGTCATTCTTTTGCACCACTTAGATTTGTTCACATTGTCTTCACAATATATTTTTAATTTTTGTGGATATAAGTTTCAAATTTACATTTATTTTATATATATCATCCTTATAAGTTTATTTTTTAAATTTTCTAACAAAAATGAGAAAAATTAAATGTTAGCAAAAATTATAATATTATAGAATTAAATTTTGTAATACTATTAAATTTTCAATGAAATAAAAGAAAAAGAAAAATAAAGGAGGAGATATGAATAAATAGGATCCGAGACCCGAAAGAAGCCACATCTCCTTTAGTTTCCTCACCAGCCTTCTCGTCATCAATGCTTTGTTGGACCTCGTCTTCGTCCTCTTCCATCCACACTTCGTAGCCTTTCTTCAAAATCAGGTCTTTACTCTCTTCTCTCTCCTCATCTCTCTCTCTCTCTAAGCGTATGTATTTCTCATTATGTGTATGCCATACGATTTTTCAATCGCATGCTTCGATCTCTTTTGCTTAATCGTTTCTCTGAATTTGATAAATTGCTCGAATAGGCTCTGTTTGCGAGCTCCGATAGAACCAATTGCTTTGTTTGGTTACTGTTAAATCGCGGATAACGGGAGGTAATGTAGTCTTGTAGAATTTAGGGATGCTAATCTGATCATGTCCTGAAAATTGATTTTCTGGTCTCTCCTGTTGTTGTGGTTTGTCATTTTTCAATTGAAGGATAAGGTTTTGGACCTCGAAGTTCTTTTTTAGGCCTAGAAGCAAGAAATTTTCTCTGACATTTTGATTTAGAGGTCATCGTTTTTCAATTTTGTATTCGAAATACGGTTAGGGTTTTACTGTGATGATGATAAGCTCCAGAACTCTACAAATGGATGTTGTTCATCTGTTCCTGAAATTATCTTCACTTTAGTTTGATTTTTGAGTGAGTTGTTTAGGTTTGAAGCTCTTTATGAGTGTGATGTTTTTATGAATGTTGTCTTTGCTGCTATAATGAAGATTTGCATTGAACATTTTGCAGATTTTGGTATTGACAGTTGGGATTTACGGTTTTGGTTTTGGTAATATGACTATGAATGAGCGGAAGACGATTGACCTTGAGCAAGGATGGGAGTTTATGCAAAAAGGGATAACAAAGCTAAAGAACATCCTAGAAGGGTTGCCTGAACCACAATTCAGCTCTGAGGATTACATGATGCTCTATACGTATGCATTTCCACTCCATTTGTTGTTTATGCCTGTGTATATATGTTAATGATCAATGTTTTGATTTATATTGATGATGCTACTGATTTCGTCACTGTGATTGTGGTTTCTATTTTCTTTGATTTTCTTTACAGAACCATCTACAACATGTGCACACAGAAGCCCCCTCATGATTACTCCCAACAATTGTATGACAAGTACCGTGAGTCTTTTGAAGAATACATTATGTCAACGGTGAGGAATTTGTAAATAATATCTCGTCAAATAATTTCTGTTTTAAGGTGTCATTGTTATCATTTGAAGCTTTCTTTGATTTCTTATTATTTTTATAATTATCTCCTCATAGTTTTCAACTTTTCATGCAAATTTTCTGGTTCAGGTATTGCCATCCTTAAGAGAGAAACACGATGAATTTATGTTGAGAGAACTTGTGAAAAGGTGGGCAAACCATAAAGTTATGGTCAGGTGGCTTTCTCGTTTCTTTCATTATCTCGATCGCTACTTTATTGCTCGAAGGTCACTTCCAGCCCTTAATGAAGTTGGACTCACTTGCTTCCGTGATCTGGTATGTGATGGTTTGACCCTTTAATCACAGATAGAGTGTTATATTTTATGTTTTTATTTGTAAATGATGTTCTTCCTTGCCCTGCTTCTTGAACCATAATATTACTAGAACTCTTTGTTATCACCAACTTTCCAGTTTTCATAATGATGCTTTTTAAAAAATCGCAGTTCAAATTACTGTTAACATTTTTCTCATTTCAGGTCTACCAAGAGTTGAAAGGTAAAGTAAGGGATGCAGTAATTTCTCTGGTATGGTTACATTGTTTTTCCTTAGATGTATAGTGAATACTCTTCTCTTATTTCTAGAATAAGATTTACTAACATAATTGTTTAATTCAGATTGACCAGGAGCGTGAAGGAGAGCAGATTGACAGAGCTTTATTAAAGAATGTTTTGGATATATTTGTTGAAATTGGAATGGGGCAGATGGATTACTATGAGAATGATTTTGAAGCGGCCATGCTTAAAGATACAGCAGCTTATTATTCTCGGAAGGCATCAAACTGGATTCTGGAAGATTCATGTCCAGACTATATGCTAAAGGTAAGTTGGATATATTTTTTAATGGATCAGAACAGAACTGTTTTCCCATCTTAATTGGTTTCTGAATGTATTTTCTTGGTGATTCTAGGCTGAGGAGTGTCTAAAACGGGAGAAAGATAGAGTTTCCCATTACTTGCATTCCAGTAGTGAGCCAAAGTTGCTGGAGGTTAGTGCTTGTTTTCATATTGCAAAATCAAATTCACTGGTGTAGTTGGCCACTTAATTTTATGAGCTCAGGATATTTCATGTAGGTCTCTCAGGATGCTTTATGTTGTTTATTTTTTGAGGGCAATTTATTGCAGGTTTTTGGGCCTAACATTAAATGTTCCTTCTCTTTTCAATTTTTTTATATTGTTGCTGCAAATTCCTTTTTCCTCCATTTTCAGAAAGTTCAACATGAATTGTTGTCTGTATATGCAAACCAACTGCTCGAAAAGGAGCACTCTGGCTGCCATGCATTGCTTAGAGATGACAAGGTACATATAAGCAATAATCAATTTTTTATTTAATTATTGTTGTTCCTCAGATTAATTGCAAATTAGGCAACAATTATTTACTCCATTAATTTTGTTTTAGGTGGAGGATTTATCACGAATGTTCAGACTCTTTTCTAAAATTCCTCGTGGTTTAGATCCTGTTTCCAGCATATTTAAGCAGGTTGGTAGGTTTTTCTGAGATGCATCATTTGATTATTCTATCTACTCTCCTTGAAACAATTTCTGTTCCATGATGCAGCATGTTACTGCTGAAGGCACAGCTTTGGTCAAGCATGCTGAAGATGCAGCAAGCAACAAGAAGGTCTGTATCATGAATATTCTTAGTTTTGCCAGATAATGTGATTTGGCTTTTGAAAAGGTTTTTGTGTCCACATCAATATAGGCATTCCTCTTCCTCCTAACAATCCCATCTTTCAATATAAAAGAAAACGAATAGAAATAAAATAAAATAAGAATGTTTATTGTTACATATGATTTTTTCAGTTTGTTATTATGAAGTTTGTTATGCTAGGCATTTTTAAGTATTCGGGACAACTTTCTGTCATCTATTAAGTGAACATAATTATACATAGTTTTAGATCTTGATTATTGATGAGATTTGTCCTATTGGTAATTAAAACAATGCTTTTTGTGATTGGTGTTGGCATTAGCGATTTGAATACATTTGTCGAATTGGAAATTTACAAAAATCTAATGGAAAAAGGTTAATTTGACATAAATCAACCAGCTCTTTGGATTCTATCCTTATTGGGTGTACTCAAATAGTACAACTGTGACAAAAGTCCATAAAGTCTCCCCAATTGGTCTGAACTGAAATTATAATTGAAAAAAAAAAAAGAAAAAGAATGACATCTACATACCTAAACAACACGAAATGTATCTTCTCTCATACTCCTGCCCAAGTTTCTGCATTGTTCTTAATCCTTCAGCCAATAGTTGACTTCTGACTATAGGAAGGTATTTCTGCCACTCTTCCTATTTTTCTTCTTCTTTTTGTTTGTTTGCTTTCTCCTAACTGTGACCTTTTGTATTTCTGGACCTTCTATGCCACTATACAGAAGACCTTTTTTTTTCCTTAATTTGCTTTATCGTCAAGTGCCTTTTTAATGGTCATGCAGTTATTTCCTGTTTGTCAGAATGTCATAATTGAGGTACTTTGTTTGCTTTACATGGTTAAAACTTGATTTTGAGGATTTCGTATCAATTTAACACTTATATGTATGTTAAATCCATTTGATGTTTCTTTTAGTTCACTGTTCTAATTCACAGCAGTGAAAAATTGGTTTTTTGTGCCTTGTGGTTGCATGCACTCTTTGTTTACCAATATAACTGTTTATGTGCATGCCATTCTAAGAAGAGAGTTTTTTTTTTTGGCAGGCAGATAAAAAGGACGTTGTTGGTTTGCAAGAACAGGTACATATATCAATTTCCACATCTAAAGGTCGAATGTGCTGTTAAAATGGTACTGAATCTGGTGGTCTTCAGGTTTTTGTTAGGAAGGTCATTGAGCTGCATGACAAGTACTTGGCATATGTCAGTGATTGTTTTCAGAACCACACTCTTTTCCACAAGGTAGGCTATTATTATGAAATTTTTGGATCTCAACATTCTTGGTTTATAGTGTTTGAATGTTCTTTTCTTCTTCTCTAGGCACTGAAAGAAGCTTTTGAAGTCTTCTGCAACAAAGGTGTCGCTGGAAGTTCTAGTGCAGAACTTTTAGCAACTTTTTGTGATAATATTCTTAAGAAGGGTGGGAGTGAGAAACTGAGTGATGAGGCGATTGAGGAAACACTAGAAAAGGTTTGCTTTTCAGTACTGTCTGATTATTTCAAAAATTGTTGTGTCGATTTTCTATTCTATTTATTGTTGATATGCAGGTAGTAAAGCTTCTTGCCTATATTAGTGACAAAGACTTGTTTGCTGAATTTTATAGGTGAGGACCATAAATTCTCGATGAATATATTATTTAATGGGATATTTTAGAGGAAATTCCTACTGATATGTAATTTTCTTTTGTTGCATGGTTACTGACAGAAAGAAGCTTGCTCGACGGCTTCTTTTCGATAAGAGTGCTAATGACGACCATGAGAGAAGCATTTTGACAAAGCTGAAGCAGCAATGTGGTGGCCAGTTCACGTCAAAGATGGAGGGGATGGTCAGTTGCCTTTTATTTTCCTTTGTTGATTCTTACATGGATATGTTATGCATAAGATTGTAGTACTAACTGATCATTGTGCAAATTTAACTCTCTTCTAGGTAACAGATTTGACATTAGCAAGGGAGAATCAAACGAGCTTTGAGGAGTATCTGAGCAATAACCAAAATGCAAATCCAGGGATTGACTTGACAGTTACTGTTTTGACCACTGGCTTCTGGCCAAGTTACAAGTCTTTTGATTTGAACCTTCCAGCAGAGATGGTATGCTTGTCTATTTGTATCTTAGTCGGCATGTTTGTTTGTTGTTAGAGCCACTGACATCTTTTCTTATCTACTACTGCTTTAGGTCAAGTGTGTTGAAGTTTTCAGGGAATTCTATCAAACAAAAACAAAACACAGGAAACTTACCTGGATATACTCATTGGGAACTTGTAACCTTATAGGGAAATTTGAACCAAAAACCATGGAGCTGATTGTAACGACCTATCAGGTTATACTACAATAAAGCTAATATAATAATATTTGTTCATCTATCCGCTGTGTGTAAAGAATAGAGGAGCAGATCAGGTTCTAGATGAATTTCTTTATTGCTAATACTATATTAATTTCTGATTTCTTTTAATAGGCTTCTGCACTGTTGCTTTTCAATTCTTCTGATAGATTGAGTTATTCAGAGATCATGACTCAATTAAACTTGACCGATGATGATGTTGTTAGACTTCTCCACTCTTTGTCATGTGCAAAGTACAAGATTCTGAGCAAAGAACCAAACACAAAATTGATATCTCCTACAGATTACTTTGAATTCAACTCCAAGTTCACTGATAAGATGAGGAGGATCAAGGTACTGTAAGGTTCTGCAAGACCTCTTTTTCTTGACTACTTGTGGTGTGTTTAAAAAGAGAAATTTTTGCTTTGTTCAAATGTAGATTCCTCTTCCTCCTGTGGATGAGAAGAAGAAAGTAATTGAAGATGTTGACAAGGACAGGCGTTATGCTATTGATGCCTCAATTGTACGCATCATGAAAAGTCGGAAAGTTTTAGGCCACCAGCAGCTGGTTATGGAATGTGTTGAGCAGTTGGGTCGCATGTTCAAGGTTTATATGGGATTTCATACTTATTTTATCCATATTTCATTCTTTCCATCATTCCAACTCAGCAAATTTTTAATTGGTTTAAAATTTTACAGCCTGATTTCAAGGCAATTAAAAAGCGGATTGAAGATCTGATTACGCGAGACTATCTCGAAAGGGACAAAGATAACCCTAATTTATTCAGATATTTGGCGTAATGTAGCCCGGTTGATTGATTGTTCATGAATAACGGAGGGGTGACTGGCTGCTGCAATTTGCACCAAAAGAAAGACTGTACATGGCTGAAATAGCGGAAGAATACGAAATATAAAATGGCATTGATAATGTCCTCTTTTGGTGATCTCTTAGAAGCAGGAGCTGAGGCTGCTTGTACATTTTGCCTTCAGAGCCAAGTATGAACAACTTCTAAAGATTGTGCACCCATGTTGGAGAACTGTAATTGGTTCCATACTGCGCACCGATGCACCAAGAGGACCTTCCTGTATCTTTTCTTCTCATTACTACAAGCCCCTCACATGACTCTATTGGTGCCTGGTTGTTGATTATTTCTTTTGCTGCCCCACCGAAAGAAGAGAGAAATGTAATTTGATTTCACATGCATTATGTTCTGATTGCCAGTTTTAGAAGCTATCGGTTGAATGGTTTGATTTGGAAAGTGGACATCATTGTTCATGCATTCCTGCATGGTCTTTTTCAACAGGAGCACTTGAGTTAATGCCATGGACAACTTAATTTTCAATTATCCGATTTTTTTTTGTTTATGCTTTAACTGAACTTACATTGAACTGCACCCACACCTTCTGGAAATGGTATCACATTCATTTTGATCAAACTGACAGCCTTTGTTTTTTAATTTTAAAAGCTATTTTGCTTCAAGAACCCACAATATTGTAAATTGAGGAAAATGCATCTCCCTTAACAATAACGTGTTACGTACTATAATGTTTATTAGAGCTTGATTGAACTCACTTGTGCCATCTGGAATTCATTCCATTCATGGAAAATATTAAAGTGGTTTTACTGGGCCTACTTGGTATTATTTTCTTTCCTGGGTTTTAATTTCTGGTTTCAGTTTTCCATACGTTGAAGATTTATATCATTGATTTATACATGTTGTTTTGGGCTAATTGATTTATAAGTAATTTTCTAATAATGTGGTTCCCATAGTCTTGGTCCTCTGTGGGCTTTTAACATAGGCAGCCAATATGGTTTCTTCGGCCGGTTGGCGCACGGTTCTGATGCTTGGGTTCTGCCATATGAGAGTTGGCAGAGACTGACTTCAAGCCGTGGAATTATTATAACTATTTTATTGGGCAACCATTATCAAATGCAGTAAAGATAACATTTGCTAAAGCAAAAACTATGCATGAAGTAACTTCAAATACGATATCTGTTGAGCAACTGAGAAAGTAATAAGCCCTCAAGAAAATTGGTGAGGAATTCAAATGTTATAATTGTTATCCAAATAAGGATTTTCCCTACCATTCGGGGCATTGTGTGACACCAAAGTTTGTTAAACCCTATTGATACGTTCTCCTTCACCTCCCACTTTTAACACTACAAAACACTATTAATGCCAAAAAAAAAAAAAAGGAGAGAAGGATATGAGACCCTATTGGTCCTTGTGGTTCATATTCAAGCATCAAGGATTCATCATTCTGTATTTAAAGACGTAGCTTTTATTGGAATTTTCCCTCGAAGTGGCTCTTCAGTCTTCACCAATTTGATTCAAAATGGACAAACGTGAAGCATATGTTCGTCAGCCGTTGCGGACAATATATCATAGAAACCACAAAAAAATAAAAAAATCAGCTAAACAATGGGGGTGTCATTTTGTTTTCGTTTACTCCAACTTTAGGTCTGCTTTGATCGCATTATTAAGTAACAGTTCTTCAGAAATGAAAAGGTTTCAAAGCAGGTGAAAATTATCGTCAAGTTCATTAAAATAGGGTTTGAAAGCTATTTACTCCTCTAAATAAAAGATACGTCAATGCCCTTAATTTTGTTTGGAACATTTTTTCTATAGCAAATTAGAGATACCAAGTAGTGAAGCACAAATGAAGTGTTACAATGAGATTCAAAGAATGTGCGTTGAGCAAACTAGTCTTGCAAATTGCACCAATATATATATATATATATATATATATATTAAATAAATAATTAAATGTGGAGAAAAATGGAAGTGAAGAAAGCAAAATTAACAGCCATCTTAGCATTCCCAAATCCGCAGTAAACGATTAAACTTTGCTTCCATGAATTAATTGGGTTGGTCCCCCTTCTTGCTTTCTTTTGTTTGTTTTTTGTCTTCCAAAGCTTCCATTTATGACTTATTATACTTCGTGTCGCAACTTGTAAAGCTTCTTAAGCTTAGTACTTCGTGGCCCATGTATTTGCTGAGCTCACCCTCTTCATTGCCTCCCTTTCCAATGATATATCTAAGCTCCGATGTATGTATGCGTGCGTGTGCTTTTTAAACTTCTATTTAATTTAAATAAAATTTTTTAATTACTTGCAAATATGGTTTGTTAGAATAGATTGAAAACTAAATGAAAATAAATTTATTATCCATGCAGCAAGATTTGAAGTGTGCATGCTAATCCACAGAGCATATTGCTGCATAATAATGTCATTCAATGGTCATTCTCTTAAAGCTGAGTTTGGCACGTATAGATAGATTACTGGGCCTGTCAAAAATCTTGGTTTTAGTAGAACTTTCTCCAAGTCAGAAAGAAGGGGATGCCCAAACACCCATCCAATTGCATTAGACAATCTGATGTGCACTAGTTTTGTCATATATTTACTCTGCGGAGAAAAGCTGATTATATAAATCATTTTTCCCCTTTTTTCTAAAAAAAAAACATGATAATATGGAAATCAGCCAATTTCTTGTTTAGAACAAAAAATCCTTGTTGGGCCAAAAGACCATAACACAATGGAAAAGGCAAATGGGCAACAATATCCAACAAAACAGATGCTGTTTGCCATCGCTATCCCTTAAAAAAAAAAAAGGACCCCATTTAATAGCAAATAAATGAAAAGCACATCTTTTTATCTCAGATATTCTCTATACATACAGCAACCGCTGGCACTCAATAGATTGTACATGCAGCTATCCAAAACATCACCATCGTATATCAAATACAACGAAGTGAGACCCGCCTGCTGTCAATGTTGAACAGAAAACCAATTATATTTAGTGCTGTCTACCATGAGAGGACACATAGCAAAGGTAACACAGCCATGCATACCTTGATGAACTAACAAGCAGCCAAAATTTGCCAAGAAAATGGAGCCAGAATCCTTTATTCTTCATTGAAGATAACTTTCAGACTGAATGAGAAAGAACATCCAATTATAAAACCTACAGAAGGGTAAAATTTAATCATGTTATGACTTCTAAGGCAATGAATAATAAAAAGGATTATCATGCGCAAAATGCGAACATAATATCTTACATACCTGTTGATTCAATTGAAGAAAGTCGGTTCTGGATCAATTTGTCAAAAGCAAATCTCAAGCTTGATAATTCAAGAAAGATAAGACATCCTTCCCAAATAATTTCATTTCCTATTCCACTAGTTTTTACATAAATGGTAAAAATGGTATGCTCTTGATAAAAATCGATCAGTCATCGTTATATCTGTATTCAACCTCCACAAAATGGTTGCCGAATGACTTCCAGTCTCTATAGATTTTTTTTTTTTTATAACTCTGGCTCCAAATGAATGGAGCAAGAAAGAACAAAAACAAAAATAGAACGGACTTCTTACATATTATCCAAACTGTATTGCCAAATAGGGATCTTATCCCAAAAATCTTGAGGACAAGTATGCTTTGCCTTGATCCATCCCAGTCACAAACTCAAAATTTGAAATTACATTACAAAACTGCAAATCAATCTCACTTTGTACACATGTACAGAGGTACAAGCTGTTGGCAACCTGCATCTTTGCAGGTTTCAAATTGCATCTCTAAGAGGGTAGTTCTTTTGCCTTTCCTTGCCCTATGCCATCCACTGTTAAATAAACCAAAAAACGCTCATTATATACAGAGTTGAGTTAATCTCTAGCATCAACCAATCCCGCACGGGTTATGGCCTCCATGGCCTGCTGAACCAGACGTAAGAGCTCCTCTACATCTTGGAAGCCAAAATCAATAACTTTCTTAACAGATATAATACAATCTTTATTTTGTGCCTCTTCCAGAACTACATTAGCAGCTGAATAAGCATTATGGGATTTTCTTGAGGCCTCCATTGCGAAATTTACATCTTGTGTCTGCAGGAAAATCAAACACTCATAATTTCACCCCTAAAGTAGTATAAGAATAGCTGTGATATGAGAGTGCATGTGTAAATCTAGCCTATAATGGCTCACAACTCCCGGGGGCCTACACAGATAACCAAAAACTAAAAGCTTTAATTACCAATATACAGGAGAATGAAGTCCAAATAAGTTTACACGATTGAGTTCACCACCCACCAAATCATAAACCATATCCTATGGCACATCAAGGAATGCAAAGCTTAAGCATGAGGAAGCTCCATAGAGGTTTGGGTATTGCACGGGTATCTACAGGACCTAAATCATCAACAGGTTCTCCAAGCACGTTGAAAATTCGTCCTAGAGTCGCCCCCCCGACTGGAACACTTAGAGGCGCTCCTAGAAATGGTGTTTTCCGTAGAAATAGTGTTTTTGCTTATTTCGACGATCCCCAATACCGAAGAAAGAGTTCAGGAATTACTAAATATGGGGCTATAGTATTGCAAACACCACCTTGAAGTATAAAGACATAAGAAACAGTGACCAAGCAGGTCCAAGATCCAATGAGTAGCTACCGTTTTTAAACAGAACAAAAACTCTCAATTAGCATGTCTTAACAATACCACCCGGTCACTGACTAGCATACACCTACTTGGATTGGATATACCATTCTGCCAAAGCATTCATAATAACTGATTCCTAAACCAATATGCAAGAATGAGACGGCGCAAAGACCTTGTCAAACAACCAAAATTAACAGAGACTGCACAACAGAGTAGATAAACTTACGAAATCGAGCAGCCGAAGCAAATTTGCATGGTTTCGTGCAACAATGACAGGGTTTCCAGCAACATGAGAAAAGGTACCCTTAGAAATAGTAGCCTTATCCACGATTGCCTGATTATTCAAGTTGTCAATGTCTGATGCAGATGATGATGGTGATTCACCTGTATAATAATCCAAGAAAGACATTGTCACACAATTCATGTTCTAGCCGGGCCTGTTAGTGTAAGTGCTCGTCACAAACAATTATATCAGAGGAGAATTTATAAATTTAGTTTGCAGAAAAAATATAAATGAACAGGCAATAAGCCTATGCCAGATAATAAGAATAGAACGAAATTTTTATTATTGTTCAATGTCATATCAAGATCAAGAGCCATAAATAACCAAATGTATTATAAAATAAAAAGAATCTGTTTACATTCTATTTCTAGTTGAAGCACATTTTAGTATAGCAAGAAAAAAGGGGGTAAACTTCCACCCAATATTTGAAGTAATCATTTCCCTAAGGCCCCAGCTATGCTAGGTGTCATAAGCTAAACATTCAACTGCACCTCAGATCAAAGCTTAATTGAAAAATTAGATAAGAACCAAGGTGTAAAACTGGATGAAGCACACTTCAAAATGAAGAACTGATCAAAAGGCAAATCCACTTATCTCAAAAACAGTATAAAAAAATATTTTGGACCCATGGTAAGTTAGAGATCAGCCCCTAACATTCATTTTAATACCTTGGGAAGAACTGATCAAAAGGCAACTCCAATTATCTCGAAAAAAGTATGAAAAAATATTTTGGACCTATAGTAAGTTAGAGGTCAGCCCTTAGCATTCATTTTAATACCTTGGGAAAAAGTTGGTAAACATGCTTGCAAATCATTTCGATCTCGGCTTAAGCTGGAATTTTTGCAGTAAACTACCCTCCAATGTGCAACTTCCATGCATTTAAATGCCAAAGCAGCAGCAGCCATTTCATGCCGTCTTTCATATTCCACAGCACAGCATCTGGAGAAACAGATGTTAAATAAGAGCCAAACACAGGCACACTATAAAGCAAAACTTTGACAAAGTCTTGTGAAGTTAAAAGAATCACATATATAACAGCTTCAATGAAAACAGAACTTTCTAAAGGTTCATAAGAAACATACAAGACATGAATTGATTAACATATAAGAGATGCTCAAGTAACTACCAAGATTTTGATGCCCGTTGCTAATGTATATGTATATGCCAATACATAAGAATGGCTTATTCTTAATCTAATCAAGCTCTGCCCTTTTTTCTGTTGGGAAACACTAAAAACCCCAAAAAGAAAATTGAATATACAATGACCATTGCAATGTCACAACCATCAACCTGGAAAAAATGTAGGTCTCGGGTGAACCCAATAGATTAGATTCCAAGAACAATGACAATTCCAACATGTGTATATGCAAAAGACTGGTTTGCGAATCAGTTCCAAAGGCATATCCTTGAACTGTTTTCAAGCTAAAGTTTACAGACAAACACAAGCAGAACCCCAAGACATCTGATGCATTAAACACAAAATTAGGTTGCATTTAACATCCATTTGTATTGAGATTTTGCACATATACCAGCAAAGCCAAAAAAATTATAAAGCAAAAAAAAATAAAAAGGAACTACTTTTTTCCATCTATAAGCAATTTTTGATTTGTCTAACAGTCTTTAAGGAAGATTTTTATAAAAACTAGAAAGCTCACTCATTACATCCCACCACCAACACCAGCACTCCCCCATTTTATAGCTATATAACTGCCAAACAAAGCACTTAAATCAGTACCACCATCATTTCACAATCACCATCATCATAACTGACATGCACCATGGTTGCCACAAGTGTTGCCGCTTTCCACAACTTCTACACAATTTGCTTTCTTTTTAATTCTCTCGTATAGTTATTTTGAAATCTGTGTAAATTTTGCTAACATAACATCCAACACCAATTTTGCTTTTAGAAATATTTGTACAATTAGAAACTATAGCTTTCTAATCTGCATTAACATTCAAATGTTACAATACAATTCAAACACAACTTAAAAGATGCCAAATTAAGTAAAATTATTTGAGTACAATTATTGCAGTATAAAGTTTTCAAGCTGCTACAGCAAAGCTCAAGACTAGTTGTGACTGTATAACATGCATGAATAACACAATATTGAAGGGAAAGACAAACAAGAATATGATTCAAAACAAAAGGACAAAAGACCAGTTGTATTTGCATGCATCAGATATTTGTTTATGCACCAATGATGATGCATTTACAAATACCCCTCATTAAAAATCTGAAGTGTGTCAAAAATGCATCAGAATTGTTAAAGTATTCAAAGTAATATGCTACCAACAATCAATTTGTAAGAAAAAAAGTTCCTAATTAACTGAAAAATGAAAACAAAAAACAGAACTAGAGCAGGACCGCTACCTGCCTATGTTTCAAAAAAGCAAGAAAATACTTCTGCATTTGAGATTTTTCTTTTTTTTTTTTTCTTATTTTCCCGAATTGTCCATAGTTGGCATTACCAATCTGAAAAAGAGAAAAAAAATGAACACAGGGAGCAACAAGGGAAGGGCATTTGTACAAGTTTGCTATCTTTACTTACTCGCAAAGTTTAGCTGTCATGCTATATGCTTGCATTTGAGTCATCTCCCCCTGTCTGCCTGCCTCATTGCAAGTTTCTAGAAGAGAAGCTCCATGAAGAAACTTTAGAGCAGCTTGGAAGTTTATTTCGTTGCTTTCAAAACCAAACCCAGAGACCTAAAATATCATGAAACCATTACAAGGGTGAGGGCAACAAGAACATAGCAGGTTTTTCGACCTACTGGCACAACAATGAATCCTACAAATGAAATTCAAAAATCAATATAAAAAAATATGAGAAACCTTTAGACGATCTGCATAATCTCTCAAATCTTTGGCTTCTTTCAGAGCATTTTTCAGAGCATTTGTAGCAGTTTCGCCGGAGGAATTTATTCTCCCTGAAATTGGAGTAGTAACATCTTTGGCACTTCTCATATCAACTATACATTGAGCTCCATTCTCGGTCCCATTATTTCCAGGGTGTCTTGATGTCTTCAACACATCACCATTGCTAGAGGCATGAAGCCGACGTCCATCAGATGCTCCTTCCTGCTGAGAGCCTTGCGCTGATTGGTGAATTTGACCCTCACATTTAGCTTCCCATTCAGCATGAGGATCCAAGTTTGGAGTATCACTTTTCAACTCTTTTTTCATTTTATCCACTTTAATTTCCTTGTCAGAGTCCTGGGTCAGGTTCCCCTGAACAGCAGCATTCCTTTTCGTGCAGTGCAGAGCACCCAATTTTTTATTTGCATCATCGTGATCTTGTTGCTTTAGAGGATTCTCCACTCTGCTGTCTTTTGAGAATTGTCCTACAGAACCACTCCTGCCAACATTAACCTTTTCATCCTTATTTAACTTACTGATAGACTTATCAGGAATACTGTGCAACTTACTGCTAGACTTATCAGGAATACTGTGTTTCACATTCTTCATCCTTTTATGCAGGGATGCATGAGATTTTAGGTCAATCTCTGACTCATATCCTATCCTCTTATTTAAGATATCGTCTTGGTCATTAACTGGTTCAAAAATCTTGGTCACATCTCTGTCAAAATCAGATGTGGAACTTCTGTCATTGTCCTTCAATCGTAAAGATGGACCATTACCAGATTTCTGCAAGAACCTCATATTTTCTTTGAGGTTCTTTTTAACTCTAACCTCATCATGGCAATTTCTGGTAGCAAGCAGATCAACTGAGGACTCATGATGTTCCATGATCTCACCACCACCATTAAGCATATCAGAAGAACATTTAGTTTGAGTAATTTTGTGTTTAGCATCTCCGTCCTGGTAATCTAATGGAGAAAATTTAAGGGCTTCAGGATGAGGGTCGCCAGAAACCCTCTCCTTTGCTGTCCCAGATTGATTAATCTGATCATCAGCTTTCCTGTCCCTGCATCTCCTAAACTCATTAATTACAGGAAGACCACCATTTGTAGCATCATCTTTTCCCAGAATGTTACCTCCACTTGAACCAAGTTTTTCTGAGAATGGGGTCCTCAATGGAGATGAGGAGACTGATTCTACTGGTGAGCCTTTCACATCCTCAAATGTTGTTCGTGTTTTAAAAGAACCTGAAACTTTTGAAGAGCTTGAAGCGGCTGCAATAGAAAGATGTCCATGTCCAATATCTTTCCTCAATGAATCTGTACCATCCAAATTTTGTTGATATGTAAATTGTCTTCTATGTTTCCGTGGTTGTTGATCCTTAAGTATACATCTTTCAGCATCTACCACATCCATAGCATGATCTTGACTTCTTGACAATGAAATGTGAGCTTCCTTTTCTTTTTTGTCTAATTTATCATTGTGCTTATCCATGATGGAAGCCCGAGTCTTTGAAACCCTGGATTTCTTTTCCTTCTTTAATCCGCTCTCACTACTTTCCTCTGCATTTGCAGTGCTTTCAAAGCCATTCTGATCGTCCTGCCACTCCTTCAATTTTCTTTTCTTCAAAGAAATATCCCTTCTATCACTGGTTCTCACATCCAAGGACCGACCATCTGATGAAATCTGAGATGGGCACTGCAGCTTCTTCACAGATACTAATAATTTTTCCTTCATATCACATTTAACATCCCCTGAAAGAGAGCACTCATTTGATTTCAGCAAGTCTTTTCCACTTGCCTTATTTGACAAACCATTTTTTGAAATGAGACCCATCCTCCTGAGATCCATATCAGAATTACGATGTTTATCAGCATCTGATACATCTCTTTTAGTTTTCTTGGCAGTCCCATATCCATAATGATCAGCCTCCCTCTTGTTTTTCATCTTTACTTGCTTGGTGACTCCTGCTGATAAAGATTAGAGAGAAAACACATAGCCTCAGCTTTTAACTCAAACAAATACGGAAAGTCGGCTCTAAAATGAATTTCTTACCTCCATCAACAGCATTCTGTTTAATTTCTGCAACCAAGTGTTGTGACTTGCTCAAACTAAATTTGTTCACTAGATTTGCATCCACAGGAGGCTGGTTCATATTGTTCACACTTCTGCTTTTCACAGATTCCTGCAAGTGGTTATTTGAAGAGTTTGATGCCTGGATCAGGCCACTGCTGCTACCTGCCTTTGCTATTTCCTTCAGCCCACGCTTCTTCTTCCCCTGTGCAGGCCCAGGAACGGAACTGAGACTCGGGTGGTTGTAATCAACATGTTGTACATGCACTCCTGATGCAATTCTATTGGCATGATTTCGCAGATCATTTTGACCCACAGCAAGAGGAACCTGATACAACGCATTGAGAGCTTTTGTGGTCTCTTCCTCACTGATGTCACATCGATTCATTCCAGGCCTATATTACATTTCCAAAAGCCGAAAAGATCAGCAAACAGAAGTCTGTATTACATGGATGCCAGCCAGAGAGCGAAATATCAAAATGCTTATTTTTTTTCTCTCTTTTGATCTATTTTTAAAAATCCAAGTCCCTGCTTCACCATACTATGTTACTGATTTTCAACCTAATAAATCCAAACCCGAGGTCTTATCTCTTTTCATAATTATATTAGGCAATGACATAAATTGAACAAGCTGACATTTATATAGCCAACCCCATTAAGAAGAGATCTAGACTTAGTTGGACTAAATTTCAATTATATATATACATTTATATATATACATACACACACACACACACAGAGCAAAAGCACAGAAAAGTTTCACCCAAAATGTTCTGCAGTTTATATAGATAATTGTATTTCGTGTCCATATGTTAACCAAACTTTAAAAAAAAACACTCACAGCCAGTTCAGCATACTGCACAACCACTTCTCAGGGAGTTGCTCAGGCATTGTGCCATAGGGTAACAACCGCCACTTTTGACAACTGTCACAACAGACCCAATGTTCCTCTATAAGTACAGAATTCAGAGTAGGTGGTGCCACTTCAGGAGCAAGTGCATTTCCAGTTGCAGAAGTTCCTAGACTTGCAACATCCTTGACTGATGAGCAAGGTATCAGCTGGGTACCGACTCCTTTACCACAAAATCTGTCCCTTGAATCATCAAAAGATTCATTGTGAACCATCTCTAAATCATCAATGGTAGAATCTTTCAGCCTATTACCAGAAGGCCTTTCCAACATACAAATTTTACTATTCTTTTGCTCTAATTTTGATTCCAACTGATCTCTGTGACTATCTCTGAACTTACTACTGTCTTGCAATTTCAGCTTCTGCATCTTATCTTTACTTTTAGAAACACCATGGATAGAACCTGTCATATCTTTAGGAGGTCCACTGACACTGACCCCCAAGCTTTCATTAGGTGGAAGAGCAGCGGTTTTTTTGCTACTCTCAGTGTCATGCAACTGTTTATCTTCTGATTGTCGCCTTTCCTTCCTAGAAGACATCAAGATATCATCCTGAACACCAAAAGTAGGTTGCTGACTAATCTTCTGTTTTGAAGGAGCTAGTGATGCTACTTGAAAATCTTCCTCATTTCTGGATGCTTCAAAGAAATCATTGGAAGGAGCACGAGTTTTACTCTTCTTGGATTTTTTATTACCCCTCAGGTTAACTGAACCATCATTGTTGGAAGTTACTGCTCTATGTTCTGGAACCTTTTCTACTGAACTACTCTGAGTATGAGCATTTCTCTTCTCATTCTTGCCACTATCCTGGCCAGATCTGGACTCCAAAGAATCTTCCTCCACCAAATCAGAAGAAAATAATCTCTCTCTCACCCCATCTCGATCAGCATCCACTGGAATTTCAGATGACCTTTCAGTTACTCTCAGAATCCCATCACCATTTGCTGTGTCTTGTGGAGGCATGCTTTTCAAGTTACTAGATAACGTGTTTTTGCTATCTGGGTTGCTATTTTCCAATCTTGTCTTTGCTGAAAAAGCAGTAATATTCTCAAAAGTAGTATCATCCTCATGTTTCACTTCTACTGCCCTTTCACTCTTCATTGGAAATTTTACCTCCTTCCCTTTTGAAAGTATCTCATTACCCATAAAAGAAACTGACTCATCCACCAACAAGCCAAAATTGGTTCTACTACCCTTGAGGACAGATTTAACATCTCTGGAGAGTCTATCTTTTTTTATCAAGCAAAGCAGATTGTCATGAAGAGGTGATATTAGGGCTCCCCCAGGGACCAGAAAAGAAGTCATAACCTATTTTGAGACATAAGCATAGCCAGATAACTTTTAAATAATCAAATAATTAACTAACTTTCTCATCATTGCTTGTTAACAAAATATCAAAGAAAAAAAAATGTACCTGAAGAATGCTAGTGGGAGATTCATCAACAGTCTGGTCTGATGGAGGGAGCATTCCACCACTCTCCTCAGGACTGTTCCCCAATGATGAAGATGGAGAGATATCAAGCCCAAGACCACTATAGATTGCAGCATTTTTTCGTGCTATACTATCAGAACCAACTTTTATTCTAACCTTCAGTGATCTTTGGTCAGAGAGATTGCCTGATTTATTTGAATTTTCATCCTTCATATTAGACTTCCGAGAGACTAGAGCAGAAGACAAGCTAGACTCTTGCTTGAATGAAACATTATCACATGCCAGCCCTGACTTATGCAATGCATTGCCACTGAAGGAAGAAATTCCAGGCCTTCCAGATGGGGTAGCATACAAAGGAACTTTCAAACTCTGGGAGGCAACCTGTATGGTAACATAATCCACAGTGCTCAAGTAAAATAGCATTTCCCAAGCTGAAATAACCGAGCCATATATATCACTTTTTTACCAAATCAAAAAAAGTAAAGAGGAAAATTTTCCATATACCTCCACAGGCATATTAGGAGATCTTGGTGTGCTAGAATTTCTTTGTGGAGTCTTTGGATGAGACCAAATGGAGTTTCTTTGTGGAGTTCGTTCATATGTAGGCAGAAATGAGCCATAACCACCAAATTTAGCCCCTGTCAAAACAATGTCCCATCCATCATTATCAGTGAATAAAAATAGACTACCCTTTCTCGTGTAGATGATGAACTTCCATATGGAGTCACTTACCCAAATTCTCTGCAGAAACCCCACCCTCAAAATCCTTTTGAAAATGGCCCAAAACATTTTGAATCTTCTCATCCTTCGTGAAAGAAGAAAAAAAAAAAGAAAGAAACTTTCATTGATTTGCATATAGAGAAGCATGGAATATACCACACAAAGAGACAAGCACTGCCCTTATTCAAATTGACAAAGAATATCTCCCATTGCAAACGATCAATTAAAATCAAATTCAACAACATATAGCCTTTAGACTTCAGTTGATTGTAATCCACAACAAATAAGTTAACAACAATACAATTGTGTATCTATGCTATAACCATTATGTGAATTTACTTGCATAGTTATACGGCAATTTTAAATTCCTCAGTTTGTTTTTTTCAGAAACTATATGAGAAAACTAACATGATAATCATCCATCCTATTTGCTTTCTACGTTTTCTTGGGAACCACACAAACCATTAATATCAGCGGTGACACCAAATGAAAAGTATTACGAAGAGAACCAAAAGTTGCTGCTGTAAACAGAAGCATTTGCATAGCACGAACCTTTACTTGTTCCAATCACAATTAATTGTTGATTAAATTTAAAATTAGTATAAATGTCAATTTGAAGAAACTCCAAGTTAAATTGCACAATGATTCTAGTCAAAGTTACTTCTTGATTCAAATTAGAAACTCAAGCACAATCAACATTGAAAACCTGAATAGGTTATCGAAACAACAACATCAAAATGAACCCTTACAATGTAAGAGAGAGCAATATCAGGGTCTACGTTGTTGTTGTTGTAGAAGCCATCCTTGTACTCGAAAGCCTCACCCTCCTCAAGCTCAGAATTTTCCTCCATCCCTACCTCCCCCAAGAAAAAAAGACACTACCCTAAAATCCTAACCCCAAAACCCTAACCGTACCTTCCCTGAAGTCCAGCATCACTTAAGACACCCAACAAAAAAATGACAAACATAAAAATAAAAATAAACACAATCCTCTTCAACCCAATAAAAAACACTCAAAAGACCCACCAAAACCCAGGAAACAAATCCTTTAAGACCGACTTTGACCGGAGGAAATCACAAACCCTCATTTGATTTAGATATTAAAACCAAAGCAAAATTGGTGAACGGTTAATTCTCCAATGGGAACTCACGATCGGGTTCGAGGACCGAAAGTTGTAGATTGATTGGAAACTTAATCAAGGCTAACTCGACCTAGACTCAGCCGGGTAACGGAGTCGAGTTCGATCGGATTTCTACAATATTTTTAACTTTGTCTCTGGTTCTTTATGATTGATGCGCTGCAATAGAAGAACGAAGCTTATGTTTTCCCTTTTTTCTTTTTCTTTTTATGTTTTTTTAAGTCTATTTGTGGGTTTTGTTTGTGATTATTTTCTTAAGTACGTTATTAGTTATTGTATTAATCTTCCTCTTTTGTTATTTTTTTTTCCCTTTTTGGACTAATAAAAACATTAATATATACAAATTTATTTCTAATTCCACTCTTAATTTTTGCTGGCTGCAGACAATTAATAAGATTTCTTCCCTTCAAGATTGGTTTTCTATTCTGCTACGCTGGGCCGGTGGCGCGTGGAGATTGAATCCCCTGTCTTGACCGGAACTATGTCAAAAAGCGACATCGTTTTGCCCAGGCGATGAAATCCTTTTCAAAGTATTTAACATTCAACTGAGTGTCCATACTCATCTATTACATATTTTAAGTTATAAAAAATATAATATTTGTACACTTATGAAATTCGTGGCTATGAGTAATAAGAAAAATAAAAATATACGCCAAGTAAAAAAGTTTTTTTTTTATTATTTGTTATTCTTGTCATGTGTCTTTTAAAAATGTTGAATGTTACATTTTTTACAATTTAAACTGTGCAGTAAATGACTTTTAAAGTATCCGTCTCTTCAAAATTTAATAATATTGTCCATATTCATATAATCACTTTATTTTATTTTATTACTTTATAAAATATTAATTTACACATTTTATTAAATAAACATAAATTTAATCTATTTATATATATTAATTTACACATTAACCCGTCCACGCAGATATTTTATTCATTGTCAGGACACGGAACCCTTTTTTGAGAATTTCGTGAATTAAACACACAACCACAACCTTTGTTTTAAGGTTCTGATACCACTTAAACGACAAAACCATGATGTTGTAGTTAAATGACCAAATACTCTAGAATTTAGCTACAGTGTACAACCCAATCGTTCTTATGTACACCAATTTAAATTTCACATTTTCAAAAGTAAAATCAGACTTGGATTCAGGTATGGGTATAAATTCAAAGAAATATTTAGAATGACTCATTTCAAGATTTGAATAAGATGAATAATCTAAAGTATGGGTAAAGAATATCAAGTTTTAGACCAAAAAAAACGAATTGATGATAAAAAAAATTTCTATATCTTTTTCTAGTTGAACTCTCCTCGTAAAGATAAAGATTGGTGAAATAAGATTTCTTTGTATTGAATGTGACATCTATTGTCACGTCCATGATTTAGACTCTGACTGTATACGTTTATTGTGGTCTCTTATACCGTAGTACAGATATATACCAATCATAGTTTAAATATAGATACATAAGTGTAAATTTTTTACTTTAATATGATAATTAATACAAATATTGAATTAAATTGATGTATTGTTGCGATTTCGTGCTTAGCACACAAATCGAAGCAATGGACCAGGTCGAAAATGCGGAATTTTCATCCGGTGATGAAAATTCTACTTAAGCATACCAAAATATATAGAATAATATTTTAAAATTATAGTTGAAGTTATATGTAGAGATTTTAAGGTTAAAGACTCCGATTTGTAGAAATACGGTCCATATTACAGTTCAATTGTCTGATCGGAAACTAGAAATATGTGTTTACGATCATAATTACATTGATGCAATCACAATTTAATTATAAATTTTTAAAAGTGATAAGTTATAAATCAGATTCCGAATGGTTTTTTACGTGTATGATTTTAAAAAAATTAAATCGCAAAAATGTAATTTTTGTACAAGTAGTCGTTTTATAAAATCGAGAAGACCATTTCGAAAAGGAAATTATTATAATATTATTGGTATGTTCAATTTGATAAGATAAGTTCATTTGAGATATGAAATTTAAGAAAATAAATGTATACAAGTACTAAATTGAAAAATTAGAAAGTTTGGTGGAAAAAGTCTAAAGTCAAAGTTTGTTTTGAATTAAATTTAATAAAAGTCAATATATCTTCTTAATTAATTTTAATTGACCAATAGGAGTAAGGATTAAGATTAATTGAATTTAATTAGTCATTAATTTGGCTATAAAAGTAAAAAATGACTAAATATTCAATATTTTCAAACAAAAAAAAATCTATATTCTTTCTCTTCACAAGGCCGACTGCCATGAATGATTTTTGAAGTTTTTATTTCATTTTTAACTCCTCAAAATATTATTACTCAAGTCATTGAAGCATGAAGAATTAATTATGGTGAAAACAAAAATAAATTTTTGGAGAAAAAAATTCTTTTGTGGCAAAAAATTCCAAGAAATTATAGATAAGATTTTCTTCACTTTTCTTTCAATTTTCCATAGATTTAAGTTAGTTTGAATAATTTTTGTGATTTGATTTTAAGTTTGATGATGATTTGAAATTGAATTAGTATTATGAAAAAATTAGAAATTTTATAGAAAAACTATAAAAAATTAGATAAAAATAGAAAATGAGTAGAATGAGACTTGAGAATGATAGATATGGTAAACTTTTGATAAGAATAATTTTTAGAATTAGGAATTTTTTTATAATTATGGCTAAATATTTAAAAATTTATTTTGAAGGATTTGTACCTTAAAATAATGAAAATAGAGTTAGATGGAGTTTGGAAGTGAAAAATAATTTTTTTGAGTTAAAGATATATTTAATAGAATTTTTGGTGAATTTTTAGATTTTTAGCCTAATTATTGAATATAATTTTAGTGAAATTGGTAATGGAAAATGAAAGGAAATAGGTTAAAGTGATTATAAAAATTTATTTGGAATTTTTGAAGTATTTGTTGAATTGATAAGAATTTTTTGAGTGAAAAACGGATTTTTGAAGAAAAATAAAAATTAGAGAAAAAATGGAAATAAATGGAGAAAATTAGTTCTTGTGGAAGAAAAATAAGAAAAATAAAATATTACAAAAGAAAATAATATTTAAAATTTTGATCGCACCAAGAAGCGTGACAGACGACCAGAGTCTCGAATTACACGTCGAATCTACGTAACAAGAAATAACACCGATTAAAGATTTTGATATATAAGAGAGTGAAAAATTATCGTTGAGCTTTATTTTCAAAATAATTTAAGTTAAATATAATTTAATAGCTAATTAGAAATTATATGTTGTTCATGCGTGACAGTAGAACTGGCACCAAGTGCTGACCGAAGAAAGAAGTCGGCGAATACCGGTAAACAATAGTTAAGATCTGTATAATAATTTATAATTTTAACCATTAAATATTTAAGGTAGGATTTTAATAGAGTTTTTATTTAAATAAATTTTAAATTGATTTATATAATGAATATTTGTTATAACATGTTTTATAAAAAAAATTCAAATATAAAACCAGTTGAAAATTTGTTTGATATGATGTTTTGTGCAAGCAAATGGAAATTTATATTTGATGAAAATTTGATATTTTAACTCATATATTATCATAGACAACGGTTTAAAGAGTTATTGACATTTTGTTAAACCTTTAGGGGTATTTTTGTAACGGCTCCAGCCCCGAGTTGTTCGGTAACGACTGGACCCGCCGTCTCACTGAGACCAACGGGCTGCCGGGGTCCATGGCCCAATACCCCCAACCCATCACTGCCAGCCCAGTCCAGCTAGTCTGCGCAGTAGGTTGTTGGAGCTGGGATTCGAAACCCCAACCTCCCTTTAGCCTTAATAAGAGACTACCAATATGTAACGGCTCCAGCCCCGAGTTGTTCGGCAACGACTGGACCTGCCGTCTCACTGAGACCAACGGGCTGCCGGGGTCCATGGCCCAATACCCCCAACCCATCACTGCCAGCCCAGTCCAGCCAGATTGCGCAGTAGGTTGTTGGAGGCAGGATTCGAACCCTCAACCTCCCTTTAGCCTCAGTAAGAGACTACCAATTGTGCCCGTTGGTCTCAATGAGACTGCGGGTCCAGTCGTTGCCGAACAACTCGGGGCTGGAGCCGTTACAATTTTCGTCATTTTGATAACAAATAAAATAGCAATATTGTATTTAACATACTTGTTTTATAAGTTTATTAAACAGGGTATGAAATAAAATAGCAAGAATAGAGATTGAAAGAATAATATTTGAAAGACAAAATTAAGTAAGTAGCATGTTCACGCCCGTGACTCTATGTGTCACGCCCGTGAAAGAGCTAACCGTTACCAAAACCAACATTTGAAGTTCACGACCATGAAGGAAGAACAAACCATGAAATGGACTTTTAAGTCACGTCCGTGAATTGAAATGTCACGCCCGTGAATGTTTATGGCATTTTCATCCAGAGAGCTTCACGACCAAAGTCACCACTTGGATCACGGCTGGAAAGTTTGTCACGCCCGTGAAGATGTGTATCACGCCCGTGATCCAATGTTTCAAAATATTCCAGAGAGCTTCACGACCAAAGTCACCACTTCAGTCACGGTTTGAAAAAAAATGTCACACCCGTGATAAACATAGTCACACCCGTGAATGATGAAAGAGAAAAATGTCAGGCGCGATTATTTAGTTGATACAACAACTAGTTTCATATTAAATGTACCCTAATGGTTATAATCAGCCAAGCGAGTATAAATGGAAGTCATTTATACATTCAGTACAAGAGGATAGAAAATACTTTGAATCAAAATCTTATTACAAACTATTTGTATATTCAATACTTTGAGAACCAATATATATTCTCCGTAAAAATATTTTTGCTCTTCATTTATTGAGCAATAAAGATTTGTGAGTGTTTCTCTCTGTAATCATTTATTACTCAAGTGAGTTTTGGGTATTTCTGGGTTAAGAGTAGATCACTTGTAAGGGTTAGTTGTGTGAGCCTTTAAAATACAAATTAAAGGTTATTTGTGTAAGCCTGTAAAACACAAAGTAAATGTTGTTTGTGTGAGCCTATAAAACATAAGATAAAAGGTTGTTTGTGTAAGCCTGTAAAACACAAAGAATTTGTTATTGTGTGAGTCATTAAAATACAAGGGATTTTCTGGTTAGGTGTAAGTCATTGTGAGAAACACCATAGTTGGAAGTGAGCTTGTAAAACTCCATTGTAACACTTAGTGTGTTAATGAAACTCCCAATTGCGATTGGGGAGAGGAGTAGGATTTGTTAACACCCGAACCTCTATAAAAATCCTTGTGTCAAATTTTTTTATCTCTTCTAAAATTAATTTTTTATTTCCGCACTTTAAAGTTTAATTTTTGAAACTCCAATTCAACCCCCCTTCTTGGCTTAATATCTGGGCAACAATTGGTATCAGAGCTTAGTCTAGCATCGAAGCCTAAAAAGCGCTAGTAAAGATTAAAATATGGCCAGTGAAGGATTCCAAAGTCTCAAACTTCACTTTGATGGAGCAAATTATGCCCATTGGAAGTTTCGGATGGAGACATATCTAGACAGTGAAGGAATTGAAGTCTAGGATAGTGTACGAAAAGAATGGACACCACCAACCAAAAGAGGAGTTGATGGTGAATTGGCAAACTTCTCACACATGAAATGGCAGTGAAAAGAGATAGAGAGCTTGAAGCATAGTCAGAGAAAAGAAAGCCCTTGGTACCCAAAGCCTCTACTTCAAAATCGCAAGAAGAAAGTGAAGATGATGAAGAAATGAGTGATGATGAAAATGAGGACATTGTTATGCTTTCAAGAAGACTAAAAAGAATCATTGAGAAGAAAATGAGCAGCTCCAGAAAATTCAGGCAAAGAAACTTCAAACAAACTTCTAATGATACACAAAAAAGTAAGGAAGAGGTAAAGTGCTATGAGTGTGAAAAGAAATGACATATCAAACCAGAATGTCCAAGGCTCAAGAAGCATAAGAGCAAATACCAAAGAGACAATGGGGAGAAAGGTCAAAAAGCCACATGGGATGACGAAAGCTCTTCAAGTAAAATAGATGATAATGAAAGCTAAGAGATCAACCTATGCTTCATGGCTATTGAGGATCACGTCTCGAATAAGGTAAAATCACTACATTCTTACTCTTTAAACAATGATAGCAGTGATAATGATGATGATAGTGATAATGATGATGATGATGAGCAAAGCCTAATAGAAGAAGTAAATATAGAATTAGAGAAATATAGAAGTAAATTTAGTAATTCTAGAAATAACATCTTTAATTTAAAAAATAAGATAGATGATTTAGAAAAAGAAAACATAAAGCTTAAATCATCTAATGAATCTCTCCAAAAGTCATTAGATGAATATTCATCAATACCCTCAACTGCTTCTTTGCTTAAAGAAAATAACACTTTGAAAAATGAAGTTGAGGAACTTAGAAATTTCATTTCTAAATTTCACAAAGGTAAAAAGAGTTTAAATACTCTCATTGTATCTCAAATATCACCCTTAATTAGACATGGTCTAGGATTTAAAGACACATCATCATCTTCTCACAAAACTATCTTTGTTAAGTCTAGTGAACCTCACTTCTCCACATTTGTTAGAACAACACCAAGAAATAAACATATTAAACCTTCTATACATAAACAGAATAATCATGTCTTTATATATAGAAAGCATGCATCTATAAAATCAACAATTAATCATAACTGTGTATGTCATCATTCTCAAAATAAGTTTGATAGAAATATGGTATTCAAAAATCTTGTAAGACCAGAAAACAAGTTTAGACCAAAATAATGTAATTATTGTATGAAAATGGGTCACATAAATAAATATTGTTGGATAAGGAAGGCTCATTGGGAACCTTCATGTGCTAACCCCCAAGGACCCAAGCTCATTTGGGTACCTAAAAATCATACTTGAACTGTGATTCTATAGGTATGCCTCAAGTCCACAATAAACATAAATGTTTGGCTAGTAGACAGTGGATGCTCAAGGCATATGACAGGAGATAAAAAACTTTTCAATGAAATCAAAAGTATTGATGGAGGTAAAGTTACCTTTGGAAACAATGCTAAGGGTAAGGTAATTGGCATTGGTTCTATTGGTATTAATGGTACTTCTTTTATTAAAGATGTCTTACTTGTTAATGGCTTGAAACATAACTTGTTAAGTGTAAGTCAATTATGTGATAAAGGAAACAAAGTAATTTTTACTTCCAATGAATGTCTTGTGATCTCTATCGATGGTCAAGAGATATTTAAAGGAAATAGAGATGTCAATACATACATAATAAACTTACATGAACTATCTAACCATTCCTCTAAGTATCTTGTGACTACTGGTGATGAATCTTGGCTGTGGCATAAAAGGCTTGGTGATGCTAACATGGACTTAATACAAAGTCTCAGCACAGGAGAACTAGTAAAAGGACTAACAAGAGTTAAATATGAAAAAGGCAAGACATGTGAACCTTGCCAAAGAGGAAAGCAACACAAGTCATCTTTCAAAGCCAAAAACATAGTAAGTACCTCAAAACCTCTTCAACTTTTGCATTTAGACTTATTCGGACCTACTAGAATTGCTAGCTTAGGAGGAAAATATTATGCATTTGTCATCGTAGATGATTACTTTAGATTTACTTGGGTAATTTTCTTAGCTCAAAAGAGTGATGCTTTTGAAAATTTCAAAAACTTTGCAAAAAGGGTTCAAAATAAAAAAGGGTATTGCATTTCAAAGATAAGAAGTGATCATGGCAAAGAATTTGAAAATGAAAACTTTGAAAGCTTTTGTCTTGAACATGACATTTCACAAAATTTCTCATCTCCTAGGACACCTCAGCAAAATGGGGTTGTTGAAAGGAAAAATCTTACTTTAATTGAAATGGCTAGAACAATGCTCAATGAATATGATTTACCAACTTACTTTTGGGCAGAAGCCACAAACACTGCATGTTATATTTCAAATTGAGTTTTCAAAAGACTTCTATTAAACAAAACCTCATTTGAGCTATGAAATGGAAGAAAGTCTTTGATATCATACTTTAGAGTATTTGGATGCAAATGCTTCATATTGAATACTAAGGACAATCTTGGAAAATTTGCCTCTAAATCTGATGAAGGTATTTTTTTAGGATACTCTACAACCAGCAAAACATATAGAATATTTAATAAAAGATCATTAACTGTTGAAGAATCCATGCATGTTGTCTTTAATGAATCTAGTAGACTTGATCTTATGAAAGGTAGTGTTCTTTATGATGTTGTAGGTAACATGGAAAGACTTGATCTTGGAAATGGGAAAGAAGAAAATGATCAAGAAGATTCACATCAAAATGATTCTCTATCTCAAACTCAAGAAGAAAATGAACAAGAACTCCCAAAAGAATGGAGAATGATGAAAGATCATCTAAAAGAGCAAATCATTGGTGATCTCTCAATGGGAGTAAGTACTAGATCACATTTCAAACATTTAGTCACTGACATGGCTTTTATTTCTCAAATTGAGCCTAAAAATATTGATGATACTCTTAATGATGAAAGTTGGATAATTGTCATGCAAGAGGAACTCAACCAATTTGAGAGAAGTAAGGTATGAACCTTAGTACCTTGACCCAAATATCATCAAATTATAGGTAGAGAATGGGTATTTAGAAACAAACTAGATGAACAAGGTTCAATAACTAGGAATAAGGCTAGATTAGTTGCAAAATGATATAATCAGGAAGAAGGTATAGATTATGATGAAACTTATGCACCTGTAGCTAGATTAGAAGCCATAAGAATACTCTTAGCATATGCATGTCACATGAATTTCAAACTCTTTTAAATGGATGTGAAAAGTGCATTTCTAAATGGTTATATAGAAGAAAAAGTATATGTAGAACAATCACCAGGCTTTGACAGCTATGATTTGTCAAATAATGTTTTTTAACTTTCAAAAGCTTTATATGGTTTGAAACAAGCCCCGAGAGCTTGGTATGAGAGGCTAAGTTCGTTTCTATTAGAAAATAGCTTTACAAAGGGAAATGTTGACACAACATTATTCATTAAAAAGCATAAGCATGATATACTAATTATTCAAATTTATGTTGATGATATAATATTTGGTTCTACTAATGAGTTGCTTTGTCAAGAATTTGCTAAGTGTATGACTAGAGAATTTGAAATGAGCATGATGTGAGAGCTTAAGTATTTCCTTGGTCTACAAATAAAGCAAAGCAATGAGGGCATATTCATCAACCAATCCAAATATGTCAAAGATTTAATTAAGAAAATTG
Source organism: Triadica sebifera (assembly GCA_023653625.1). Lineage (NCBI taxonomy): Eukaryota > Viridiplantae > Streptophyta > Magnoliopsida > Malpighiales > Euphorbiaceae > Triadica > Triadica sebifera. Next base: position 1,900,473 of record CM042908.1, read on the forward strand.
GTATGGGATGATGCAAGAATGCCAATACACCTATAAGCACATTAACAAAATTGGACAAGGATGAAAAGGGTAAAAGAATGCCAAGACACCTATAAGCACATCAACAAAATTGGACAAGGATGAAAAGGGTAAAAGCATTAATGAAAAGCTTTATAGAGGTATGATCGGATCTCTTTTATATCTTACTGCATCTAGACCCGATATAATATATAGTGTTTGCTTGTATGCACGATTTCAATCATGTCCTAAAGAATCTCATTTAAATGCAGTAAAAAGGATTCTAAGATATTTACACGGATCATTGCATCTAGGTTTATGGTATCCTAGAAATTCATCCTTTTTTATTATAGGATATTCAGATGCAGACTATGCTGGTAATCTTTTAGATAGAAAAAGTACTTCAGGCACTTGTCACTTTATTGGAGAATGCTTAGTTTTTTGGTTTAGCAAGAAACAAGTTTCAGTTGCTCTTTCAACTGCTGAAGCAGAGTATGTAGCAGTTGGATGTTGGTGTACTCAAATTCTTTGGATGAAACAACAACTTAAGGACTATGATCATGATATGAACCATATACCTATTAAATGTGATAATACAAATGCTATAAATCTTTCAAAGAATCATATTCAACACTCAAGAAGTAAGCATATTGACATTAGACACCACTTTATTAGAGATCATGTTCAATATGGAGATGTTGCATTAGAATTTATAAGCACAGAAAATCAATGGGCTGATATTTTTACTAAGTCTCTAAATGAGGAAAGATTTAATTTCATTAGAAGAGAACTTAGTATGATTGATGGATTAACCTTATGATTGTTAAATTATGAAATCTTAAGTGATAACCTTAATTTTGTATCATATCACTAGATATAAGGTAGTAATTTTGATGAAAATTTTATGTTATAAGGGATAGAATCATTATTGAAATGATTTAGTTTTGTTTCAGGACTTAGTTTTATTTGATGAAAATTTTAGGGAAGTCACGCCCGTGACATATGTTCACGCCCGTGACTTAAATAGCCAAAAGAGGCAGTGTCGTTCACGACTTAATTCACGACATTGTTCACGACTTCAAGTGGTGAAGCTTATATTCACGGCTTCATTCACTCCCGTGAAAAGTCTTGTTCACGCCCGTGATGCATTTTCATGCCCGTGAACATTTTCACCCCAAAACACACAAAAACATTCACGCTTTGAGTCACGTTTTGCTTCATGGGCACAAGTAGTGAAATTCAACATTTCACGCCTGTGACTGTTGTTTTACTCCTGTGACAGTTCATCATTCACGCCCGTGATATTTAAATGTCACGACCATGAACATATTCACGCCTTTATTCACGAGTAGAGCACTCCTTTAGCAAACCGTGAACATGACCATTCACGCCCGTGAACAATCATTTCACGTCCGTGAATGCATCGGGTATATAAGAGAACAACCGGTTATTTTTCTCATTTCAACCTTTCAACTCCTTGAAACCGCTCTCATTTACACACATTCAATGAGATATTGAAGATTCTGACCCCCAAGTCACAAAATTTTCCTATAAATACCATCAAAAGTTCATTCATTCATCAAAAATCATACTCATTTAGGGTTTTTATCAAATTTCTATCAAATATTTTTTCTCAAACCTCACCAAGTTCACTTCTTCAACTCAAATGGAGACTGCTTCATCAAAGGTAAAGAGAAAGAAGTCTCATGCTCCCAGGAGGTACGCTGATTACCTCATGAACATAATTCCGGAGCAATGCCATCCCCGGTACTCCAAATTGAAGAAAAGGTCGCTCCTTTCATCGAGGTCTTTCAAATGGCAAACCGTTCAAACTCTTGGGCTAGAAATAGGAATGACAGAGCAAATCCAGGCCTGTCATTTGAAGGAATTCGTGGATATTCACCAGCCCACATTGAGGGAGCCAACACTGGAATTTCTGTGCACTTTACAGGTGTCTCCTACTAGAATGGTGAAATTCCAACTCTGTGACAAACCAAACACCTTCAATGCCACTGAATTTGGAGAATTATTCAACTTAACATCAAATAGCATCCTCAATGACAATGAAGTTGAATTCTCTGCCATTCGAGCTTGGACCCATTTTAGTTTAGATTGCAGCTGGGATGTTAAGAAGACAAAGAGCACTCATCTCCTGTCCCCAGTGCATAAATATTTGCATAGGTTTCTGACCTATAGCATATTCGCTCGAGGAGAAAGCAATGAGACCATCAGGAAATCAGAGCTCTTCCTATTTGAGATGGCTAGAAGAGGACTCACCGTGGCACTTTCTAGATGGTTTGCAAACCATCTTCTGTCCATCACCACCAAATCCACAGGAGAAATACTCATTGGTGGTTATGTCACCCACATAGCCTTGAAGCTTGGCTATTTGAAGTTGGATGAGCATCATTTCAATCTCATCCCTAGGCATCCTCGAGATCGATTGGATGTCGAGTCCTTCATAAAGATGGGAGCGGCTGTCAGAATTGTTCACGAAAATAATATTTACTACCGCTTCACAGACACTGCTGGGAAGATCATTTGGGAAGACAATGATACGGAGGATTTCAAAGCCGGCCTCCAAGGGATCCAGCAGAAGAAAAAGGCTCGGGTTGAAGAAGCACCTCCAGTGGCTGAGCAGGACATCGGTCAATCCTCGGCTTCCACACCAAATCTGGCACAGCAGGTGGTTGACCTCTTGGCACCACGATTCGAGCAGCTGCAGGCTTCGATAGACGAGAGGTTGGAAAACCTCAAAGACTTCATGGAGTCGCGAATGGACAGCCTTGAGGCAGAGGTTGCTAGACTTCAAGATAGGATGTCTGGTTAGGTGATAGGCTAGATGGTAGCCTAAATTTGTGTGGTTGGTTGTTTATTTTCTTTGTTGTTTTGTTGTTTTTTGTTTGATTGTATTTCCTTTATGAAATTTAATTATCTTTGGTGTGTATTTTTTTATCAAATATATTTGCTTTGTTTATCCTTTGGAATCTTTATATTCTTTTTGATTGATGACAAAAGGGGAAGAAACCTAGCAATATATTAAATGAATTATTTTGAATCAAAAATTAGAAATGAATTATTTGAATCAAAAATAAGAACCTACAAATACATTGACATTGAATTAGGTTAGAAGCAATTAGAAATACTCAAACTTTGATTCAAAATTAATATGCAAGTATGAAATTGAGAAATTGAGCTTTATACACATTAGATATACCTTAAGTATACTTTGCATATACCTTAATGCAAGTTACATAAATGAATATGTCATGATATAATCTAAGTATACCTTACATATACTTCATGCTTTAAAAGGAATTATGGTATATATTGGATATACTTCACATATAACTTGCATATACTTAAAAACTAGTAAGTTTATTTCAATGCTACATCATTCTTTAAAATTATTGCATTTTCATTAATCATTATTCTAAGTATCTTTTGAGGGGGAGACTTCTCAAAAGCACATATTGCTAGATTATTTGTCACTATAAAAAAAAAGATTGTTAAACCTTGAGGGGTATTTCCGTTATTTTGATAACAAATAAAATAGCAATATTGTATTTAACATACTTGTTTTCTAAGTTTATTAAACAGAGTATGAAATAAAATAGCAAGAATGAAGATTGGAAGAATAATCATTGAAAGACAAAATTAAGTAAGTATCATGTTCACGCCCGTGACTCTATGTGTCATGCCCGTGAAAGAGCTAACCGTTACCAAAATCAACATTTGAAGTTCACGACCATGAAGGAAGAACAAACAGTGAAATGGACTTTTAAGTCACGCCCGTGAATTGAAATGTCACGCCTGTGAATGTTCATGGCATTTTCATCCAGAGAGCTTCACGACCAAAGTTACCACTTGGATCACGACTGGGAAGTTTGTCACGCCCTTGAAGATGTATGTCACGCCCATGACCCAATATTTCAAAACATTCCAGAGAGTTTCACGACCAAGATCACCACTTCAGTCACAGCTTGGGAAAAAATGTCACGCCCGTGACAAACATAGTCACGCCCGTGAATGATGAAAGAGAAAAATATCAAGCGCAATTATTTGGTTGGTACAACGGCTAGTTTCATATTAAATGCACCCTAACGGCTATAATCAGCCAAGAAAGTATAAATGGAAGTCATTTATGCATTCAGTACAAGAGAATAACAAATACTTTGAATCAAAATCTTATTACAAGTTATTTTTACATTCAATACTTTGAAAACCAATATCTATTCTCTGTAAAAATCTTTTTTCTATTCATTTATTAAGCAATAAAGATTTGTGAGTGTTTCTCTTTGTAATCATTTATTACTCAAGTGAGTTTTGCGTATTTCTGGGTTAAGATTAGAACACTTGTAAGGGTTAGTTGTGTGAGCCTTTAAAACACAAAGTAAATGTTATTTGTGTGAGCCTGTAAAACACAAAGTAAAGGTTGTTTGTGTAAGCTTGTAAAACACAAGATAAAAGGTTGTTTGTGTGAGCCTGTAAAACACAAGGAATTGGTTATTGTGTGAGCCATTAAAACAAAAGAGATTTTCTGGGTTAGGTGTGAGCTGTTGTGAGAAACACCATAGTTGGGAGTGAGTTTGTAAAACTTTATTGTAACACCTAGTGTGTTGGTGAAACTCCCAATTGCGATTGGGGAGAGGAGTAAGGTTTGTTAACACCTGAACCTTTATAAAAATCCTTATGTGAAATTTCTTTATCCCTTCTAAAATTAATTTTTTATTTTTGCACTTTAAAGTTTAATTTTTAAAACTCCAATTCAACCCCCCTTTTTGGCTTAATATCTGGACAACACATTTCAATAGGATTTACTGGCCCAAAGAATCTTCTGTAGTTATATAATTTGTTTTACAGTTTGGTGGATTTCATGCAGTTGTATGATACATATATTCAGTCCAGTGGATTTCTTAGGGCTATACAATATAATTTATTTATGTTATTTTTCTTTGATCCAATAAGTTTACTGGGATCATGAGATGATAAATACATTTCATTTCCCTGAAGTTCGTCTATGGTGATTTAATATATGAGCATAACAAAAAAAATTTATGAGGTTATGATAACATTAATGAAATGAATTTTTTATGATATTATGACATGATATTGATAATAAATTTATATTTTCTATTGCTTATGAATGATTGTTATTATAAAATACTGTACCATTGAATTGTATGACTCGACCCATATAACATCCACTCACCCAAGCAACACGTGTCTAGATAAGGGAGCATAGACTGAATTTTTTAATATTTAACTTATTTATTAAAAATAATTCATATTCATATATTTTTTTCCTCAAATAATATAAAGAAAAATATCGTACATTTGATTTACATAGAATAATGTTTATAAAATATTAAGTTAATTTTATAAAACCATAAAAGATATTACATAAATCTAAATACAAAATATAAAATACAAGATATAATAGTTTGTGACCCACTTTTTTTAGAAATCAACTGCTTTGCTAGACTAAGATGACCGTTGTCTTTATCTACAAGTTTCAGTTATCTCTTTAAATCTGAACAAAAGGAAACTCGTACGCTAACTTCTAAAATTAGTGGTGCATATAAATAAAACATTATATTATTTCATGCAATATGCATTATTATATATATTATGTGTCATATTATCTTTTTATGAAATTTCTTATCTTTTTATATTCTAGTATGTATAGGCATCAAGTCATCTATTTGTATCTCATATTTATTCTATTTTATTATATTATTATAATAATTCACTATTTCACATATCGTAAATTTTTAAAATTTTATTAAGTTATTTGTGCCCATAATACTTAGGAACCACCAACTAGAATAATGAGGTTGTCATACAGGCATTTATGAATGTCACCCGAACACTAATGGTATCTGCATACAAGTGTGATCACTGGTATATATATATATATATATATATATATGTGTCACTAGCATTAGTAATAGTGTCATTATTGGATTTAATTATAGTATCATCACCGGTTTCGTTAATTGTATTATTATAGGCATTAATAATCCCACTTATTGACATGTCAAACTATCCAAAATTTTAATTATAATCTAGGTGTTCTCGAGCTTAATTAATGTCATTAAAATTCATAACTCTTAAATTCACACAATTCATACATTTAATTACTCAATTAATCACAAAATTACTCAATGAAAATATTTTTTACATAATTTAACAAGATTCACATCGATTTGCACATCAAATTCCTCAATTTGTTTTCTATCTTGTTACTGGTATATTTCATGTTCTGTCTTTGATATCAATTTTTGATCCTGTAATAGTATGAATTAAACTATAGAATCTTCTTAAGAATTTTAGATCTAAATTTTAGCTTTAATATACAACTTGAATTGCTAAATTTGGAGTTCTGTAGCAAAAAAATATATTCAATTAAACACTAACTGATCATTAATAATTTTGTCCCAAATTTTCAAGATATATTCTAAACCCGAAATTTATATATTTTTCAGGACAAATATATATATATATATATATATATATATATATATATATATATATATATATAGATTTTATGATCTAAATGAAAGTTAAAACTCTATGTTTTAGTTTTCAAACCCAAAAAAGAATATACAAATATGAATTGTAAAATTTAAGTTATAGTAATATATATACTGATTGATCCCTACATTCTAACAAAAAACACCACATTATCTAATTCAATTTTTACCAAATATACTCCTAAGTCTAACAAGCATGTATCATTAGAATTTTAATCACAAAATACTATTAATTTACAATTATTTACATGTAAAATAGTCAAATCATACAACTTGAGGATAAAATATAGACTATTATTCCCTTAAGTTATACACAAACTTTTTTTTTCTCCTTTACTTTCTCTAAGTAGCTTTCTCTTTGTCTTTGCTGGCTTGAGCTTGCTCTACTATTTGAACTCATAAAATAAACAAAATCATTATAAAAATCTTACCTTATCAAAATTCTTTAAACCCTAAACTCTCTCTCTACATAATCAACCTTTAAATGAGTTCAAAACCATGTTTTCCTATAATGAAAGTTAAATAGGAGAATGAGAGCTTATTACATGTACTTATTTTTCTTCTTGATCAACACTTGAAGGTTTTGTCTCTCATTTTCTCTTTATTTTCTTCCTCTTTTATAGCTTTCTCTAGCTTCCTTAAGTCTTTTGGAGCATGAAAATGACTTTACATTGTTCTTCTTTATCTACTTCCTCTATTTCTCTCTCTAGATTAAGCTTTGCTATAGTGGTTAGAAGTGGCTGGCATGAGTACTGATTTTAGTGTAGAAAATGAATGTAAAATGAGATAAGGAAGAAAAAGAAAAAGAAGGAAGAAGAAAAAGAAGAAATAAAGAAGACAGCCAAAATTCAACATTGGGTCCCACCACCTGAGCTTATGCTTTAATTTTTATGTTAATTAATGCCTTAATCTCTCTTTTCCTAATAATAACCAGCCAAATTAATTTTAAATATCCAAAAAGTATATTCACATGGTATTTATCTCATTTGATACTCTAATTTTTGGTAAATTGTAAATTGATCCTAAAACTTATCAAATTTTGCAATATAGTCCTTAACCGTAACTCAACTTCTTCAAACATTATAACCACTTTATTTGGTATATTTCATAATTATTAATCATTATCTTGATTAATTTCGGTTAAAATTCAAATTTAGACTCCGGTTTGTCCGATGCGTCAACTTAACAACATGTACGACTCGGTGCCTAAATTATCGGATATGATAGTGCAAGAGTTTATTTTCTTCTCGTGCATATTTGAAATGAAGATAGAGCGATAAACTTTATTGATATAATGTCGCTGATAGTGGGCCCCATAGTATGAAGCCAAATAACAGTGATAACCACCCCGAACAAGTTGATATTTTATTTATATTTTACTATTTTAAGACTAATTTTATGTAAATAAAATTTTAAATTAATGTAGAATGTGACATATATTGCATAAGTGAGGTATGAAAAGTGTGAGTATTTTTTATACTTATTGCTTGTTAGTTTATATGTATGTTTTAAAATTTTCTTTATTTTTATTTACGTATATGTTTTAAAAAAATTATGAAACTATAATACTTCTTATCTGCTTGGTATATAATGGTGTATACAAAATGATAAAAGGTGTTACATCTATGGAAACAAAATGTATTTGATAGAGGGTGGTAACATTTCTACCTTTTATAAGTTAAAGAATAACTCAAAAAGACACATTTTAGAACCATTGGATCTAATTTTCCCTTATTTTTACTATGAATATGGACAAATGACATACATTTAAATATCCTAGGAATAAGGTTGTTTGTGATATTTATGTTGGAACAAAATGAAGAAAACATATCCATAGGGCTCTTAAAACCTAAGACTCCTAAAGACAAATGATTTATCAAATGAGTGACTATAATAATTGCTTCTCCCCAAAAGGTATGAGACAATATTTTGAAACAATAAAGCTCTAGTTTTTTTTAAGAATGTAATCATTCTTCCTTTTTACTACCTTAGTTTGTTGTGGGGTATTGACATAAGATGACTCATGTATTATTCATTCGCTTTAAAAAAATGATGTAAAATTTTGATTGAAATAGTCACAAACATTATTTGACTTGATTCTTTTGATGTTGACTCCAAATTTTTTTTATCATAAAACATAATTTCGAGACTTTGTACTAACATCAAACTTATGTTTAAGTAGAAAAATTCATATAACCCTCATACAATCATAAATAAAAAAAATAAACCATCTTGCCCTAGACACGTTAGAAACAATACATGGATCCCAAATATCTCTAATGATAAGACAGAAAGGAAAATTTTTTTTTTATTACTAATTGAAAAAGACACACTTGTGTTTAGCAAGTTCACATACCTGACAATAAAAAGATTCAACATTTAGACTCTTAAACAAATAGGGTAACAAATTTTCAATAATCCTAAATGATGGATGTCCAAGTCAACAGTGATGAAGTAAATTTTTTTCTTTATTGGATAAGCCAAATTCTAATATGAACGAAGAGAAAAATCTATCTTTAGTAATGTTCAACTAACTTGGTGCTTGAATATAATAGAAGTCATCATTTTCTCTAACATGTCCAATCATCATCCATGAACCCTTATTTTGAAATATACAATTGTTACTATCAAAAATCACATGACAACCTAAATTTTAGGCAAGTTTATGTATAAAAGACTATGTTCATGGAAAATTTAAGAATATAGATGACATTTTTCTAAGTCATTAAGGGACTTATCTTGACATTCCTCAAAACCTTGCTACAGTGGTCAAAGATCCATCAATTATGGCTATTTTCCTATTACTTGGGCATATGGTGTAGGTTGAAAAAATATTTGATGATTTGGTCATATGGTATGTTGATTTTTAGTGTAATGCCCAAAAGTTTGTAAAAGTTTAATGTAAGACATTTAATCCAATCAAAGATGAAAAACTCACTTGAATATGTGAAAAAATGAGTACTTAATGATCCTTCATTTTTCCAAAGTTGTTGATACTTGGTCTCACCTTCTTGATCTCATTTTAACTAAAAACACTCAATTACAATGATATTCCTTCACTTTGTGAACATGCAACAATATGAACTTCACCATTCTTCCATGATAAACCTTTTTTTTACCTCATTCTCAACTTAAAGGCTTTTTATGAAGCTTTCGACATGTTTCATAGGTGTGACAAAAATCTTTATAATTATTACACTATAATATATCCTGATTTTGGTTCTTCGACTAACCATTTTTTTTTCTCTTTTAGTTGTAGTTCATTTTTCAATATTTGTAGCTAACAACCACCATAGTTGAACTATCATTTGTTTGTGATTCAATAAACTTTTTTCTACTTTTTTAATTTCATATTATAGTCATAACTTCGTTAAGACTTGGAACATCTAGTTTCCCAAGAATTTGTATTCTTATTTGATCAAATTATATTATTTGATCAAATTCTAAATTAAGTCCAACAAAAAAATCACAAACCCTGTCTTGTTCAATAAAGTCCTTTAGTTCTACATCATTTGAGCATTTTGTTTCTTATCACATGATAGTGTTCTAATTCCTGCCACAAAGATTTTAGTTTATTTGCATATTCAGTAATTGTCTTAATCCTTTGTTTTATAGTCATACCTTGACATCACACACTTAAGCAATATCTTTAGTTTTGGAATGTCTGTTGAATCACATCCCACAAGTCTTTTGCAATAGCAAAAAACATACAAGTGTCACTTATCTCTGGAGTTGTGAAGTTTCATAGTCATGCTATAATTATGGACTCTCCCTCATCTTATGCTTATTGTGTGAATAAATTAAGACCATTTAAGGTAATTTTTTATATCTAACCTATAAGAGACATGAATATTTTGTATTTCTCCTGCTTATTAGGGTCTGATCACATCTTCTAATTGAGTTATGAATCAAGGTGTAAAGGTAGTCTTCCCTATTTTCTAACATCTTGAATAGTAACAATTCAATAATAAAATGGAGCAACTAGGTGAGATAAAAGATTGACTACGAAGGCTAGAGATGTTAAATTGACAATGAAGGCCAAAAAGATTAAGAAAACCTAAGAAACTCAGAGAGAGCCTCAAGCTCTACAATTATGTCTAGAAAAGAGAAAATTCTTATTAATTCATGAAATATTAAGGTACATGACATTTTATATAGGAGCTATACCATTAACCTCTATAACTAAAATTCCTAAATAAGTAGAGAACCAAATATTATGGAATCTCCCTTACTAAAAGTAGAATAAATCACTAAAATAAAAATATTTTTATTTCCTAAAGTAGCCTTTATAGTCCTGACAGAGGTACTAATATTGGTAAAAGAAATGGGAGAAGATGGGGTGATAAGAGATGGTCATGGACAGAAAATGAAAATGAAATTTACTAGTAAAGAGTTTACTAAAGAACAACTAAAACATAAATGAGATTGGATGAAAGAACAATGGAAGTTATGGAAGAAATTAAAAGAAAAGGAAATTGGATTATGATGAGATCCCGTTAAAAATATTATTACAACCCCTAATGAGTAGTGGAATAAAAAAAGATACATCTATTGATATTTTCTTCTAATTTTAATACAATTATTATGTGTGTGACTATATTTAATTGATTAAAATTTATCAATTTTATTAGTTAGTAAAGTATGAATTATGAAATAATTAATATATTATAATTTTTATTCAAGAATTAGTATATGTTAATATGTTTTCAACAAAAGAAATAAAAGATGTTGAATATTTTATAGTTTTTATGTTTTTGTTTTAAATTTATTTTAATATAAATGAATTTGATAATCTTAATAGACAAAAATAATATCATATATAAGTTAAAAAAACAAATATATCAAGGATAGCTGACCCTATTTAAGGCAGTGATGAAAATTAATTATATTTTATCATTAGGGTATGTGGTAGAGACAAAGAAATAAATTAATAATCGAGGATGAGGATGAAGAGGATGAAATCTGGCCCGATTTTCCTCATTCCACTTCTAGATGTATACAAGGTCTTCCCAAACTATTAGTTTGGAACATATTGATGGCAATAATAGTTAACAAAATATGAGAAAACATAAGAGAATATGTTTATTCACTAATAGTGCAACAAAGAAAATGAAGGATAATAGTGGAAAAAAGATATCAAGAGCTACAAAACTAATTAACATAGTTAGAGAATTGAAAGAAAGTATGAAAAAAAAACATTAAAAATAAAACTGTTGCATTATGTGGAGTTTTGGGGGATAAACCAAGTTGTTCAATTTTCTAAGCCACCTCCAGATATAAATGCTTCACATTTTCTATGCCTTATATATATATATATATATATATATATATATATATATATATATATATATATATATATATTCAATAGTTACGATTTCATGGATAACTATTATAAATTTTAATATTAAACAACATTAAATGTTCATAATTATTATAGAAATAATTATGACAATTAGATTTTTAATCTAATGATTGAAAAAATAGTATTAATAGATGTAGTAACTATTAAAACATTACTTATATATATATATATATATATATATATATATATATATATATATATATATATATACATATATTAGTCCACTAATTGAGTCTATTAGTTTTTTGATACAATAAAAATGAGACTGAAGATCAAAAAATCTATATAAAGAAGATAGATCCTAAATTGCTCCACCAATTATTATTTTTTTTTTACTTAGCCCTAAGTACTCATTATGTGAAACTGATAATAGATAGTGGATACTTACCTATATATTCATTTTTAAATCCTACTATTTTTTATTTTTTTTGTTGCATTTTAATGAATTTTTAATTACTGTTTCTCTTATTGAAAAAAATTATATATTTTTTTATTTAGATATTTGTTTGATGTATGTTATATGAATTTGAATTGATTCTCTATCCAGCATTTTTATATTTTTATTATTTTGTTGAAAGATAATTGTTAAACATACAAATATCATATAATTTCATGTAAAATTAATCAAATTGACACAAGTAAAATATAGAATTCAAGTAGTAAATAAGTAAACGAGTCTTACATCTAAGATACTTCTCTCACCTATGCTATTATAAATAGTAATATATAGTTTTAACTAACTGATATAAAATAATTTAACACCTCTACCACGTCCAAACCCATTGTAAGGGTACGAAATAGTGGAGAGTTACCTGGATTGTGAAGGTAATAGATTGTACTTATAAATTAATTGCAAGTTCTCACTGTGAAGGTGAATATAGTAGGGAGTCACCCAGAGTATGGAGGTAGCAAACCGTATTGCTCTTACAGGTGCTACAATATCGTGCGGCTCTGATACAAGTAACGCTATTTGTTCCAACTTTTTTATACCAATTCGTTTCAACTGTATTAAAATACTAGTACTTTAATGCAATTTAAGCAATTTAAATATATAAATTAATAAAATAAAAATATTTTAATGTATATTGAGTAAATGTTGGGATAAAAAAAGTTTGAATAACTAACAGTTTTCTAATCAAATATTAAGTAAATAAATAAGTTTTGAATCTAACTCTTCCTAAATGATAATTTAAGAGAGAATTTGTCCAAATTATTATAAATGCTAATTTATATTATAATCCATCAATGCGAGATAATCCAATATAATATAAAAATAATTTAAAATGGATTTAAAATGAATTTAGATACCATAATTTTAAAATGGGTTTGGATTGAGGTTGGACATTTTTGTGAGTACTGTAATTAGTACTCTGTTCACCCTAATTGTAGATTTATAATAAATGAAATTAAAAAAATCATTTTCCTAATTAAAAAAGAGGGGCGGAGAAACCATGGAAAATGCACAATCAAAATGCCACAAGGAAAAAGGAAAAATTGTGAACAACCAATGATAATTAATAACTAAGAATTTTCCTTTTTTTTTTTTGTGAAAAAGAAAAAAAGAAAGCCAACAGAATTTGGCTGGGTCCCCCCCTTGTCTCCACTTTGCATCAGCCGCACGTGTCATATATATCAGAAAGCTAAAGCCAAAACTATTCAACTGAAAATAATAATATTTTTTTACAAATTTTATATATAAAATAAAAGAAATATTTTTTAATTCAATTTATAAACGAATAAATATATGAGGATTTAATTTAAGTAAAAAAAAATGATAATGTAATATTACTTTTTACAGTTTTACCTAACCACTTTAACTAGACAAAGTGACAAACCACCCCATTAGTTTTCAGTTTTCACTTTTTAACTATTCGGTGGACTGTTTTTCCTTTTTTTTTTTTTAAATTATTAATTATATATATAAATTGCAGAAGATGGAATAAAAATGATTCAGAGGACATCTGCACCAAAGTTTCTTTGCTTTTGTTTTTTCTCATATTTTATTAGGGTTTGAAAATTAGATTCGATCGTATCGCTTCCCCTCTCGATCTTAACCCCCTTCACCATTATTATTATTATAAAAAAAAGAAAAAAATTCAGCTTCAGTTTTATATATTATTCATTCTTCATTCCCTTTACCCTCCGTTTGGATTGGGTGTAGGGTTCAATCACTTATCCCCAATTTCTTACCCATTTCCCAATTCCAAATTTTGAAGTTCCTTTCTGCCTCCCCTTCTTGGTGGGTATCACTTCTTTTATTGCATGTTTAGGTTTTATTATTCTTGGAGCAGTAGCTAAGTGGTGATGATTTCTTTTTCCTTTAGAAATTCAAGTTGGCTTTCTATTTTAATGGATTGATTAAAGTGGTTTTTTTTTGGTTTGGAGAATTGAATTTTCAATGTTTTAGTTTGAATTTTTTTTGCAGTCAATCAAGTGAAGGGGAAAAAGTTTGTTGCTTGGAAGGATTTTCGAAGAATTATTTATAAAATTGTGGGAGGGGATATATTGTGTATGCCTCGGGTATGGATGCTGCACGAGAAAGTGGTGCTGGTGTAGCAGGCACCGTGCTAATGCGGTTCGTGTGGCCTCACGGTGGTCGAAGTGTGTTTCTTACCGGTTCATTTGATAGGTGATAGTCAATTTGTAACTTTTTTTGTTTTGATTTTTTTTTTCAAAATGTACAGAAAATTTGTCAATTTGGAAGTGTATTTCAAGGCGGGGCAATTGTTAACATTTTGCTTCCTTTGTGGTTTTTTTCCTCTATGAATTTTTATGAATTGGATAATATGCTACGGCTTTAATTGATGGGTCTTCCCTTTATTGTGAAGATGGACTAGGCTCGTGCCTATGTCGCCAATGGAAGGTTGCCCTACGGTATTTCAGGCCATTTGCGGTATAACACCCGGTTATCACCAGGTGGGTTTGGTTTGCTGTGATACTGGTAATTGAAAATTGCTGTCATAGCCATGGTCAATGATGTTTTGTATTTATATTACATGGAATGGTGAAATTATTTATCATGATTGCTATTACTGGTTGCTGCTGGGGTCTAGAATGAGAGCTAAGGTGGAAGGAAAAATGGCTTTAGAAAATAACAAAACTCATGTTTGTGAATTTCACTTGGAATTGGTGCTAGATAATTCCAACTGACTTCTCCAAGATATGGTTAAAAATATAAATTTGTGATGAAATGGAAAATCTTTTATCCAAGGTAAATATGCTTCTTTTGATCACTGCATAAGGCAATATACTTGAAGAGATTGGAGTAATTTGGATTCATCAAACCTCTTAGAAACACACAACTTGAATAAGATATGTTGTTATTATATGTTTTTATGTCCTTGTCAGTACATGGTATACATGATTGTTTGATGTCATAATGATAAATTAAAGTACTTTACCTTGCAGTACAAATTTTTAGTTGACGGAGAATGGCGGCATGATGAGCGCCAACCTTACTCAGCAAGTGAATATGGGGTTGTCAACACTGTCTTGTTCACTGGGGAAGCCAATTACAATCCTGTCGTAGGTCCAGAGATGCCACTGGTTGGCATGGAATTGGACAACGAGACCTTTAGACGTGTGGTGAGATATGTTCTACCTTAACAAAGAACATTGTGATTGCCAGGAAACACTTTATGTTCTTATTGATATTATTTTATTTGCTCAAGAATTAATGTTTGGCCATTGTAATTTCCAATTACTGCTAATAATGTGCATTTCTTAAGTAAAATTGTTATGTGGAATTTCAATCCATCATAAAAAACCGAGTGTATATTGCAGATTTTGTTCTTAAAGTAGCTTTTTTCTTGGTTATAGAGATGGTAGATTGTGTTTGTTGAATTTTTTCTATAAATTTCTGCCATTCACACCAGGGATGTAATTTATAATGCAGGTCCAATTATCAGATGGAACAGCAAGTGATGTTATATTGAGGATATCAGAAGCTGACTTACGAGTCTCTCGTCACCGCATTTCTGTATTTTTGTCTACACACACTGCATATGAGTTACTTCCCAAGTCAGGCAAGGTTTGGATCCTTTGCTGATGGCTTCTATAAGAAGACTCTCTTTTAATTTTTTGACATGATGTTTTTATTACTCATTCTCCTAATTTAGCACATCTCTTATACAGGTTGTTGCCTTGGATGTTGATTTACCGGTAAAGCAAGCATTTCATGTTTTGCATGAACAGGTACTTAATAATTACAATTATTATTTTCTTAATCTTCGAATCTTGTTGAGTATGTTTGGATTGGATTTAATTGCATTTCCTGTCACATACTCTGAATTGCATGTCCTTGTAAAAAAGAAGGGAAGAGATACCCTTCTTTCTTTCACAAAACAGCTTGTGCATGTTATATAAAGGAGAACTAGCACACATTCACAGAAAATTTGAACACTTTATGGTTTGCTGTTCACAAAATACACTTCTTGTATTCCAAGTGAAACATTATTGTGAGTTCTATAGAAGACTAGCAAGCACAATTTAATGATGGGTGCCGTGTCATATGGTGGTCAAATCTTTTATTGTTGGGCCTTTTGCCATTCCTGGTACTTTAACGTTTATTTTACGTTTAGAAAGAATGTTATGTTCTTTTGCTAGCACTAAAAACTTTCTGATAGGATATTTACCTAAGCTGTCACCTTATCATCTTTCACTCGTTGGTGAATAAATGCATTCATGCATACTTGTTGCTGATGAGAAGTTGGGTGTGCATTTTTTCTGAGTTGAGCTGTTTCCAGGGAATACCTATGGCTCCTCTTTGGGACTTCAGCCAAGGCCAGTTTGTTGGAATGCTTAGTGCGATGGATTTCATTTTAATTTTGAGAGAGGTATGTACATGCAAAAATAAGATCTCTTTGCCTGGTGAGTCTTCTAATGCAAATTCTTTGCTTCATATATTAATTCATATTGCTCAAACTTGCATGCTTTTTCCTTTTTTTTTTTTAAGTTGCTACTTCAAGAAAATGCTACATCTGAAGTTTCCCTTTCTCCTGTCCCTTCCACATTTGTCTGAATTATTTTCCACTGAATTTTGGGAGGATTGAATCAAAATGTTCTTGATGGTTAACTTCATCATGAATATGGGGCATCATCTACTTGGTTATTGTTTCACTACCAGATTCTAGAAGTTTTTGGGAAAAGTCTTTGATAATTTGTTGTGTTTTTCTTTTATAACTGAAGACACCTTCTACTTGCAGCTTGGAAATCATGGTTCAAATTTGACAGAGGAAGAGCTTGATACACATACCATAGCTGCCTGGAAAGAGGGAAAAGCATATATGAATGGACAAATTGATGAACAAGGGAGGCCTTTACCTAGACCTCTCATCCATGTGAGTGATTTGTCTAGTGTATTTGTTCCTAGTAGTCCATTCATATTTGTGTTCATAGCCACTAGTTACATTTTGCAGTACTGTAACTTGAATGGTTCAGTTTTAATGTAATTATTTGTGTGATACTATGATTTAACCATATAAAATTTCTGCACAAATAGCTCTGGTCAGTTGACCTGGGTGTTGTTGATTGTGTTAGGCTGGGCCATGTGATAACTTGAAAGAGGTGGCTTTGAGAATATTGCAGCATGAAGTGGCTGCAATTCCCATTATCCACTCATCTTCAGAAGATGGTTCATTTCCCCAGCTACTGTATCTTGCTTCACTTTGTGGAATACTTAAATGTAAGTCTTTCGGTTGAAGGCAAGTCTTTTGACTAGTAATTGCATGCTTATTATGACTGACCAAGGATCTTAATTCCCAGGTATTTGCAGGTATTTTAGACATTGTTCAGGCACATTGCCGCTATTGCAAATGCCAATTGGTTCAATTCCTGTGGGTACTTGGGTTCCAAAAATTGGAGAATCTAGTAGACGTCCCTTGGCAATGTTGAGACCTGGTTCTTCTCTTAGTTCAGCTTTAAATTTATTGATTCAAGGTATGCTTCTGGTTTCTATCAACTACATAAAAGGGAAATGTGATTAATTATCTGGATATAAACAGTCATTAATGATAAAATGTTTTAATGATTGTACCTTTATTAACTTGTTACAATAAAAAAATTTCATGGTGCATCCATCAAGTTGCTCAAATACATCCTCTTAAATTGCCAACTTTAATATATGCTGTCACTTTTATCTGTGTTTGCTTAGGTTAATATCTTTTGTGTAACTTTGACCTCAGGTAGAAATCAGGGGTGGGATAACAATTTATTGTTTTTTTTTTAAGATTCATTAGCAAAGGATTGCACTAATGATGATAAAGTAGGATTTGCATATATGGAAATATGGACTGACAATTGCTTGATAATAAATTTGAGCCATTCTTCATTTTCTGTGAATTCTTTTGCTATTTTATTTCCGTGTCTTTGCAGCTCAAGTAAGTTCTATACCAGTGGTTGATGATAATGACTCATTACTAGATACATATTGTCGGAGGTAATTTAGTTCTTCTAGTTGTGATATGTCTGTATTCAGAGCTTACTTTTGAATCTTTTCTCTGATTTTGAGAACAATTGATGTTTGAACAGTGACATAACAGCTTTGGCAAAAGACAGAATGTATACACACATTAATATTAATGAAATGACTATTCATCAGGTATGTTTCTTACCTTCACCCAGTTTTAAATTTTTTTGGGTATTCCCAACTTGTTGCTCATTGGATTTGATATAGTTCTTCTGAGCTGAAAGATGATGGTACTTTATGGAGTCTCTAGATTTCAAAGTTTTTAGGTTAGCATATGAATGAACTTATCTCAGTGGCTGCAGAATTTGAGTGAAATTCTGTAAGAACCTTAGGGTGCATGAAGAGCTCATAAAAGCTCAAGTTTCACATTGTGAACTTAAGTATAGAAAAGCTCATAAAAGCCTCTAAGTGCACCTACTGGTTAGACCTTCTTGATTATTTTCATCATGGAGTCAGGCCTCATAAATTTATCTGAACTGTCACTCTTTGTATAAGATATCCTATTATATTCAAAATTTGGTAGCCACACTTGACCTTTCACTGATAGGCTTTGCAATTGGGACAAGACTCCAATTCTTCATACGAGTTGAGAAGTCAAAGATGTCAGATGTGTTTGCAATCTGATACATTGCTCAAGGTGATGGAACGATTGGCAAACCCAGGTAACGTAAATTTCTTTTAAAATTTAAAGTGGTGCCCTTCTGCCAATCCATGCCCCTAATTAATGGTCTCTTGGCCCGCAATTTCAGGTGTTAGACGGCTTGTGATTGTGGAGGCTGGCAGTAAACGTGTGGAAGGCATCGTTACACTGAGTGACGTTTTCAAATTCTTGCTTGGATAGTTTGAATTGACCAATGAGGGTATTAATTGAATAGAGATTGTGCAGTGGTATTGGGACTCCTGGCATATATTATTGCAGCATTTGATCCAAGGAGACCCCAGTAACTTCAATTGCATATCTAGGAAATCTACCATTGGAGTGACCCCCTGCTTGGCTGGCTAATTTTAGAAATTTTAGGCCAGAAGAGGGGCATGCAATGAGAGCGCTGATTCGCTTTGTATTTCCCAATTTGTTGTTCAACCCCCATTTTTTCTCTTAATTACAAACTACTCTACTCTGAGCCGGCGATGTAAATTTGATGTATGTGGGTAGCATGGGACGTGTAACAGTTCTATGCTACTACAAGATTGGAAAGAGATGGGGAGGAGTAATACTCAAATCAACATTCAGTACTATGCTTCATTAGGCAGTGATTGGTCCTTAGGCAATTTGATGAAGTTGCAACTGTTTTTTCCCCAGTCTTTTCATTTTCTGGTTAAAATTTGATGTTTTGCTATACTGGGTTATAGTAGCAGTAGCAGCAGAAAAGTTTATGTTTGCGTTATTATTTCAGCCAGCAACTCTGAATGCGAGTGACCGGTCAAATATCAGTTTGTAGCTGTTAGTTGGCTGTTAGATCATTTTGAAGTTTGTGATTCCTGTTAAAAAGGGTTTTTTTTTATATAAATTTAATTTACTAAATGTAAATTAATCAGTTGTGTTTCAATCTTATGAAATAAATAACTTATCTCTATTTGTAATAAATTCTGAATTAAAAATTTGCTGGTAAATTTATATACCTAATAGAACAGTAAGATCAAGTTTATCTTCATACCTTAGTGATGTTAACTTGTACTATCAATCAACAATAGAATTATTTATTTTCTAAGCCAATTCAATAACTATGTGAAATAGATGATTAAAGGAATCGATCTCAGCACCAAATCATCATTGCAGCCGAAGATCAGTAATGGGAATCGAGAAGATAATTGGAGGGATAAATGACTGAATAACCATTCAATAAAAATCTGAAAAATGAACCCCTTAAATTTAAGGTCTACAATACAAATTATGAGTAATCGGAAAAAAAGAACATAGTAAAAAGATGAAAAATTGAAGTAAAAACGAGAAAATTCAGGGTAATGATGAATGTAAACTGAAATCAAAGTGATTAGAATTAATTCAAAGACTGAGGAATTTGTCACGTAAAATCATAATTTTCATAATGAATTTTGTATTTATAAAGTAAATAAGTAATGATGAATTATTTTGTGGGGTTTCTAATGTATTTCAGTGATTAAAAAAATGTTTGCTGAAAACCGGATTTTGGAGATCCAGCTAAAACGACGGCGTTTTATTCTTGTTTATAGGTGCCGATTAGATTGACCAATCAATAAGCGGGACGGTGGAAATGGAAGGGCTGAGTGAAGAAGAAAGAAGAGCTCTAAGGGGAAGCAAATTCGCGCCTCTTCCTCCTCCCTCTTCTTCCCGTTCTCAGCAACCCAGGTTTGTCTATTCTTTCAATTTTCCATAATCATCTCAAAGCTTTCTTCTTCTTTTTTTGAGAAAAATCTAAAAGCTTTTATTCTTTCTTCTTTCTTGTTCTTATATAGATTGGCCCATCCCGGTGGACCGTTGAAGACCAACAAGGCAGCCGCACTCGCCAAGTTTCTCGAAAGAAAGCTTCAAGGTCCTAATGGGTTGTCCTCCATTAGTCACGACCTTATTGAATTGGCAGTCAAGAACGCCAAGGACACTGTCTCTTCCAGTAATTAGATTCTTCTCTTCCTCCTTTTCAGTTGCTTCTTTTAGTTCATTACTCTTGTTTAATTATAAGGTCTAATTCGGAAGGCAAATAGTTAAAACGCTTTCTGTTTTGGGTTTTGATGTTTGCTTGTTTCTGATTAAATTAAGGCAATGTCTTAGAATCTGTATCCTTTGCGAAAGACATTATATTCTTCTTCTCCCTTCGTTTCAATTGGTTCTTTTAATAGTTGACTCGTTCATTTGCTTGTTTGATTATAAGGTTTAATTCAGTAAGCACAAAGTTAAAGGCTCTCTTTTTTGGGTTTTGACATTAGCTTGATTTTTTTATTAAGTTAGAGCCATATCTTAGAATATATATCATTTGTTAAACATGGATTTTTAAACTATTGATGGGAGAGTCTTGTTGATTTCTTCAGATTCTTTTGATGTAGTCTTGTGCATGTTTGATAGACCGTAATGATGCGTATGGAATCAATTTTTAGTTCATTGTTGTATTCAATTTTTGTTTGATTAATAGAAATACTCTACGGAAAATACAAATTCTCTTTCAGCTAACATTTTTAAATTTAAATTTGGCCTTTAGCAAGTTGTTTATCACTTTTAATGTGTCGTAGTTCATAAGATATTTTTTCTCTCACCTTTCTTCAAGTCTTTGAAGTAGTATTGAATTGTTAGTCATCTTTAAATTGTTAGTCTTGAGGTAATATTGTTAGTCTTTGTATGGTAACATCTTCTAGTATTGAATTGTTAGCCATCTTTAAATTCTTGTGGCTGTGATTAGTAGTTTAGCAGCAAATATCTCATGGGAACATCTCAGTGGTTAAATTGTTGCCACTCCATGAAAATCCTCATTTTACTCAATGTTTCATTTACGTCATACAAGTTCCTACTTCATGCCTTTCATATCCAATTTCTGGTCTGTATTGCTTCTTTAATGATAATGAGATTTTAGGTCATACTAAAGAAGCCAAACACTGGAAACAGAAACTTACAGTTTTTTTTTTTTTAATTTTATCACTTTTCAGGCGGTGGTTCAAATTCCGGAAGAATTGTTCATCATGTTACTTCATTTGAAGATTCAGAGGTGCTTGGATTTTGGCCTTATCGTTTTTCTTTGAACAACTGTAGTATGCTTTTTCTTTGGGCAATTTCTGTTTGGTTGCGAAATTTGCAGGACGTGGCTGAAGAATCAAAAGTAGAAAGTCTTTTGCTGAAGAAACACAAGAAAAATAAAAAGGAGAGGATAAAGAAAAAAAACAAAAGGTTTGTCAGAGACTCAGATGTGGTTTTGCTAGTTATTGTTATTGGTTGAAACTCATGATTAGTAACAAGTCTTTCTGCTGCAGATAGTGAATGATAGTGAAAATGCAAAGTTGAAAAAGCCTAAAAAGAAGTTGAAAATGTGACCAGTAATGCGTATGATGTTCCTCAAAGATTTGAAAGTATACTTGATCGAGTGAAAAAAACATAGCTTGTTTCATCTATAGGCTGACCTTTTTTATATTTTTTTTCCTCCAAAAAATGATGGAATTTCTAGCTTTTCTTTAGGCTTTACTCAGGTGGAGCTGGAAGGGGTAGTTATGGGATTGTTTTCATGGATCCCATCCAAACAGTTCTGCTTACATTTATACTGTGGATAATTAGCTGTTCATTAATTATTTTAGATGCAGCAGTTCCATCTATTAGCATTTGTATTCTCATAGTTTGAACATGACATGCATACAGTCAACCCATAAATTCAAACTGGCCTTGAATATTGAAAAAGTGGATGACAACTTTATAACTGTATATTTTGAATTCAATAGTTGTTGCACAAAATTGATGGTAACGTTTACATATTGAATAATATGTATCTTGATTAGAATTCCTATTTATAGCAATCTAGTCTTATCAAGGTAGATTGAGTTATATATCGAACTATTTATTAAGGGGTTGAAACTGTAATTGATGGTTGTATTTGTTCTAAGTTGAGAGGAGTCCTAATTCATTATTCTAGTGTCTAAGTGCAACTTATGAGGTTGGAATGTGATTTTCCCATTCTTTTGTTGTGCATTATGAGACAACCATCAAATGGAGCATAAGATGTCTGCAAAATCTCTGGTTGCTTACCCCAAACTACAACACACACCCAGTCCGATATAGAGGCCTTTGAGGGAAGTCTCTTTTTTATTGATTTCTCCTCTCTGTTTGATGTCCAAACGAGAAAAGAAAAATAAATAAAAAGGAGCATGAATTTCATATCTTTCCTTTTCCAGTCAATTCCCTCAAAACAAACAAGGTTCATCTGAGTCCAATTTAACGTACGTTGCTGAAAACCTACATAGTTAATTGTAAGAGTAGAATCATTGACCATCACCACTAAGGGCACAGAGAATAAGATTTGCTTATTTTTTGTATTAATAGCAGTGTCGTGGAATGCATGTGCTTTGATACATGTACAGGTTTCAGTTTAATTTTAACAAACAAGTTATAGACAATGAGTTGAAGGGAACAGATTTTTGATTGTCATACATGTAACTGATTCCACTCGGATATTGTACATTTTACAAAGGAAAAAAAAATACAAAAACAAAAATTGTGATTATTATAAGCTACGTGGGTATGAGAGCCAGTATCTGATTTCTAATAATCCCTATGCATTTCTGAATATCTGAATAAATTGGAAGGTTCTGAGAACAACATGGCTTCAAATTTGTAGCAGCAGAATCTAATACCTGGGCAACATCACTGGGTGGGAACTGTCGTTCTGTACATTTCTGCATTTTGTTTTGTGAAGATAAATAAGGACCAGGGCTTTCATATGTTAATTACAATCTGCAGAAAAATAAACGCATTTTGAAAAGGGTAAAATATGCAAGATGCCATAAAACTCACCTGAATCATAAACAAGGTAGCTACGCATTGTGTAATGAGCTCCGAAGGGATATTTGCTTCACCCAAGTCAGTATCAGGAGCATGACTGCTTGTACCCACACTTGTTGGGCAGGCACTCAACTGATCCTGAGAAGGCAGAGCAATTTGAACAGAATTCGCAGTGGTAGAAGATCGCATGGCTGATTTGCTTAAATCATCTACTGAGAGCTGATTATTTACGAAATCAATAGCCTCCTCAATACTCTCAATGCAACTTCCATCCTTTTTCAATGATGACATTGCCTGAAATAGTTAAGTCATATTGACTACACTGTTAAAGAGTTAGAAGGATAAAAATGGAAATGAAGTCATGTGATGGCTTTATTCCACCTGTGCTGTAAGTGAGATGGTTCATAATACAAGATCCACAACTACATGGCAGACCACTATCATGACAGTCATCATATTCTTTGCTAGGAAAATCATGTAAATGTCCCTACTGATTTTTCACCTCGCTGAGAAGGGAGATTAATAGAATGACCATCTAAATATGATATGGGCCATTTCCCTACATAAAAAGTATGCATTATTCTCTAGAAGACAATGTTTTGCCACAAAATATTTGTCCACTTCCAAACATTTTGAGGCACCAGTTATAAGTCTGAGTAAATAAAACACAGAATGAAGAGTTAGATGGGCATCCATACCTTCATAGCTGCATCAACCATGGTCTGGGCTTTTGCTCTGGAACTTTCAACAATTTCAGCCACATGGGAACCAGATTCTTGGGTTTCATCTGGAGAATGATCAAAAGAGCTGCAATGACCGACTGGTTCACCAACTACAGCTGTGGGCTTCAACCACATATGTGGGCTGTTTACTTGATATGTGTTGCGTTGCCTCAAGCAAAACAGAGCAGAAGAAACCTACACAAAGAAGTGATCAAGTCAAGCTATTGATGCTAGTACATGAAATTGAAGAGGGACATATATAAAACTTGTCCAATGGATTACTCATGCCTGTTCATTGACTTGATTTAATTGCAAAAGTACTGCAGCATAGTGCTTCTTAAAAGATTCAGAACCCTTTAAAGAGTTATCTCCATCTTTTTGATTTTCAAGTTCATCATTCATGCGCTTCAACTCAGACACCACGGCCTCCTACAAGTTCAAATGTTCATCAGATTTTTTCATAAACCAATGTCATCATCAAGAGGGATTTTCATATATGGCTACTGCTCAAAGCAACCATGAATGGAAAACATAAATGTTGCAATTACTATATATAGCATAATATGAGTTCATTCAAATAGTACATAGAATACATAAATACTAGAACCAAGTGAACAAGACAATCATGAAGTTGAGAGCACCCATAGATTAGAGATTATTGCAAGTAATAATATTTGTCAAACATAGACATCGTAGTAGATTTATTCATAAAGCAATAACAAAATTCACTGAACAATCAGAGAGCATGGATATAAAGATAAAATTTCTGTTCCAAGTAACTAAGAAGAAAAAGAAAAAAGCAGGAAAATTCTATCAGCAGTAAGCATCTAAAGTTGAGACATAAATAGCTAGACAAGCAATACAACCTTCTTGTCAAGAGCTCGAGTCAATTCAGAAAGAGCTTGAATATCAGCTTCCTTCGCTTGGACGTGTGCAAGAACAAAAGGTTGAGCATTTACTGCCTGTTGACTATTATCCATTTCACCCAAATCAATGCTAGTTTGTGCATTGGGATTTGCTGAGCCCCCCTGCACCAAAAACACTTCCTATTTACATAAAAAAAATAGAAGTTACTTCCTCCCTTCCATAAAAATTGGCTTGTTTTCCTTTTCATCTGTCCCAAATTATTTGAGAGCATAGTTGATTTATTAGTTTTCTGTTTTTTTCTTTTTTGAAACTGTCTTAGTTTTCTAACATGCCCCCACTTAATGTGCATTGTAATCAAGAAATATGAACTAAGATATCTTAATATTCTAATATACCCTTAATTAATTCGGAAATATGCAAGTAAAATTTATAGATCAAACCACAATAGTTAAATTTTCTTAATCTAAACAAAAATCTTAGCCTATAATTGTAGGACAGAGGGAGTAATATAGATCTAGCCTACTAAAATCAAATACCAGGCTTCAGCAATAATATTGTGAGGTAATGGATTTCACGAACAGCTGATTACCAAAATAATTCAATACAGAAGAGCCCAATTAAAGCTCAATAGACAATATTCGATTTTTGCAAGCAGAAACCTTTTTTGTATAAAAAAAAAGTGCTTATTTAAGATAAATCCACTTCAGCACTGAGGTCTTCTAAGAAAACCCGTGTCATCATGCAGCAATGATGCACAAAGAAAAAACGTTTCATGTCTAATAAAGATATTTAGGGAGCATCTCTTCTAAAGGCTTATCATTAAGCTAATATGTTAAAGGCTTATCCTGGGAAATATGTCACGGACCCGCTTACAACACAAACTCCTAAAGATTATCCTTAGGCAGTACTCTGGCATTTCATGAAGACAAACAACAGACATCTATCTGAATAGCCAGTATTTTGCAAATAACATAGCAACAAAGTTATAATTAAAATGACCCTTTCCATTGATCAGCTTAAAAAATATTCCAATTGATTGTGATATATAACAAACTGAAAATATCACAAATATACTATAAAATTTAGATTCCAAAGACTGCTAACCTTTGGATGCTGTAACAAATTGCTGACATGATTACTTGGTGGGGAAGTATGTATAAGACCAGTGCTACTCTCCTGATTCTCACATGGGGCAAATTTTATGTATCCTTCCATCTTTCTTTCTGTTGGTTGTCCAGTCATTTTGAACTCATTTAAGTTCTCAATGAATTTGTTGAAAACAACATTGTGCCCGGTAAGAGATGTGGGCATATTTTCTAATGGATTTATAGGCATACAATCAATATCCTGCAGTAGAAAATGTATTACGCTATTGCACATGAAAGAATAAAATAACACTATCAAAGCAAAAAAGAACAAGGGAAAAAAATGGGAAAAGAAAGCTAACAATATTCTCACTAAAGTACATTAGGGACTTTGGCATGCAAAACAAACTTAAGAAAGGGTATGAACATAAAGAAATTAGAACCAATTTTTCAGTGGCAAGTTCTTTGTGTACCTCCCTCATAATGCAGTTGTCCTCAAGGGAATTAGAAACAAGTAGCAACAAAAATCGGTTTAATATTTTCTTTAACAATGCCTATATAGAGTCCAGAATAGACAAAATAAGAACCACATTCAGACATCTAACTATGTAAGTTACCAATGGTGGGAGATGATATTTTGAGCATTACATGCTTAGTTGTTCAAAGATGTATTAGCATCTCCTATCTACACTTAAATAATGAAACTGAGTTCTTTCCTTTAGAAGACATCATAACAATTCATCACAAGATATCATATACATCTTCATGCATTCAGAAAAAATGTAAAAAAGGAACTATACATGCATCCAATAGGATAGGGGTCATCCTGGATCAATCCAGTCCATAAGTATGGCTTTTGAAGACTCCTAACCTACCTAACTGTTAAAAAGGGTTAATCAGTCCATCAGATTCGATTTTAATGGTTCAGTTTTCGGTTTTTAACAAAAAACCAATCAGCCATCAATTTAAATACAACATATAACAAACTGCAAGGAATTATTCAAATCAAAATACAAAACAAAAATATAACAAACTACAAGCAATTGTTCAAACTTCAAAGCAGAATACACAATGAACATTGTTAACACAAACCATTGTTCATACCTAAAACACTTTAATTAAAATACAAGACACGAATGAAACTTTTGAAATTATGAAGTACCAAGAAAAATATTTATATAACTCACAAAATAAATATGTAATAAATCCCAAGTCATATCCACCATATTTCTAAATGAATATAAGATCAAAAAGGTAAATGCAAAACTAAAAACTAAACCACTCAACTGGTTAACCAAATTTTGTGGTTTGGTTTCAGAATTTTTTTCTTTTAGGGCTAACCCCTACAATAGGCCAGTAATAGAAATTAATGTGGTGCTGAATCACTTGGAGCTATGGGCATGCCCAATTCTTTGAAGCAATATGCTACACCAATACTCCTCAATTCCAAACCTTCCTAGAGAGACCAATGATTATCAACTGAAAACAATGAAAATAAGAATAAAAGACATAATTCCAGGAGCAATGTATGAATATGAACAGTTTACTGGTGCATACAGCACCCTATGTTGCAGGCTTTGGGGACTACTCCAAAGTTTGACTATTTACAGCCAAGTCATAATGGACAGCCAATTCAAACAGGACTGATGACATCCAGATCATAATGGAACAACCATATCAGAGCACCGAGGCACTCCTTCCAATGCAATAAAAAAATGTGCAACATTTAATTTTTGAAGGCAATAAAGAAACCAAAATGAACAAATATCTATACAATTATAGCTGTTCTTATGTCACCTTCTACTGTAAATACAGGACAAACTAATCTACTCACTGTTACAGTTAACAAGATGTGATTCAAAAATTAGTAAAATTCCGAGATTCTAAAAATTATTCTAAGCAGCTAAAATTAAATTGGCACAGAGAAACGAAATTACCATGACAAATTCAACCCCTAATTCTGGTTGGTCAAACTGAACTCGGCACCTATTATGATCAACAGTCAATACACTTCCATCATGAATCTCCCTTGTTCTTGGATGAAGAGCAATAATGTGTTGTCCAACTGACAAGGGACGAGCCAAATCAGTTGGAAGTCCATCCCTGATACCAGCACGAAGTTCTGTATAATGCTGTCTAACAGATTCTCGGTATTGATTAAGCTTATCTTTTTCTTCCTTTAAAAATTGCTCTGAAAATCTCCGTGGCTTTCCAAGGGAACTGCATTGATAAGAAAATGTGAACGAATGTTTTATGGCTGACATTATTTATGGAATCTGTCAAAAGCACAAAAGATCGATTTACCTCCTTATGACAGCCCATTCAACACGAGTTAATCTTTGAATATGACCTAAGCCAACATGATCTAAGTACTCCACAAACTCCCTTTTTGCAAACCACGGGTAATCAATTGCACTGTAGAACCACTCGAAAACACACCATCTCCGAACTTGAAACCGAGAAAGGCATTTAGAGATCTTTTTCTGCACTTATCAAGCAAACATAAATGAGTCGAACAAAATTAGAAGTTCAAGAAAAAAATATATGGAAATATAGATAAACCAGCACACATCTAACCTTAAGATTGAGTGTGATTGCATTGGATGTTGGAATTGCAATGTTGAATTGGCCATTTACAACATTCGTGGAAGATGGAGTATCCTTATCGATCAATGGTTTTGATGTGCTTATCTTACGTCTACTCCTCACTTTGGTAGGTAGGTTGAATTGGTTTGAGGACAAAACCTGTATGGAAGATGGAGCTGAGTCATCCAACTCCCTTACAAGGTCAGTACTGGAAGTAAATTCTGGAGATTTCAACAATTTCCGTCGTTTTTGGCATGCAGAACCAAGAGAGCGTTTAGCTTTTTCTACAATGTCACTTGCATCATTTGTGGCCTACATCCAATATTTGACATACAAGAATAATATCAAGAATGAGACCTAGAAAAAGAAATCAAATGTATACTAACATATCTAGGCACTGAACTTTCCCAAGTAACAAGGGGCATACATTGAGTTGCAAAAGAAATTCAAATTGCAATACTATACACGACAATCAATGCCAGAGCTAAAAAAGAATGATGAATTCCATCAAAGCTTTTCAGATGTAAGTTAATGTGCAACATATGATTGCACACAGATCTTAAATAGCTTTAACCACAAGATACTAATAATTGAAATCAATAATGAAATGAAATAAATTTTGCTCATTGACAACAAAGATATGAGCTAACATTATTAAGAAAACTCATCTTCTATATGCATTCACACACAGAAGCAATAGAAAACATGAAATTCCAGGTATTGAACTAATACCAGTAGAATTTGTGCATATCTTAAAATGTTGCCGATTTAAAATTCATATATTTCATGAAAGCATTGAAAGGACACCCATCAGAAACTTTGAAGGTGAAAGGAAATACACACCTCAACCCTCTGAGATTCACCCAAATGAGGATCAATGCATTCTTCATTTTCTAAAATCTGCAATTGATAAGAGACCTTTTAATAGACATAAATTAATGGAATATAAATATATTGCAATCTAAGATATTTAATAACAATTATAGAAAAAATGATCTAGCTCTAGATAAGAGTTCAATCAATCCTACCTTAGATGGAAAGTACTTTTTTCTCTTTTTCCGTATCCCAGCATTACTCCGATGGGTTCCATCCTTCACTTCTGGAATAGTATTGACATCATGAGATAAAAACTTTCCTTGCTTAACTGTTTTTGAGGAAGTAACTTTAACTCCAGCAGTTGAATGATTCCCCTTCAGCTTGGACTTGGGAACAACTCCAGTCTCTTGCTCCTCAACATGAACAGACGACTCTAGCAGACATACAATTGCTCAAAATTAAATACATAGCTTCACTCAATTGTGTGGATCTCTATAACATACGTTAGAGAAATCACTCAATTGTGTGGATCTCTATAACATACATTAGAGAAATTAAAACAAAGACCACTCAAACTCAAGAAAAAGATGATCAGCATCTGTGGTGAGAGCAAAATTTTTTATTTGAATCACTAAATCACTAAGAGAAATCTCAAGAACCTCACATTAAGGAATATTCATCTTGCTGCAACAGTTCAACTATCAATAAGAGTAGTAAAAAAAATAAAATAAACTCTAAGAAGCATTAAAACTCTAACAATGCATTATTTTCAAGTTAGTGGCAGGATAGATGAAAATTTCACCTCATTTTTTACTTGTAAATTGTGGTGAAGGCATAAGGGAAACAGCTAGTTAGGCAATTTACAGCACTGTATGCCAAGTATAGCCTACAGCATTGTGGACAAGGTAGGATACGGATTACCAGAATTAAAGTCAAGACATTTTGTGCTGATGCGCTATATTTAAGTACAATAAACATGAAAATTTATGATCAAAGCAACAGCATTCATGTTACTGCCATTCTAGTATTTGGTTATGCCATGATGGGAGGGACTACAAAATCCATAGACAATTCAAACGCAAACAGTGTCAAAATCACTGTAAATCTTTGCCTTAGATTAGCACATTTACATTAAATGAATATAATATACTAGTAAAATTTTCAAGAAATATTATCAATATCAACCAAAAACAATTTAATTTAATATGTCTCACTGTCATTTTTACCTTCATATATATCCAAATTTGGTAGACAATGTGAGGGAACTATCAATAAAGAACAATGCAACCACTTTGGGATAATCAATAAAACATCCACTAGTATACCATCCCTGTACTTGGACAATCAGTACAGACCAAACAAGTTCAGGATTGTTCAACGGGTTGCCTGGTTAAAAATCACTAGAACACTATTGAATATCAACACACTGACTACATGCACTATTATTGGAAGTTCAATAAACAAATATAATAAAACCTTAATATGTAGGTAGATTATTATTGCATATAACACCATTACATTGGCTACAAGCACTATAACCGCAACCAATTGAATTTCTTTTTACCCCATCTACAATTCACAATCCTATTCAACAAAAGAAAAAAAAAAAGAGATATCTAGGACTTCATTTCAATACTGTAAATAACAAAGTGTCATGTATAGGCTATAGCAATGCATTCACACCTCTAAAAAACATATTTTTAAAAAAGAATTAAAGAGTTCCACATATATCAGAAATTAGTCATCTTATAACCTATTTGTAGAAACATTTATTTCTCACCAGTATCAACAGGTGCTTCTGGTAACCTCAATGACAGATCTGCCAGGGCTTGCAATGCATCAAAGGCATCTGCTTCACCTACACAGAATTCAAAGAATATAAGACAAATAAAAATGGTTATACAAGAGAGAGCACACTTCAACAGAATGATCAACAGATTTATGTCAAAGTTGACATTTACATGAACAGAAATATAAAGAAAGTGGTGGATTGGATTCAACCAAAGGGCCAGTTTCATGAACAACCCAAAAAATATCCTTTACCAAACCCTTAAATATGTTTTCCTGATTTCTTTTTCACTGTCAACAGCTTCAGAGTTCCCCATTATTAAATAACATGACTCCCAATAAATAATTTAGGTGCTTCGTTCTTCTAGTACTGAATTAAGATATCTTCTATTTAAATGGAAATGCAGAAAAAGCAAAATTTATAGCAGATTCAGATGTCAAATTTCCATCTCAAGAAAAAAATTTAGATATGTCAAGTTAATACTTTGGCACACAAGAGTCATTTCATTCTGTATTCCAAGCTTTTCCAATTAAAGCTCAGTTGGTTCCTCTATCTACCAGTATTAACTTGCTATAAGATAAGACACCCAAATGTTATTGTATATAACAAGCTGATGTAACATTTATTGAAGTCCTATAGTAAATATCAACAGCAGAATTAAGTTAAGAAAATTTTGCTAAGAGTTGGTGTGGACATTCGCTCAAGGAAAAAGGTACATAATTGTCAGAGTGAAAGAAGTGGGGCACAGACTGGGGCATGGATAGAATTGCTGGCTTACCTTCTCCAAAGAGAGCTTTTTTGCTTCTTCTTCTTAGACCTTTATTTGAGGACCTTGCAAGTTTTGTTCCCACAAACACCGGTTCTAGTTTCCCTTTGATTGCACCTAGTTTCTGCTCTTCCTCTGTCCCACTACAGGCTTCCTTTATGCCATCCAGATGATTATCTAAATTTTCTTCTAGTTCTGGCTTCCTTTCACGGTATCTCTTTCCCTTTGAAAAACATTTATCACTTGTATAATGTCCAACATCAGCTTCAGTGCTTCCCAAGCTTAATTCACAACCACCTTCATCCATCTCACTACCACGAAGCTTGGTACTGGTCATCTCTGATTCAGCATGCTAAGTACCATGATCAATTAGTTTACAATTATACAACAATATAAAAAATGGCAACCACCAAATATATTAATTACCATATGTTCACCATTCTGAACAGGTGATGGTGTCTCTGTTTTTTTATTTGGTGTTTGAGAGACTTGGGGAGAACCTGCTCTTTGTGAAGCCTCCGTCAACACTAATGCTATCTCATGAGCAACATCATCATCCAATTCATTGGCCTTTGCTCTCAAACCTTGCCAAAGAGGTGAAATATACTTCTCCCCATTACCTTTATCATATGAAACAGGGACACGAGGAGTCCTTTTCCCAACAGCCCAAGGCCTGCTTCCTACAAGAAATTCCAAACATGAACAAAGTAGACACTTAACAAGAAATTAATAATTAGTCAACCCAAGGTTGCAGGGGAAACAAGAGAGGAAGTTGAAAAATACATACAGCAACAGAATGGCTACCAGTTTCAAATACAGGAGAACAACAATGCGCACTCTCAAAAACCCACCCAATCAACAGAGATAGAAGATAATATATATGCCCTTCAGCATATATATATATATATATATATATATATATATATATATATATATATATATATATATAGAGAGAGAGAGAGAGAGAGAGAGAGAGAGAGAGCTTTGTACCAGAGCGCTTCTTCTTTAATAGTGACAAGCACCCAAAACCTGATGCAGCTGATTGGGACTGCAAAAGATCCAGAACCGGTGACTCACCTAATTCTTTAGTTCCTCGAGCACGCTTTTGAGGTTTTCTAAATGTCAATATGGGCTCAACAGTTTCTTGTTCACTATCACTATCTTCCTGCAAAATGACAATCCATAAGCTTTATTGACACACCAAAATTGAAGTTGATTTCCCTATATTCATGTATCTATTTCTGTACAGTACATTTAGGCGTATTTGAAATGCTAAAGTGAGATCACATAATAATCTTCCAGTATGTAATCTCACCAGAATAGTGTAATGATCTGTCATCATTGCTATTAGTCCAGCTGCAGAAGCATAGCCCTTTGGAAGAGATAAATAAGCCTGAGAAAGCAGGTCATAAATGACTTCATCAAAATAAATACCAATAATCTCTTTATTTTGACACATGCTGCAAATAAATGAACGAACATGATTTAAGGAATGTAAAAATATATCATTTCAATAGCTTAAAAAAATGAAAATGACCAGACAAAATCTGGAAGCTTTACAAATAAATATAAGCTGTCTGTCATACTTGGATTTGTCAAAATAAATACTTACCCTATTCATAGTATAAAGTGCTTCTACCATTTCCACAGATCGGTCGTGCACTGCAGCAGCAATCTAGAAATAGAAAGGAATGAAACAAGGAAATGAGAAAATTATAAGATAATGAGCCCAACAAAACAACAGGCCTGAAGCCAACTGTAGATTAAATTCTTAAAAAGTATGATCTTCATAAGCTGGTTCTGTGCTTGCCATGAAAAGAAGGCTTATTTTTGGTATTGCAAAATGAAAAACTCAGTACTGACCTTCTCCCAATCTTTTCCATGCTTACGATATGCCCTGTAAAAACGCTCAAGTTCTTCTTTGCTCCATTGTGGCCCTAACATGTCAGACAATTTTTTCTTCTGTATATGCCAAGATGGGTCAGAAATTAGAAATGCTTCCCAAATCAAATTTCCAATGAACTATTCATTAATTGCTAGAGGCTACTTTAAATTTATGTATTTTAAATAAGGTAATTAAACCGGATGCAAAAAGCATCTTAATGCGTAAATATTCTAATAAAGCATAGCAATACTCAGTACAAAGACAAGAACTCACACGTTGCCTGCTTTTAGTAGCATTCTCCCCATTTTTACTAGAAGTCACCTCATTAATGTATGAAAACCGCTTATTCACATTTCTAGACTTCCTTGATGGAGCCATGACTAACTTGCTCAAATATCTGAAAAATGCCAATTAAAACAGAAGTTAGCAAAATAATGTTTTCAAAATAAAGGTAATAAAGAAAAGATGTTTTTCTAATCTTTCACCTTGACTACATGCCCAAATATGGGTCCTAATGCTACAGAAAGGAAGGGTGGAGGAAATCTACTAACATAGGGTGAAAAAAGCTATTATCATTATAGTGTCAAGTAGAAAAACTGAATTCCATTAAATAAGCAGATCAGATCCAGCCAACTCCGATACCAAATTTGGGGTATAAAAAGATATATAAGAGGAATAGAAAGTAAGACAGAAGAAGAAAGTAAGCACCTAGTTCTATAACGCATTAATTATTACTTTGTTTCTGAACAAAAAGGAGAACAAATTTCATATAATTTTAAATTTGTTAGAACCTAAGGAAACAAACACTTCAATTAAGCTAAGCCTCCATCCATTTGCTTGGTAAGTGAAATACAAGTCCTAATATACCCCAAAGCCACTAAAATAAGCTCAAGACACTTCTTTTGAACACTTTTTTTTCAACATAACAACTACACTGATTGTACACAAAAATTCAACTAGCTTTGTGGAACAAGATTTATTTTAAGCTGAAACATTCTAGAAACCATAACATCTATGTGTCTTCTAAACATAGGTTTTGAAATTACCTAGACAGCCACTACTTAACACTGTAAAAACAATTATATGCACCTATTACATGCGTTTTTTTGAGACACTTTGCTGCAGCCATGAACACCTACTCAGACTTGGAACATAAGCATATGGAAGCATAAATTTCTCACATAACAGGAGTACAATTATCAAACAAAGCAGGGACAACATATCCATTTCAAACCCATCAGAGCACACAGTTGCATCCTAAAATAGATATGAATGTAGAAACTTCGTGATTAGCCTGTTTAAGAAATTAATGCATCAAATTTCAAAATTATTATCATATAAAGCGTGAGAGAACAAAAGAAAAACATAGATTGCCGAGAGAGAAGAAGGTATAGCAGAAACTTTAGCCGCTTAACTCGTTGAGAATGTCGGAGTAACTAAATTAATTTTCCAATTATTGACCAAAGAAAACAAAACTTCAAAAAAAAAAAAAACACAACACGCACACACACGCACACAAAAGAAACCAAACAACCGATTCCCTCGTTAGTGGTTTGCTGCATTTTCTGACTTTTGCAGCTAGACAACTATAAGTTGCCAGAGAATGGAGATAAAATAAAGAATAAGAAAATGATAGCTCATGGATCAAGGCTTAACTACTGTTTGGTAGCCGAGAAAAAGGATGGAGAAGAAAGAAAATCCAACTTCGAAATAGAAGCTTGGAAATTTAAAATCTTACTCAAAGCGAGCTCTTTAGTCAGCCAATTGGAAGTTCCTGCAATTGTTAAAACAAAAGAAAGAGCAAAATTTGATATTAGACTTTCAAATTCACAACTAGGTAAGGACTCAACAAAGCCCCCAATGCAGCAATTTCACTCGCTTTACTTGTCTAACCTTTTGAACAATGAAAAAACAGTAGAAATCAAAACCAATCCACTATATCAAAACCAATACGATTTTCTCCCATCCACCAATATTTTCTCGGGAAAAAAAAAGAGGCGCTAAGAACCAG
This sequence comes from Triadica sebifera, assembly GCA_023653625.1. Classification (NCBI taxonomy): domain Eukaryota; kingdom Viridiplantae; phylum Streptophyta; class Magnoliopsida; order Malpighiales; family Euphorbiaceae; genus Triadica; species Triadica sebifera. The sequence goes on from CM042908.1 coordinate 1,936,810, forward strand.
AAAAAGAACAGCCTGCAATTGTTTAATTCGCATGGCCCTAATTGAGAGATTGAGACAGAGAAAACCAGAAAGCTATAGATTAGCAAACAACAAAGAATAAACTTACAGATCAAATCGGTGCGTTTCATAATCAAACCATGGCGAGGAAGAATACGAGGAGGAGGGAAAGGATAAGCGATGGATCGACAAGCCGAAGAAGCGATCATGAAGAAAGATTTCAGAAATAATTGAGGAGAGGATGGAGAAATTTGGGGGTCTAACCGCGAAACTTTAAAAATATTAGAAATTAAAAGGCTAAGCGAATTTTTGTAATTTTTTTTTTTTTAAAAAAAAGCTTTTTTATTTTATTTTTTATTTTATTTTTGGGTGTGAAACTCAGAGACAAACTTCCGCTGCACGTGGGGCCTGCATTTTGGTCCGACATGCCTGAACCGTACGCGTGGCAAACGAGATTAAATCTTCATCCGTTGATTTTTGGAAACTTTTTCCTTCTTTTTTTCTAATTTTGTTTTCGGTTTATACCAACTAATCCTATTAGTATCAACGGCAAACCGCTCCTTCAAAATTTTAAGCTGCCAAACATTTTTTTTGGTTTAAGGCTAAACAATTCTTCATGCTCCTATTTACGCTATAAAATTGAAATTTTAATAAATAATTGATTCAGACAATATTATGTATAAAAAGTCAGTTTTATTGCCTTCCTAAATAATTATTTCCACACACATTGCTTCACTTAATTCACAAAATTAATAGTAGAAGTGTATACGATTCGATCCAATTTAGATATCGAAAATTTTTTATTATTGTTTTAAAATTCAAAAATTTTTAAATTAAAATCTTATAATTATCTTTAAATTTTTCATATTTTGTTCCAAAAATTTTGGACAATACAGAATATATTTTTTATTTTAAATAATATTGTATAAAACAATTTGGTATTTCAAATAAATAATATTTTTAAGAATAAAAAATAACTAATAAAATTTAAAATAGCAAAGCAAAATCTAATTAATTCTAACAAAAAAATTAATATTTTTTTTGTAAGAAATTCACATACAAAGTTAAGAACTAGTGAACTATTAAATAATAGACTTTCAATTATTAACTAATAATAGAATATTTAAGCATTTTAAGTATATTTAATGAATTTTGCAATCATATTTTGTAGAATGATAAAACAAAAAAAAATTCCTTAAAATTAGAAAATATTTTACGTTCAAATTCTTATCTAATAATAATTATAAAAGTGGGTGATAATGGATAAAGCTTACCATGATCAAATGAGTAAGAGGAAAAAAGGAACAAAGGGAGGGGGCATTTATGAAAGTAAAAGGAAGATGCGGAGATAAGTAAAAAAAAGTTTTTTTTTACAATATTATCTTTGTTTTTTATTTTAGAATTTTTAGATATAATGACTTGTTAATCGACCTTTTAAATATTTATAAATATAAGTTTATATTTAAAAGTGTAAATTTTTTCAAGTGGTAACTTTTTTTGTCATTTTTTTTATAGATAATGAAAACCTAATTATTTAACTTAATTTCATTTTATTCAAAAGTAACAATTATTAAAAATAAATAAAAAATTATATACTTAATTACATATCATTCCTAAATAATAATTAAAAAGAAGTTGACATAGTAAAATATAAATTTTTAAATAATATTTTAAAATTGAATAGTATTGAAAATTAAGTTTCTTTATATATATTTATATAAATGATTAGAATGTCATTTTAATTTTGTTAAATATTCAGCAAGAAATGTATTTATTGTAATTTTATATAATAGAGTTTATAAGATAGAAAAATATTTATTAATATCCTAAATAAGTTTATTTTATTAATTATTAGAATGCTATGTTTGTTTTGTTAATTAATTAAAAAATTATTATTTTAATTTTATGAATTAAAATGTATATAATTATAAATTTAAGTTATATTATGAGTATTTAATAAAAGTTATAAATAATATTACTAATAATTATTTAATTTCTATTATATATAGTGAAATTAATAAATATTTAAATATTTATAATTTCGGTTCAATTCTATTATAAAACAGTTTAATTAAATTAATTACCGCTACTAGTCCGAATATAAAATTCAATTATGTCATAATGAAATAATCAACAGTACAATATTTGTCTATAGTCCTAGTATAAAGACACTTGATCAAAGAAATTGGACATTGGTTTGAGAAAAAATATATATTTGGGAATCAAAATTAAAACACGTATTTTTATTGAAAAAAATAATATATTTCCTTTATTTTTCATGCTTTTTTATGTAAAGTATTTTTTATCATTTCTTCTAAAAAAACAAAAAAAAAATATATATATATATAAATAATTTTGTTATGCATCATATCAAAATTTTATTAAAAAAATATACATTTACTATGTATTTTTTAGTAATATTTATCAAATTGGCTAAAATTACTGATAATTATGAATTATGTTTAAATTAATAGAATAAAAATTGATGATTTAAATAAATTTAGATCTATTTTTTTTATCATTAGACCTAAAAAAAAGCAATTTTTAAAAAAAAATATCTCAAATTTTTTATAGATTCAAACAACTTCAAAAAATCAAATTCTGATTTGAGTTTAGATAAAATAGAAATAGTGAATCACCGTTGGAATTTCAATTTCGCCTCATTCCTTTTCCTCCGAGTAGAAAAAAAAGAACCACTGCATTTAAATGCCTTAGTACTTGAATAAGTCAATTTCAACAAAATTAACCTATCATTCACATACAGCTTACTAAGTTCTATTTGCTGGGTTGATTTTAATTTCAAATAGAGGCTCAAAATAAACCAATTTTATTTGGTTCTGCTCAGCTGAAGAAAATATGAAAATTCGATCTTCAACTAATCCGATTTGGTTCAGCTTCTATTCCGACTTTACCGCTGCTCAGCCCTAGCTAGCTGGGGAGTGCGAGTGTCAGCAGCAGCCAGCATCTGATGAATATGCTCCGCAATCCGCTGATTGATGATATACTCTAAAGAGACCATTTGTTGCTGCACTTGCTCCGCAACACTCTGCAAGCTAGTAAGTCGCTGCTCCAACTGCTCTAGAGCTACTGTGTGCTTCCAATATGGCATTCGTGAGAAACAAAGAGGCGAATGGCCTCACATCCAAGCCCGTACACCCGTCCCCTTACCAACAGCATCATAGTACATCTTGTTCTCATCCATAGTTTAACAGTTCCGCAACACCTTCTCTCCAAAGGCCAGAATTCTTTACTGAAAATTTTAAGAGCAATGTAAACGAGTCAAATTATTTGGATTCGACTGTTAAAATATTTAAATTCGACTCAAAATTAATCAAGTCAAACTCGAGTATCATAATATCCGACTTATAAGTTTTATAAATTTAATCGAATAGTTATTTTTTATTATTTATTAAATTATTTTTATACACTTAGTATTTAAATATATTCGAATTTAATCGAATCGAGTTAATTTAAACCGAGCCGAGATTAAATTTTTTAATTAATTCGAATTTTGTTAAGCCAATTTCGAATAGCTCAAATATTTTTAAAATCGAATTTCGAACAATTAAAAAAGAGTCGATCGAGTTCAAATCAAACTTAAAATTTAAATTTTTTAATTGAATCCAACAACCTACCGCATAATGTCACTTGAGCATCAGTTAATTAATACAAGCTCAGAAAAAGAAAAAGATACTACCGACATTAATTTCTCGGGATCGATCATCCACAAAAGTCCGCCCATCATGGTTTTTGGAGTGGGTGTAAAGGAAGAACTCATATGCGGTTGTCGGCCCAACTGTGCAGCCTCCATGAACATAACTAGTGAGTGCAAATAATTAATTATTTGAGATATGAATTAGCTTTAGTAATCAGTTTTCCCTATCTAACATTTCCAACCATAAAACAAACAATATAAATAAATAAAAATGCAATCCTAGACATCCCAAACAAATCGCAACAATCTAAATATATTTTTTCGCAATCCATTCTGCATTGCTTTCATTTTCATATCCTCCATCAGCCATCATCAATAATTTATAATCTAGTAGATGTTTTCACCTTCAAATTATTAAACATTAAGGCATACAAATAAACAATTGAACCTTCAAAGATTTAGATACTTACAAGTTGTCTTGTATGCTTAGCATAAGAAACGGATCCTCCTGTGTGGAAGGAAGGTTTACTATTATCCTTATCCTGGCCACGACTGTTCTTAAGAGTTCTGTGCTGACAAACAGATTACATCTGGGTTATTCCAAAACTCCTGCCACCGTGCCCAGACCGCCTCTGAAGCAAAATCAGGCTTACCTTCTTTGCTCTTCGCGCTGTTAACCAGATTACGGTAACGTTTTGCCGCCTTCTTCTCCCAAGCGACCTTGACTAAATCATCGATTGACTGATCCCAATAAAAATATTTATGCAACAATAAAAATAAAAAACAGCATTATAAGTTCATTATCAGAAATTAATATGAATTTTCATACAAGAGTAATTTCAAAATAAATGGTTCCCGTTATTTACCTTGAACTCTTCAAACTAAAAATCTTTGGTCTCTTGCGATATTGTCCTCCACTTCATTCCCTCAATATCAAGTTGCTTCTGTAATATCTTTTGCATCTATTGAGAGCATGATCCAGAAGGAAGCAAACTAAATAAAATTGAAGATAAAAATTCAAATTATTATATATTAGAGTTTAGACATTTGGTGTCTGCATGTGTGTGTACAGAGGAGGCATAATCCTTTCATTCTGATGAATAACAGAACTTGATAAATATAACATCAAGTTTGTCCAAGAATGTTTGAAGCAATTTAATATCATTATACAGACACACACACACACTCATTTTATAACCTGATAATTCCAAGTACAATATTCATTAGCACTGAAAATAAATATAGAAGAAATATACTCACACAAGGGTAAAACAACCTATGTGCGGCTACCACTCTCAATATATGGCAGTGAATCAGCTGTGCTGTCCTGAGCAGGTACAGCACTAGATGCAGGAGCAGAAGTAGAGGTAGACAGCTGATACTGTGAAGCAGTAGGTGGAGTATCCACAACAAGAAGTGGGTGTGGAGGGACAAAAGATGATTTGGCAGTCTGCTGTTTTGCCTGTACTGGTCAATTGGGTGTATTTGTGGAGGGACCTGAGGGAACATCAGGGGCAGTAGTTGATGACGGCATATTGAGTGGCATATCTACCATGCTTCTACTAAACGGAGTAGAATGACCTGCAGCCTGTCTACCAGTTTCAGAGCGCTTCTTCTTTAATAGTGACAAGGCCCCATAACTTGATGCAGCATACTGGGGCTGCAAAAGATCCAGTGCCAGTGACTCATCAAATTCTTCAGTTCCTCGAGCATGCTTCTGAGGTTATTGAGGTGCCACCATGGGCTCAATAGTTTCTTGTTCATTATCTCTTTCTTCCTGCAAAATGACGATCCATGAGCTCTAGCAAGAAATTGTGCTATCCTTCCCTTATGGTATATGCATAAAAGAGCAACAACTAAATTAACGTTGAAGAGAATAAAGTGATGGCAAATTTTGAGTACTACACACAAGAACTACAAAGTAAGATCCACATAGTAATCTGCCAATATTTAATCTCACCATAGTAGAGTAGTGATCTGTCATCAATGCTTTCAATCCAGCTGCAGAAGCATGGCCCTTCGGAAGAGACAAATAAGCCTGAGAAGACGGGTGATTAATGACTTAAACAAAATAAATGCATAATAACCTCTTTATTTTGACATATGTTGTGAATCAACAAACAAACAATGGTTTAAGGAATGTGAAAATCTTTCAGTTCAATAGCTTAAGAAAATAAAAATGACCAGACAAAATCTAGAAGCTTCACAAATCAAAATAAGCTATATGATATACTTGGTTTTGCTTACCTATTCATTGTATACAAGGCTTCTACCATTTCCACAGATCGATCCTACACTGCTGCAGCAATCCAGAAACAGAAAGGAATAAAACAAGGAAATAAGAAGATAATCAGATACTGAGGCCAACAAAAGAGTAGGCTTGAACCCAAAAGTAGATTAAATTCTCAACATGGAGTAGTAGGATAATAGCAAGCTGATTTGATGGTTGCCACAAAAATAATGCTTACTTTTGACATCATAAAATGAAAGACTCAGAACTGACATTCTCCCAATTTTTTCCATGCTTAAGATATGCCCTGTAGAAATGCTCAGGCTCTCCTTGCTCCATCGTGGCCCTGGTATGTCAGACAACTCTCTCTTCTGTGTATGCCAAAGGGCCAGAGGGTCGTAAATTGGAAATGCTTCTAAATCAAACTTTTAATGACAATTCATTGATTCTTAGAGGCTACCATAAATTAATATAGTTTCAAAAAGGTCCGTCAACTGGATGCGAAAAATATGTGGGCAAATATTCTAATAAACCATAAGGATCCTCTGTACAAAGGCAAAAACTAACCCGCTGCCCACCTTTGGTAGCATTCTCTCCATTTTTCTTTAACTCTCATCATTAATTTACGACAACAGCTTATTCAAAATTCTTGATAAAGCCATGATTAACTCACTCCAATATCTGAAACACACCAAGTAAAACATAAGTTCGCAAAATATCGTTTTCAACAATAGAGGTAATAGGATAAAAGACGTTCATTAACAACTTTCCAATATGGCCCCAATGCTACAATAAAGAAAGGTTTGGAGCATACCTGATACCTTAAGATAAAAAGAATTACAAAATGTATATTGGAATAAGTATATAATCATGTAAAAATAAATTGAATTCAGCTAAAAAAGAAGATAGAATCCTGCCAACTCTGATACCAGATTTGGGGAAAGATAGAAAGTAAAATGACAGATGAAGAAATTAAAGCAACTACACAAATTATTACTTTGTTTCTCAATAAAGGAGAACAAATTTCTTCTAATTTTTAATATATTAGAACCTAAGGAAACAACCACTTCAATTAAGTTAAGCCTGTATCCATTTGCTTGAAAAGTGAAATATAAGTTCCGATCTACCCTAAAGCCACTAAAGATCAAGCTCAAGCCCCTTCTCTTTAAACACCATTTTTTAAAGACAACAAACAACTGAGCATACATGAAAATTCAAGTAACTTTATTGAGTAAGACTTATTGGAAGTTGAAGCATTCTAAAAACAGTAATACCTATGCGTGTTCTTAACTTAGGTTTTAAATTAGCTAGACCACCATTACGGAACACCATGGAAAACAATTGTATGCACCTAATGCATGCATTTTTATGAGAAGTATGCTGCAGCCATGAACACCTATCTCACACTCGGAACATAAGCATAAGAAGTACAAAATCATCAAACAAAGCAGGGACAACATATGCACTTCAAACACATCATAGCGCACTGATTTGGATCCTAAAATAGATATAAATGCAGAAACTTCACTATTGACCTTTGTAAGAAATTAATGCATCAAATTTCAAAATTATGATCACATAAGACGTGAGAGAACAGAAGAAAAACATAAATTGGAGAGAGAGAAAATAAGTTATAGAAGAAATTTTTGCCCGTTAAATTCATTGCAAATGTATGGGTTAACTAAAATTAATTTTCCAATTATTGACCGAAGAAAACAAAACTACACGCAAAAAGTAAAGAAATAAATAAAAAGAAACAAATAATGACAAGCATCTTGGAAGCTAGCAATAAGTAACGATGAAAAGAAATGGAATTTCAAACTACAATCTTGGAAATTTCGAGCTCTTCAGTTCAGGCCATGGGCAGTGGGGAGTTCCAAAAGCAAAAGAAAAGAAAGTCGCAGAATTCGATACTAGGTATTCAAGTTCACAGGTCATTCAGGGCTCAGTTATGACGCAATTTCACTCGCTTACTTGACTAACCAGTAAAACGATGAAAAGACGACAGAGAACTGAAATGGAGCAGCAGAAATCAAAACCCTAATTGAGGGATTGAGACATAGAAAACCCGGAAGCCATAAATTAGCAGATGTGCTTTGTAATCAAATAATTGCGACGGATCTATCAGAGAAAAAAGCGATAGTGACGGACAATTTGACAAATAACGAAGGAGAGAAAGTACGGAGAAGAACTCTGCATATTTGGGAAGCAAGAAAATAAGGGATTAATATAAAATAATTTTTATTTTTTACTTTTAAATATTTAGATAGAAAGAATATATAGAAAAGAAAAATAATGAAATATTTTTATTTTATTTTATTTAGAAATTAAAATAAAATAAGAAAAATATATAAAATAACTTTTATTTTTCATTAATTTCTTCATATTCAGATAAAATATGAAATATTAAACAAAAATATCACTGTTACTAATAAAATTATTTTTTTAATCATATATCATTATAGTAAATTATTTATTATTTTATAAAATGATGTGCAAAATAGTAAATATATAATCTCACAATAAATTATCTAAACAAGAAAAAATAAGTTTTATTTTTTTCATCTCCGTTCTTATTTTACTTATATTATTTTAATTCAAAACATGACCAAAAAAATAAAGCTCCATATTTTTTCTCCTAAAAGAAAATTTGTCAAATATAATGAAGAGAAAAAAAAATAGAAGTAAAAATAAATTTATTTTTATTCTCCTATGAAAAGTTCCCAAATATGGTGGAGGGGGGAAGAAATTTGGGCAAGATTTTTTTTACTGAGGGCATTTTAGTAATTTTATTTTTTGAGTTGCAAATAATGTTTGTGTTTAGTTGTGAAAAATAATATCAATTTTTTAGAAAAAGACTCTAAAAAAACTAGAAAAATAAAATTTACTGTTTAATTATATTATTTTCTAATTTGAAAAATTAAAAATATATTTTCAAAAAATTTCAAATTATAAGCAATAGCCAGAAAACTAAAAAAAAAAATATTTTCACATTTTCATTTATAAAAGTGAGTGTGTTTTTCAATTTAGAAAACACAAAATTTTATCAGTTTTCTAATTGGAAAATATAAAACAAGAAATTTGGAATTTTTTTGATTTTCCTTCTCTTCTTCCTCTTTCTTTTTTGCTGAAAGTTTGTCCAACAAGATAAATTCTGTCAAATTTCCTTTCTTTTTTTTTTTCTATTTTCTTCCTCTCAAATTCCTCAAATAAATATAGCATAAGAAAGATTACAAAAGATAATAGCTTTTTTTTAGGAGGGCATAATTTTTTTTAAAAAAATAGGCAGGATTTTTAAGAGTTAGGGTTTGATGTTTTTTTAATGGCAGTATATATTAAACGAGAAAAAAAAAAAACAAAGTAAACAAATGACTGAAGAATCATAAACTATCCTCAGCCAGCAGATCTCCTCACCTTACACCATACCTATGATCCTCAATCACCGCATCGGAATTAACAATGTCAACAAGAAACTAGGAAGATGATCTTAATAATGATGACTGCCATATAAAAGTGCTACGGCTCCAACAATAGTGTGAGCAACAAAATTTGCTTGTCTGCGAATCCAAGAGAAAGAAAAGTTCTGAAATGTTTTTACCAAACTCTTTGCAATCCGAGATGATAACACCAAACTCAAAGAGATTGCAACTATGAGAAACAATGGCATGAGAGACTTATTATCGGTTGTCCATTTCTATCATCATGTCTCTTCTTAATTTTTTATTCTTCAACCGAGTGAGGGGGCTTCCCTCACTCCCATTGCTTCGGCTTCCTTAGCTTGAAAATTTCCCCAGCAATTACTAGGGTTTGATTTCTTAATATCTTATCTTGGTTCAGAGTTTTTTTGGACAAAACTATTTTTTTTTTTTAAAACTCCAAGTGTTTTCAGTTTATATGTAAACGGATTGAGACTAATCATATATTATTATCGAAAAAACAAAACTAATAATTTGATGCATGTATTTCTCAATTTTTTGCCATTAGTTTAGGGCTACATATGATTCGAATTGTTCCGAATATTTAGAAGGGTTTAAAATTACAAATTTCTATTATTAAATTATAAAAAAAATCTTCATTTTCTAATGTCTTTAAAATTTCAGACTATTCATAACGGATATTTAGATATTTCAGATACTATAAGATGAGTCAATACAAAAAAAATGCAATACGAATATTTAGAAATATTTAATTTTACATGAAAAAATAATATATACGATAGAAATTAAACTACCATATACTATATATCTTATATTCAATTAAAAATATAAAAGGCTATTGAAAATATCAAAATATTCATTAGTTTTTTCCAAAAGAAATTTATTTTAAGAGTAAATTCTAATAGAATATAATAAATAAGTAAAACTCATAAAAATAGAGAATAAAAAAAGATATAAAATTTGCTCATTGCATCTTATAAATTGACATAACAATGGAACTTTTGTAAGAAAATACGTATGAAACTTTCGTAACATAATTCATAATAACAAGTGATAGTTTATTTTAACTATCAAACTCTTGTAACATAATTTAATAGATAATTAATGAATTCTTAATTTTTTTTAAAAAAATAAGAGGGTGGATTTACAAGGAAAAAAAATCCTTTGCCAAATAAAATTATTCGGGAAGGAAAAGCTCATTACTCACGCAAAAAAAAAAAAAAAGTAAAAAGGGCTTGCTTAGACTAATCTTAGTATCGATCATAAAGGACATGCTTAGAAACAAAATCCAATTCAAAACTAAAAATTTAAAGAAATATAGATTAGATAAAAAAAAATTAAAAAGATTGATTGACGAAAAAGGCTTCTGTTGGTGCTTAATGAATATAATTGAAAAAAATGTCTATGTATTTAGTAAAAACATATTAATTGTTATTTTTAATATAATTTATGGATTATATTTTTTATGTTTATGATTATTATTTATTGAAAAAATTAATTTGAAGATAATAAATTTTTTATAATTAATAAAATTTATATTTTTTCTATTAGTAACTAATGCTAAAATCAACTTTGCAAATTAAAATATTTTATCAAATCATTTTAAATCAACAGTTGACTCTCAAATAATTATCAGTTGCATTACTTGTCTAATCGTATAAGGGATTTGCAATAAATTTGCAATTATAATCCATAAGGAAAGGATAATCAAATATTCAAGGAGGAATGATTACTATGCTACATTTACCGAGACATTTACAAAGAATGTAATAATTACTACCGGCACAAAGTACTTAATGAGTGATTTTGTCCTATCTAAATTTATTGAGGAGAAATATTATTCTTTTTAAAAATAATATTTGTAAATCGAGAAAAAATATAAAATGGTGAAAAATTATATTTTTTTAATAATTAATGAGAAAATAAATGTTAAAAAATATTAAAAATATTTTTTTTAACAAGGGGTATGTATTCGGCCAAAAGATTTTATCCTTATTAAAATTTGCCAAGAGAAGCTATCTATAGTTAAATTCATGGGTATATTTACTAATAATAGGTTCCCATTGCTTGTTGCTATTATTTATTTATTTATTTATTAGGGTATGCAATCGATCCGGATCATATCAAATCTATTTTTATTTATTCGGTTCGGTCCAAAAAATTAATAAAAACTTTTACTGAACCAATCTTGTAATACACCAAAATTCATAAATTAATATCTTCAATAATATAAACCAACTTAACTATGATCAATTTAACAAATAAAATAAAAATAAACTTTGTTGAAGCCCACTGCAACAAAAAAAAAAAAGTAAAAGATAAATGTTAAGAATATTTTTTATTTTTCAACATTTATTTTTTAAATTATCAATAAAAATAATAAAAAAATTATTTTTTTAATATTATTCAAATTAAAAATTAGACTATTAGAGGCGTCGCCGACATTTGGATTTGGTTCATAAATACGGTTAACTACAGTACAAAACAAAGCCTACCAAATGCAAGCAAAAACCTTAAAAACTGCCCACAAGTCCAACGGAAACAACTTTCCACTTGATGACCGGTTTCTCCCGTCCCTTCTTGTCCTAATCACCGGTTAATGCCGGTCAATACCTTTTACTGACCAGCTGTCCAATTCATTGCGCATTTATAGACTTCTTACCTACTACTCCTAGGCAAACCCAGTCCTTTCCACTTTTTATGCTGACCATATATTGTATCTCAACCGTCCATTCCAATGCCTCGGATCTAAACCGTCCATTACTAAATGTCACAGCAAACTGAATTTAACTGAAACAAACCTCTCATCCTGATGTTTACATGCTTTGAATTTTATTTAACAGATTTTGTAACTATACCCACGCGCTCCTTACTCCCACTCCCACTTCCCAAACTATCATTTCCTATTTAGTTCATTCTTTTTCTTTTTCCTATAATTTAAATGCCTAATGATTATTAAAATATGTAAATCTGAATTTAAGTCATTTTTTTTACTTTTATTATACTTTATAAAATATTTTATTATCTTCTAATTAGTCTTCTAATATTTTTTTGACCTATGTAATATAATGATTAATAATTAATTGTAAAGAGTTTAATAACCTAGTTATTAAAATTAATTATAATTTATAAATTAAATATTAGAAATGACAACATTACAAAGTTTTTCATCCTCATTTCCAATCTCAAAATGTATACCCCATTTCTGGCTTTGATACAATACCTGATTTTAATTAAAAAAATTTATTTTAATATTAAATTATTTTTTATTTTAATTAATTATTTAATTATATAATTGCTTACATAAAAAAATTACTTTAAATTAGTGTTATATTTTATTTTATTATATTTAAAAAAATATTAATTATATTAAAATATAAATAATTATTTATATATAAATATAAATAATTTGTTGGAGTGGAAATATACATATTTTCCTATCTATAAAAAAAACTTTAGAATCGAAATAGGATATAGAAATTATGAAAAGATTCATCCCGTTTGAGATTGCGGTCGAGAAAAGAGGCACTGCAAGTACCGGTCTAATTGTTATTCCTACAAGTATATATTACTTCTTTTTTATCATAATGCATGCCATTAATAAAATCTAAAAAAATTAATGCACATAATTAAAAAATATATTTTTCTGTTAAAGAATCAATTAGAACAACATAATGATTACATGTTAAAAATTATCCAATATGTATAATTTTACTTATATTAATTTTAATTTAATAATTTAAAATTTTAGCTATAATTTTTTATTATAATATATTGTTAAAAGTGTAATTAAAAAAATTAGAAAGGTTATTTTAGAAATTAAATACCTAATATCTAAATTTTTATTACGAAAATTTGAATTTTTTTTATTGTTTGAATGCAAAGTTTGAAAAATTATGGGTTATAATTTTTAATCATATTTTGTTTTTGTTGACATATAATAGTCAATATCCAATCATCAAAATTTGAATTTTAAGAACTTAAACAAACAAACATTTTATCAAAAACTAGTTTTAAAAATTGTATCATGCAATTTGAAGAATCACTAGTTTTGATTTAATCAATAAAAAGGTTTAGGGAAAATTAATATAAAATAACGATGTTATCAATTTTTCAATCAAATTTTAAGAAAATGATAAAAACAAAAATTTAAGTACCAAATAAATTGATTCGATAAATTAATTCATTGATTTTTTTTTCAAAAGAAAGATGCTAAAATTTAAACAAGAATATAATCTCTCTCATAACTTAATTAATTAAGTAGTAGTTAATTAAATTTCAAAATATACATGAAAATTTATTGCTTGCAATATACACGTATGTCTGTTTTTTTATGGATTAAATGTTACATAGGAAATTAGTTTTGATTTTTTTAATAAAGTAATTAATTGTTAAATTACTTTATAAAAAATATATAAAATCTAAATCTATATAAGATTTGTTTGTGATTAATTAGTTTGTGAGTGAGCGTGCAATTGTGATGTGACTTGGGTTTGGGAGAGAGCGTGGAAAAGCCAATCCACTGTGGAAATTCGGAAGTCTCTTTCTATCTTTAGTTCTGCTTGAAACGTTGAATGAGGTTAATTTTGAAAGATATCTAATCCGTCAAGATTCCTAAATGCTTAACAAATATCATTATTAGGCCATAATTAGCTAAAAATGAAAAGCTTACTAAAGGAAATAAATTATATTGAATTTGTGTCTATGTCTCATTTAGATAAATGATAAAATATTTTATTTAAATATATATATATATATAATAAATATGTAATCGCATTTATATAGATCTGAATTCTTGATATAAAATTTTATTAAAGTAAAAATCTTAATTTTATTGGTAAAATTAATATTTATTCCATAAAATTTAACCTATTGTACTCGCATGCTTATGATATTCAAAGATTATACGATTTGTTTATTTTGTTTTATTATATTCTACTAATATGATATTTTATTAGAGTTTTTATTAGAAAAATGTTAGATTATAATAAAATGACAAAAATAAAATTACTATTTATCTCATTAAATTTGACCTAATGTAATAGTACTCTACAAGTTTGATTTGCTATACTAGTACCTCATGAATTTTGATATATTATACTAGTATCCTCTAAGCAAAAAATAATATTTTTGTTTATGAACGGTAAATATCTTAAAATTTAACAAAATGAATTCATAGTTTAATAGAAATAAAATATATGAGGTTAATTGTATAAATTTTGAAATTTATGGGATATTAGTATAATATACCAAATATCAAAGGGTAAATTATAATTTTTTTTATTTTTTTATAAGGGTTTGACTAAATATTCGAATTTGAAATCTTACAATACTAACTATTAAACCAATACTATTAAGCTAAAATTTACTGATATGAAATATCTCACTTTTAAATAGTACTTGTGTAAGTTTGATTTATCATACTAGTTTTCTCTTGAAGTTTGATTTACTGTACTAATATTACCTGAACAAAAGATAATATTTTTTTTTACTAACAATGACTACATAGTTTAATAAAAATAAAGTAAATGTGATTAATCATATAAATTTTGAATCTCATATTAATATTAGTACAATATGTCAAATTTCATGGGTTGAATTATAATTTTTTTATAAGAGTCCGACTAAATATTTGAACTCAAAATTTTCCAAAATTTACTCATAAGAAATGTCTCACCTTAGAATAGTTATTGTGATATATATAGTAACAAGTAACTCATTTACAATTATAAATTGAAAAAATTCTTATATAATCGTGATTTTATATTCATTTATTACTTTTTTAGGATATAGGGAAATTTTTAATTATTTAATAATATAATTATTTAGTGTCCCATTATTAATAAAAAAATTGTGCTTTTTTTAGCACGTTTGTAATTGACGTATGTATAAATTAGAAAACATTTATTTATCTGTTTATCTTCAAAATCAATTTTCAAAATTCAAAAAATTTTAAAATAATTTTTTTTTAATTTTGAAAATTAATTTTGGTAAACGCAATACCAAACAAAAACTACGACTTCTTGAAAAACATGTGGTCTGTTTTTAATTATTCTCAAAAGAAACAAAAGAGGAGGACATAAGTGACTTAAAATTGTTAGTGGGTGAGTATATGCTGCGATGGAAAATGGAATACCTAGAAACATACCATCTTATTCCAAGAAAGAAAAAAAAAAGGGATGGCTGCCATTGCATTGGATTAAGATGCCCATAGAAAGACTAAAATTATAAATTGTTTCTAAAAACAACTAATATTGAAAATGCTCTTCCCCAAACTCTAATTTTCATTGTCCATCTTTTGCAATGAAGTTAATTAAATAATTAGTTAACCACCACATTTACACACACTAAAGCAAATAGTTTGCTATGCATTTTAACAAACACGAGACATTCCACTTAAACATATCCATGTAAAGTACCCAAAAAGCATTTAACCTGTGATACACAACAATTCCAACAAAACCCATAAATCAGAGATAAGCATAAACAATGGTAGAAAATGCTAACCACAAGTATATCAATGGCTCTGTATATAAACCTCAATCTTCAATTTTTTTTAGTAATATAATCCTCATACATTAGCTCAATTGTGTCCCTAAAAAACCCTAAATTAAATGAAATGAAGGAATAAGTGAATTTTGCATAATCTTTA
This sequence comes from Triadica sebifera, assembly GCA_023653625.1. NCBI lineage: Eukaryota > Viridiplantae > Streptophyta > Magnoliopsida > Malpighiales > Euphorbiaceae > Triadica > Triadica sebifera. Next base: position 1,952,781 of record CM042908.1, read on the forward strand.
TGTGCAAGGATTATTTAATAATCTATGCAATAGCAAAATTTATTGGATAAGAACCAAATCATATGAGCCAAATCAACAAGAAAATTGATCAAAATTGAAGTAAGAGAAGAACCAAATGAACAAACCTCGATAGACTGTGTTGAGCTATGCAAGCCTAGATTTTTCCTCTATAGCTTCAACAGAAATCAAACTTATATAACACGATTAATAAGCAACTTCAAACAAGAAAGTCACAAATCAACAAAATGCTCTAAAACATTGATCTAATACGGGAGGAAAAGAGAAAACTAAAAAATATAGATGCAAAAGAGAGGCAATAGAGATATTGATCTGCGATTAGTGAAAAACCAATCCTCATTTAATGTACTGCATATATAGATTCTCCTTCCATCAAAATGAAGATGTTTATGACCATATGGTTATGTCATGCATGCATAATAAGTGTAAGATATTCACTTTAAAATATACTACTTTTTAGAAATTGTTGAATACAAAAATATTGATATTTTCAAAGATAAAAAATAATACTTATTACGACATCAACATACAACGGCGAACCATTCGGTAAATTTGATAATTTATTCTATAATGACTAGAAATTGAATATGAGTTTTATCATACATTTGGAATATTATGAATTTCATAATACTCCTGATGTAGTTAGAGATATTCTTATGCAGGAAAAAATAAAGGAAAAGAAAGCAATAATTAATAGAGAAATTAAAATACACTCTACTCTAGTATGAAAAAAGAAAGTAAAACAGAAAAAAAAAAAAGAAATATAATCTCATCCCCTTTTCTTTTTGTAGCCTTTTTACAAATTTAAGGGAGATCCTCTTTTCATGCCACGTTCCCCTCTTTCTAATTCTATTACACTTCCATGCACTCACTCGAGCAGGATTAATTTAATTAGTTAATTTAATACTTTCATTAACTCTTCTGTAATGAAGCCATGAGGTAAGAAGACAACTTTGTCCAGACCAACAAACAGGTCTATCTCCTCTTCACCGGTAAAAGGTCAGGGGTATTTAAGTACTTTCACAACCTCAAAACCTTGGGTTTCATTACTTTAGGCGGTTTCTTCTCTGTTTGGCGCGTATATAAACCACTAATGCACAAGAAGGAAGGAGGATCAAAAAACCATCGCTTCGGTAGCTGATAGAGCGAGAAACAAAGTAGGGAAAGAAACGCTAAACCATAAAAAACAAACGCTGTGTTGTGAGTCTCTTTGTGTGTGCGTGAGAGAGAGGGAGAGAGTGAAAGAAGAAAAAAAAATAAAAATAAAAAGAAAAAAAAAAGGGAGAAAAATACACAAAACCAAATTCCCAAAAAACAGAAAGTTTTTGTTTTTATTTTTTATATTTTGTTCTGAGTTTCTCTCACTACTTTCTCTCTCTAGAAGCGCAGACAGGAGTGTCCCCCATTTGATCGGAGGGAGCCTCATTCTGTAAACTGTCCGAAAGCGCGTAGAATTTCTCCTTTTACCGTCCGGTTCCACGAATTTCGAGATGGACCGGTACGTTCGGGTCCAGGAGGGCTCGCAGTCCGATCCGTCACCGGAATGGACCGAGCCGGGAGCTGAAACTGGGCTTGAAGGTTAGTTCAGTTCACCTGCATTCCAATTTGGTCGTGTTTTTATTGACTGTGGAGAGAAATGGAAATGGATATTCTAAGTATGATGATGATCTTCTTGTTTTGGTTTTATGGATTGTGATTATTTTTCTTTTTCTATGAATGAAGAGAGTGTTTGGCCGCTGGGATTAGGGGAAGGGGAATCCGGGTACCCGGAGAGACCCGACGAGGCTGATTGTATCTATTACTTGAGGACCGGGTTTTGCGGGTACGGGGAGAGGTGTCGGTTCAATCACCCGCGCGACCGTGGCGCGGTAATTTCAGCTGATTTCTTTTACTTTTGTCTTGAATTAAGTTTGGATTATTATTTTGCGATTGCCTCTTTCAAGTTATCAGTGGACATTTTCTTGGGTTTGATTAAGTTTGATCTTTTGGGTTTTCCAATTGAAATTGAACGACTGTTTGCATAATTTGAGCTGTGTGCTTTTGATATGTGGGTTTATTATGAACTCTGTGGTGTGTTTGGGTAGTTTGCTGCCAATCTTAAAAAAAATCTGTCATCTTAAATTGTTTTGGTAAATATTGCTTAGGTACTAGGTGCTGCAAGAACTGGTGCTGGAGAATTTCCGGAGCGGGTGGGCCAACCCGTGTGCCAGGTACTTATTTTGAGTATATAACTTGGGATTTATTCTTATTGAAACAATGTACATCAGATACTGATAGTTTCTCTACAGGGCTAAATTAGAATTTTTGCTATTTTTTAATGCCTTACTCATGTTCAATGTTTTGCAGGAAGAGGAAATTTTTGTTGTACTGATTGTACAATCTTACTTGTTTTGCAGTATTACATGCGGACAGGGACGTGCAAATTTGGTGCTTCCTGCAAGTACCACCATCCTAAACAGGGAGGTGGTTCTGTTAATCCCGTGTCATTAAATTACTATGGATACCCTTTGCGTCTGGTCTGTATATTTCTGCATTGATTAGTTTAATGTGTAGCATTTTATTTTGGTATTTATAACCTCAGCCTGGAGTTAAGTTTGCTTATACCTTGACTTTTAATTATCAACAGGGTGAAAAAGAATGTACATATTATGTAAAAACAGGGCAGTGTAAATTCGGTGTAACATGTAAATTCCATCATCCACAGCCTGCTAACTTACAGATTCCAGCACAATCACCAGCTCCACAAGTTGCACCCTTGTCTGCTCCTGTACCTAGTCCTGCATTATATCCTGCAGTTCAGTCTCCATCTATCCCTTCAACTCAACAGTATGGATTAGTTGTTGCAAGGCCTCCTCTGCTGCCTGGCTCGTATGTACAAGGTCCTTATGGTCCAATGCTGCTTTCCCCAGGTGTAGTTCCCTATCCGAGTTGGAGTCCCTACCTGGTATGTCCAAAGATACTTTTTTTTTGCCAAAATTTTGTCAAATTCAACTACTATTTTCATTTCTCATCCCTCTGGTGTAGCCATCTGTAAGTCCAGTTGCATCTCCTGGTACTCAGCCAACAGTGGGATCATGTATTTATGGGATAACACAACTATCTCCTACTGCACCTGCTTATACAGGCGCCTATCAACCCATGCCTACATCAATTGGTCCTTCAAGCAGCAGCCAGAAGGAGAACCCATTTCCAGAAAGGCCTGGTCAACCAGAATGTCAGTATTACATGAAAACTGGTGATTGTAGATTTGGATCCTCATGTAGATATCATCATCCGCCTGAAATGCTTGCACCAAAAGAAAATGTTGTTCTTAGCCCTATTGGTCTTCCTCTGCGTCCGGTGAGCATCTTCTCAAAATTCCTTTACATTGTAATTTTCTATATCAAGATATCAATTACCGCTTAGATGTCCTGAAATTTTGAATACATTATCTGACCTCTTGTGTACATTATGTTAATATGATCTTTGACAGGCATAGCACATGCTTACCCATGCACTTGCTCTGTATGAATGTTGAGAGCATGTTAGAGAAAGTGATCATGTAGAATAAATTATCTGCCTCTTCTGTACATTGCTTACTACATATCATTTGTGTTAATATGATCTTTGACAGGCATAGCACATGCTTACCCATGCACTTGCTCTGTATGAATGTTGAGAGCATGTAAGAGAAAGTGATCATGTAGTAAGTGCCTTTAGTGTGTCAGTGTTTTCTTGCAAATGTTTCTTTTTTGCACTTTTATTTGGCACCCATTACTCTGGTTGCACTTCTTGAATGGTTTTCTTCCCCCCTTGGTTTTCTATCTGTTACTTAGTGCTACAATTGTTTTATTTTTATTTTTTGACTTTTGGAAGTTTAACTGCCAATTCCAACGTCAACATTTTCAGCAGATGTTTCTGTCATGCCTTTATAGAATGTCCCAATAGATTTAAAGTCATGTTTTCTCAGATATGCTATTGTTGAAAATAAAAGAAGGAAAGCCCTTGTTTCTTTCCTTAGTGATTAACAGCTTAGCAGGATAAGAAACACTTATCCTTTATACTCAAAACAAAATTTTCACTCTTCTTTAAGAAGAGAAATCCTTTGGTCCTCGATTATTTTATAATATAAATAAGTTCTCAAAATTTTTCCATTTCTCATCATGAATTCATGATACTCTGAACATTATGCATTTGATCTCTGAATGCACAGGGGACTACAATAATGGCCTTTAAATTGTGTATTGAATGTGTGCTTGCCTATTTAAGGTCCAATTGATCATTCACCACATTGCAACCCTCTATTTTTCTGTCTCTATACTGAAAATAGAGAACAACCTTTGATATGTAATTAACAATATGTTTCTTTGCTTTATATGTTTTATGGCTGTTAACATTTTCATAAATTTCAATTATTTACCTCTTGCTGCTGAATTTGGTCCTAACTTTGTTTTTAATAGTTGAAACTAGAACTCTTGGCAACTTATGTTGCTTGGACTCGGGTACGGGTACCCGACACGGGTACATATTTAGAAGCCTGGTTTTTTATTTTTTAAATTTTAGGATACATAGGTATGGGTATAGGGATAGGTCTATATATATATATATAAATATAAATATTTTAATTTTTTTATATAATAATTTAAGTTAAAAGATATATCAAATTATAACATTAAATTGCTAAATAAAATAAAATTGGATAAAATATTTTAAATTACAAATTTAAAGTCTAAAATTCAAACTATAAACAAACAATAAAATGATCATTTTAAGTCCATTTAAATTGTAATTCAACTCAAATTTGCTATATAATCTATATTAATTTTTGTCATCACTGCAAATCATAACCTCTAATTGTGGGTTATTAAGAGATAATTCTGCTAACTCCACAAAATTATTATATTCCAAGTTCATTTAATCTGCACCTTTAATTTAAATGAAACTGTGATTATGAGTACTCATTTTTAAATTGAAAGATCCTGTAAGGATTTCATATCTATTCTAATGTCATACCCGAAGGGTACAGGTACTTCTTTAAAAAAGAAGTGTCGGAGTAATATAGTTGGCAACTTATCTTCTTTATTGAATGAGAATGTCAACTTGTTATTTCGAAATACTAGTTTACGATTAAAGCCTTAATGGGAATTTGCTGTCCAAGTGACTGGTGAGGTGCTACCAAATATATAATATGCTGTTATTTTTCCACCGGATAAACTATCTTAAATAGTTACAAAATCCCAAGCTATGATGATCTATCTTCAGAACTCCTCAAATATTCTTTTTTAAGTGTGGAAAGTGATGTATTTTCTCCTCTAGGGGAAGGAACCAAAAAGAAAATTTTTTCTTTTTTGTCCTCTTTTTTTTGCTAGTCAGATGTATGGATCTGTCATTCTTTGTTGGTTTTATAATTTCTAGATCGGTTTATCATATGATAGTTTTTCTGGTGATAATATGTAGGAAGTAACATGTTAGCATTGCAAAGATTTGGGGCAGTGAATGAGAACATTATGCTACTTTCACTGATTGAAGCTAGGTTTTTGATTGAATTGAAAAGATTTGTTCAATGCATCAATGAACTTTGATGCCTTTTTTTTTCCCTATTCTTAACCTATAAATTCTCGCTAACTCCCCTCTTACATATTTTGACTCAATTGGAAGGAAAACAAGCAGTATCCTTTCTTTCCATGCTCTATACACTTACGAATTCATTTAGTTTCAGGGGTGCTACATGTTTCTCTTAATGGCTGAATTATGGGTGACATGTTGATATTTTGAGAGATAGCTATGACAGGAAATCATCTTTGTGATTTGTTCAACATCTGTTGAAAGAAAATTTCTATGTTTATGCATCCTGCTAATGATTTGTTATGTCATTAACTGATGCAAAAAATTTCTCAATTGTGTTGGTTGGTTTAGGGTATTTGCATGAAAAAATTATGGTCATCTGGTATATTCGGCATGATGTAGCAACTAAAATTCATAATGGCAGGACCTATGTATCAGTTCCTATCCCTTTTTTGTAATTTGACGTGTAGGTGCATGCTACTGCACTTCATATTAATTACTTTATCTTTATCCTCAAAAAGGCTATGCCTTGGGTAAAGTAGGTGATGGCATTTTTTCCTGCTCCCGCACTGCGTTCCTGTCTCAATTCAAGTATACAAATATCCTTAAGTCTTGAGTTTAGGAAGCCATTTCAACTGTTTTTAAAATTGACACTGAACAGTTAAACTCCAATAGAAGCATCAATGCGTGGGATTGTTGCTATAATTGGCATTAGACTTCTTATGCAGATAGATTTTATACCTCTTTCTCTTCCCTGCATTCATCCATTTGATCAATGTAAATTCTTTACCATACCATTATAAGGTAATGGAAGCCAACTTTTGAGGAAATATTTCAATTGAGATTTGTTTTCATAGAAGTGCTTGTTTTGCCCTATAATTATTATTTTTGACTGATCTTACCTAGTTTGGACCTAAACACTGTTGAGACTCTAATTTACTGGCTTGAGTTTGTTGCATCATCAAGCGTTTCATAGTCATGCAATGTCATTGCATGTTAACTACTGCAGGTGTGAGATGCATGTTATTGATCCCCATAGTTGGCAATTTCAAATCTTGAGCAGCCATCATTTATGTCTTCGTCCATCATGTCACTCTTTTCACTGTTGAATAATTTTCTTGGCTTTGGAGAGATTTTTTTATAGTTCAATAATTTTTTCATCCTTAGACAAAATCTCTTTATAAGCCAACCAGTTCTGCGTATAATCAGCCCAAGAAGATTAAATGAGAGGTCATATGGTTCCTTCTTGTTTCAAAATTCTTGTGATTGTCCTGGTTAGATCATTTTGAATTTATATATGTGCTTGTGATCTTTCACTATGCAAAGGAAATATATTCTGTCCAACTAAATGCATTAGCATGATATGATGCTTCAAGGCTAGAAATGTTCATCTATATGCTGTATGCCAAAATTCTGCCACTAACTCTGAGAGCTTTTGAGCTGCAGTATTGAAACTACTGTTTTGGTATTGCATTCAGCATTTCTCCCCCTATCTGTGTTGTTATTAGCTCAATGGTATGCTCATCTTTTAATTTTCTTTCTATACATTTTTATTGTGATCCTCAAGATTGTGAATATGTAATAATCAGATAAACGCATAGATCAGTCCCATTTGATGGTGCTCTATTTCATGAGTTTAAATGTGCACATGCTTGTTTGTGACTTGAGTCTCCTGAGTTATGAGGCATCTGATATTTCTTTATGCTTGTCAGGGTGCACCTCACTGTACTCACTATACACTACGGGGCCAATGCAAGTTTGGACCAGCATGCAAATTTGATCATCCAATGGGTACATTGAGTTACAGTCCATCTGCCTCTTCCCTTTCTGATATGCCCGTTGCACCTTACCCTGTGGGTTCCTCAATTGGTACTTTAGCCCCGTCATCCTCATCTTCAGAGCTGCGGACTGAACTTATTTCAGGGTCAAGCAAGGACTCCAGTTATACGAGGATGTCTTTGACAACGAGCACATCTAGTGGATTGGTGGGGTCAATATTTTCAAAGAGTGGCCCAATTCCTCATTCAGGGGTGCAACAGTCCGGCCAGAAGTCTGACCATTCAACTGGTAGTGGCAGCAGTGCTGAGATTCGCACCTCAAGCTAAGCAAAAATATCAAAAATCTTTTTGATCAAATTCATGAAAACATCCTTTTTTTTTCCTCCCCTTCTTTCCTTTTTCATTTTGCAATCCCTCAAATAGGAGACTTCATTTCTCAATTATGATGGTTCCACGATAGGTCTAGAATTAGGTCCGATAATTTGTGTCCATATAATCTTGCGGCCATTTCTTTTATCTTGAATAAGCTATGGCCAACATCAAAATGTTCAGCGAACCCCATATAGCTTCCACCTTTCTTCCAAATAACCACGAAGATCTGCAGTTCCCTTAGGCATATCTGCATATGCTCCCATGTGCCCAATTTCAGGAGTTTGTCGTGTTTATTTATGCTCATGCCCTTTTTTGAAATGAAAAAGAACAGTCGTATAGAATTCTTCTTTTCTAAATCAGCAATGTCTTCATGTCTATCATTTTATGATTTTCTTTATAGTCGGGAACAGGCCTCCTATTTGTCTCGAAAGGAATTTGAAGGTTTCCTTGTTCCCCCTCTTTTTTGTCTGGGGTTTATTGTGAGAAAGAAGTAATTACAGAGACTCACAGGGAGCATCCAAGTGCTTACCTTACATGTGATTAGGTACATAGTTATGTTGTGACAATTGAAAATGCATGACATTGTTATTGATAAATTTATTTTGAAATACAAATATATGAACAATCACTCTTGACTCTGTAATAATCATTCCTTTTTTGGAGTTCATTTAATATATTTGAATGAGCTTCCCTATATATGCAATATCAGGTATGTTTGTTGCAGCTAAATCCTTGCTTTACGCACAAGCAGTGCACGACTTGTGAAAAATAGCGTTGGGTTCAGGAAAGTGAAAGAAAATTGATGAACCATTTGCAAAGATAAAGTATATGGAGGGACATCTTCAATAGTTGTTCTAACTGTGATGATTATCTTTTGAGCATTTACATCAATTAAGATTTAGTTAGTGGTGTGGAATGATAGCATGTACATTGATTTGATGCTCTTGGCATTTGTTTTTTTGAGTCTTATAGCCGGGTTAAGTACCCTCAATTTTATGTGAAAATTTTACTCGAGTCCCTTTTTGGTCAATTATGAACTTAGGTTGAATGTTAGAATTCCTGTTCTTGAAGGTCATCTATATTAGTGGTTGAAGACTTCCTTGATGGGAGAGAGCGAGGTAGGTAAGCCGTTAATAATGATTGAATTTCTTGGGATCCTAGCATTCTCTTGTGTTTACCAAACTTATATTTGCTACAATCCATTGATGTTATAGAATCATTCTCTTTGATGAGGCAGGGTTCTCATTTGGCTAAGGCTCCGCAGATATTCATAAACATTTACGTCTACTTGCAGATCAGCTACTTCTTTACTTGTCCAACAATATTCCAAGCAAGATTTTTTATTTTTATTTTTTTGAGTTATTCGAAGCAAGATTTTAATTGCTTGAGAAAAGGCTAATGCTATATTCTAGGGTTCCTTTTAACTTTATACTGAGAAGGGATTATGTATGGTCTTCTACCTATACTTAGCAGCTGTCAGCTAATTAGTCAATCTAGTCTTGACCTCATTAACCCTGTTTACTCATGTATCAAAATAATAAGAAAATGCTTAAATTAATTGTATGTAGATGGGATAATTCTTGCATGTTAAACCAAAGTAGATATGAAAGTTAACCCATCTGGTTGCGGCCGCTAAAGTTTTATCATAGCATGGTCCATTGGTCCTCCACCTTAGTATTTGGACTTAAAAGGGTTAGGACCAAAAGGGAAGAAAAATGCCGGAAAGTTTGGAAGAATGGGCATGCACCTACACAAAATCCAAATAGTTAAATCATTCACAAACATCAACCATTTTGATTGTAACGAAACAGCACATGAATGAAGTAATTGAACAGTATCAAGCATCGATGGGAAAAGAGTTATTGGGTTGGGTAGCTTTAAGTGATTAATGAATGATGAAATTATAGAAAATAGTTAGAGCATGCGTCATCCACTAGATGTGAGGTTAAGATTGTCGAGAAAAGACGAGGCAAATAGCCGTAAAGACAGACAACAAGCAGTCAATATTTTGCATATCTAATTATGAGCAAGATAAGCTAACACTTTCTGCCCTTGAAACAAGCTAAGCTACAATACGACCAACTTTTCAACTCACTTTCTTAGTTTCTTTTCAACTCATAGGATTAAAAGGATACACATTCCATTCCATGTCTCTTTCTTGCTCACATGTGGAAATTAATTACAGAAGAAAGATCTGCAAAAGAACCCAATTAAGAACAAAAAGTGCATGAAAAATGAAAATATGACTAGCAGATCAACAGGTCCCAGTTAAAAGAGTGAATATCCCGAGTCAAATGTATCAGCATAAGGAGGATATGATGGAGTGCAAGATACTGAAGTGGTAGCAGCTTGAGAAACTGACCCATAACTAGGATTGTTGTTGTTCGGATATAAAGACTCCATGCACATATTTTCCACCATTAATGGGTTATTAATCATGGCAGAGAGCTCATCCCATGGCTGCTCCTGATCTCCCCAAAAGCCATTGTTGAGTTCATCAAATGGGTTAAATGCTTTAGTTGGTAAGCTTGTAGTATCTTGAGGAAGAGCATAGCCATCACCATGTGATTGGTCTGTGGAGATGGAGCAAAAGTTTTGATCTTGTGGAACTTTGGATTTTGTAGCAGTGGGATTGGAAGGTGGTGGTCTCAGGCAATTATCAGGAACAATGCAGGCTAAGTAGCCTGATTTAGAATCATTGTGGGAGAAGAAGAAATTGGCATCATATGCAGATTCAGTAGAAGTTTCAGCACTAGTTGAATGGTTAGGATCAGTCTCATTTTGATGAAAAGTTTCAACCTTGGCTGGAATAACATTGGTGGGTTGTTGTTGTTTATTAGCTTGAGCATTAATGGCAGTACTGAGAAACTGTGATGGTGGGAAGAAAGGTTGAACATCAAAGGGAGTAATAAGAGAGTGAAAGGTACCATTATCAGTGTATTGAAAGTTGGTTCTTGCTTGGGTTCCTTTCATAGAAAGGGCAGCTCTATCATAAGCAAGAGCTGCTTCTTGAGCAGTATCAAATGTTCCAAGCCAATGCCTTTCTTTGGTAGTTGGGTCTCTAATTTCAGCAGCATATCTACCCCAAGGTCTTCTTCTGACCCCAAGAAATCTACCTGGTTCTGGCTGTTTTCTTCTTCCTCTTCTTTCCCCAGTTTGAGAAGGGGATGTGTTTCTCTGAAGAAGAGCAAATCCACCATGAATGTTAACTGCTTCATACAAGGGTTTATCCAAGGTTTTTGAGGTAGACATTTTCCTATAACTAGTGAAACAAAATGTGGTACGTGCGGGTAGCAGATCGGAAAGAACTAAAAAGCTATTATTGGAAGGGAAATGACCTGAGTAGGTTAGGAGGAGAGAAAGTGAAATATGCAAAGAAGATTTTGTTTGTAGAATAGAGTGTAAAGCCATAGGAGAAGTCTTTTTAAAGACACTGATTTGATCATAGAGAGAAAAGGAAGCCACAAAAAAAAAAAAAAAGAGGACACTGTACATGTACATGTCATTCTCTAGAAACACCATGCTCCATTTCCTCCTACTTTTATAATTCTTGCTTTCTCTAATTTTTATTACTCACCACTTATTTATTAGAAAATCCATTACAACCTAAATATTAAAGTAGAAGTCCTAGAAAAGATGCTCCCAATCTCATAAATAGATAATATGGGACTAATAATAAGAAATGACCAATATATTCTGAGAAAAATAAAGAGATAATTGATTATATAAATTTTACAAACAGTGAATGTGAGATTAATAAAAAAAAGCTATATAATTTAATATTTATGCTTAGTTGATCTTGAATATAATAATTATGTTTTAATTTCTTCATCATACAATTTTATAAGTTATTTTAGTAGTAGGAAACTAGGAATATAAACCTGTGGTGTAAGCAGAGAATGGATCGAATTGAAAAAAAAAAGTATTAGTAATTATTGATTATTTTCTTGTTAATACATAGATTATTATGAGGTAAACATTACATCAGGCAAATGCAAGCAGTAGTAATTTGTTAATTATAAGATAATTAACATGATTGTTGATAAAAAAAAAGAAGATAATTAAAATGATTAGTTCACGTGCGAACTCAGTACTAGAATATGGATACTCTATGATATATATATATATATATATATATAGCTCCTTACGCTAGGGAACATGATTGCATTTGTTAATTTCATAAAAGATGTTAATGTGCAAATAGATCCTATGGCTATAGGAATGTCAAACTAATAAGAGTAATTAGAATAATAACCTTTGCTTAAATGGCAGCTCAGAAACTAAATATCAACTCATATTAGGTAATTAACTTGTAATTTTTTTTATTACCTTCAGTCTTAGTGGCTTTCACTAAATATATATAATAATTTCATCAACATACATATATATATATATATGATTAGAATAATTAATATGTAAGAATAGGGTTAATTAAGGCAAGAAATATGGTAGGCAGGTAGAAGAGGAAAAACAGTGTGGATATATATAGACTTGGTCATCCTAGAGAGAGTATCAAAGATTTGAATTTGAATGTTGTAATAGTTAGAGTGGTGTATGGTATGTTTATTTTTTGTATACATAGGTGAACAAATCTCGTAATACAACAAACCTAATAAACATAGATGACACTACAAATTTTTGAGTTTCACTAGCCATAAAATCACCTGAAAAAGTTGGCTTTCCGGTAGATATATGAGAATTGAACATCTTAAATTAATTAGATAAAACACTTAATTATAATGCACATGTGAATCCGCATTTTATGCAAAATAAAACTATGAAATTACTTGCAATTTTTCAAAGGGAGTAGTTAAGATTTTATCTCATTAAACAATGGAATTTTCTACTTAATTAATTACTAATTAGAGTTAATGAATTTGAGATGCTCCCTCTCTCTCTCTCTCTCTCTCTCTCTCGACCCTTACCTTTAGACCAAAAACAAAAAATAAAGGGCCCATAAGTCAAAGTTGTTAGCTTTGTTTTGTTTGTCAGCTTATAAAATGCTGGTGAACTTATTACTGGCCTTCGAATTTTTTTTTTGTAATGGTTCATTCATTGGTTTGGAAATTTAATATTTGAGTTAAATTACTATGCATTCATAATCGACTATACTTTGGTTTTAACAAAATTCTCAGTTATATCAAGAATTTTTATTATAATTTTATAAAAAAATATGGTATAATAAAAACCAAAAAAGAAAGAAATTAAAGAAAAGAGCGTTTCTTTTATACCTTATGCTGAAGCAACACTAAAACACACTATCTATGACAGTTGACCATTGTCCTCTACACATAGTATATGCTTTGATTTATGAAGTGGGTTCAGTGAAGAAGAACAGAAAATTAACACTGCTCTTGTTAAGATATATATATATATATCCATCAATATTTTTTGAGTATTGAGGGAAGAAATTAAATAAATGAATTATATATCATGTTGTATAGTAAAATGTTACTGTCAACATCTATCTACATATTTTCCCACCATCTAAGACATTTACTAGAAGTTGCGAGGGAATTTTCCAATGAAATTGTTTTTTTCTTAATTCAATATATTTAATTTTACATCATTTAATGATTAAATGCATTAGTCTCCTTATTCTCTAATATCATCATTTGAATTCTAAAATTGGATTTGATTGAGTTCCAAATATGATTCCAAACTCATCTCTTTTTATTTATCATATGCTAACATGAAGACAGATTATTAAATATATTCTTTTTATTCATTTTATAAATTTGAATTTTGAATTTTTTTTTTTTACGTTTTTTCTCTCTAACCTCAGCATTTACATTTTGAGATTTATTTTGAATACCTAATGTTTGAGTGATGTTTTAATGATTACGGTTCCATTGGGTACTATTTTTCAACCGTTAAATTAAAAATCTAATGATTCTAATTAATTCTACGATAATTATATACATTTAATATTATTTAATATTACAAGTTTTAATGACTACCAATGGAATCATAACAATTGAAAAATTTTCACCTAATGTATATTACTATATCATATTTTCAAAATTTAGTATACTATTGAGTTTGAAAAATCAAATCAGATTTTTAAATTTTGATTTTTTTCTTATATTATTTTTCGGACTCGGATTTAAAAAGAAAGTTAAAAAAATTCTTTATTTTAAAATTTTGCTTTTGGAAGTTTGAATTTTTTTGGTAAATAATTTGTTTTTACATAGAATGAGTTAATTTTCATATATAGACCATTTAATTATATTCTATTTTATATAAAATAATACCTTCTTTATAAATATGATAGAATATAATTGAATTGACATATAAGGTAAATATTATTGTGAGCAGAAAAATGAAAAAGCCAAAAAATACCCGAAGCATGTAAAATTCGGTGCTCTTTGGATCCTATTAATGCAAAATCACAAAGTTTGTATTATTGTTTGAGACAGGATAATCTTATTTATGAATCATTATAATAAGTTGAAAAAAAAAATAAGGCAGATAAATTTGAAGAGAAATGAGAAATCCTGAAAAATTGCCTTTGTTTTTGCAATTTCTTTTGAAGTAAATTATGAAAAAGTGTTTACAGAAACATGGGGAGAAGTTCTTTTGTCTATGATCTCTAAAAGTAAGCAAAAAGGGTTATAGTCAAAAGGGTAATCAAAAGCTTGAAGAACTCTTGCAAACAAAGGTGGATCAAACTGCCCAAACATAAGCTCTGAGTGGGTTACTACCATTACATTTAATTATTTAATTTCAATTTAAGAGGAATGACAACCACACTCTTTATTTTCGGACACTCTTCAATTTTCATCTCTTAATTAGTTGGTGAAAAGAAAAAAATCTAAAAATAAGAAGAAGAAAAAAAAGAATTATTTTTAAAATTTTTTCTTATCTCACCAAATATCGGAAAATATCTGAAAATATAAAATATCCTTAGCATTCTTTTTAATTTAATTAATTAAAAAGGAAAAAAAATCAAAAGTATATATTTTTATGGATTTTGATGAACCTACACTACACAACCCCTAATATGGCATTGGGAATGGCATAAACTAATCATAATAAATAAAAATGGGTCAACCTCTTTTCTTGTTTTTAGCATTTCCAAATATTGCAATATGCTTTTAATCACTGGCCATTATTGTTGTCTGTTCTAAAATTTATTTTTATACATGATGAAATGTGTAACATGAAAACCAAGTAATCATACAATAAAAGTTATTGATTTTTTTTTCCTTTTTCCTTTTAAGCATCACATTGTCATAGAATATATGACCCTTGACTCGTCCACTAACCATTTGAAGAAACAATTAGATTATTGATTGGATTAATTAGCTCCATTAGACCTGTCTTGTTGAACAATGCTCTCGTTTGAATGGTATCATATATAATGCTTGCATGTGGATCAAAACATTAAAAATTGATATAAACAATTAGAAAAATAAGTAATTCAACCTATATCAAATCATATGATTATAAATTTAATATTTATTCAACATTTTCAAAATTATAAGATAAATTACGAGTTTAAACATCTAATTGAGAGAATGTGTACATTAAATAATTAGTGATCAAGATTTAACAAAATGAAATCAACAATTTAAATTTAATTATGGAGGATTGGATGTGAATTTTACCAAATTGAAGAGAAAAAGGATTAGTCAAGTCCAATATAAAAAGGTGTGTGATCTAGTTGGAATGCAAACAGCACAGCTTTGACAAAGTTTTGAGTTCCTTAAGATGGATTGATGGGTTTTTTTTTTCATTTTAATTTTTAACTAATAATTAAAAAAAAAGAAAGAAAAAACAAATGGCACTTTTTGGTATGGAGGGAGGGAGTAGGGGTGGTGGTCTCTTTCTCAATTCCAGCCTTAATATTGTGAAGGAAAGATTGGTAGTACTTTGGAGTCAGATATGATGGAGAATTTTGCAAATTCTCCCAAACAAAACAACAATCTTTTATTTTATTTTAAAATTTTTTATTGAGTTAAAATAAAGATGCATGACCCCGGATTTTAGGGGTGGAAAAAGAAACATTAATTTCCCTTTCTATTTCAATTTTGGACTTTTGAATTAGTGTCTCTTCTCTTTTCCTTCCTCTCTCCTAATTTTTTTTTAAATTTAATTGATATATATATATATATATATATATCTTATAAAATCAACAAATCTAAATCATTCATAAATTTTACTAATTAAATACTTTCGAAATACAGCTATTGAATACAAAATTTATTTCAAAGAACTTTCAGAAATTTTCGATGATTTTATTGTGATATTAATTTAGATCAATATTTATATTACACATAAGATGATAAAAAGAGTTTATATATGAATGAAGTAATTGATAACGACTAACGGGTAAGGTTTATAGGACTCATATTTTCAATTTCATAATGGAGATAAATCATCAAATTGTTATTCACTTTAGTTAATTAGTTGATCAAATTCTAATCAAATAAGGACAAAAAGAATTCTATTAGTCGTCACTATTATGAGATTTGAATGTTAATAGTTTTACTTCAATTGTATATTAAAGGCCTTATATTATTATGATAGTTTTAAACCCAAAAAAACGTTATTATGATAGTTTTTTTGTACATTAAATAGCCGTACTTATACTATTTTATAATATTTAAATATTTCTTTCTAACACGGGCTGATAGAACTAGTAAAATTTAGCAAAATACGTAACATGAATACTATTCATTTAAGTGATTCAATTAAAAAAATAAATTGGATGAGCCAATTGACACGAAAATGACATAATATTACAATTCGTTTAATATTTAAAATAATATTTAAGTAGACTTTGAATAATAATTTTAATATAAAATATAAATTATATGTATTTTTTAAGATTGTTTAACAATTAGATGTGAATTTTTTTTTGCAATAATTAAACAACATAAGCTCAAATTTTATGGTATAAAAATGATAAATAATTTAAAATAATAATACTTTATGCAATTTAATATAATTAAGAATAATTCCAATTATACCAAAAGATGTTACGATGCACATGAGTTAAAACATTACAAATTTAAAATTTTAATACACCATGACTATGATAACTTAAAAAAAATATCATTACAAGCTTGATAAAAATAAAATTAAATACATAAATCAAACGGGTAACACTAGCCCAATGTTTATACAAAACGAGTAGTTATAAAACTATACATTTTTTAAATATAACATGTAATATTATAACTACTCAATCTATAAGACAATCAAAAAGTACAACTATGTATCATTCACCCCAAGTGTATATCCAAGACTTTGATCACCGAACGTCTTTTTGTATCGATTCTCTCATAAGCTTTAAACCATATGCTAAGCAATTCATCCCTAGTAGTACATAATAACATACAAACACACACATATGACATACACACACAGATATATATGCATGATATACTCACCGAGCTACTATAATGACTTAACTCAAAGCTCGCACATGCATTAACTCGCATACTACATGACATATCATAAGGATCTTATATATATAATGCATACCATGACTATAGTATATCAAACAATCACTCAGTATCATACAAGTGCATACCACACATAATATAATTAATTATCATACCTTTGCACCTTTACTTATAACTAGACTAAAATGGGTATGAATACTCTACGGCTCTTGTTAGAGCCATCATATAATCTACCGAGAAAGTCCTCATTACTTATCTCCGAGCCTTAAAATATAATCCACCAAGGAAATTCTCATTGCTTACCTTTGAGCTTTCAAATGTCTTATCATAAATCAACTAAAAAGAAACGAGAGCATAAAATAACTACAAAGGAAGTCCACTTGGTTAGGCCCTAAGCCTTCAAAACATCTCGTTACTCCTCAAAATACTTCAATCGTGACCAATATATGTCATTTGGTACTGATCTCCCTTCTTAATAGTATATCATATATCCTAACTCTAGTCTGACCCAGAGTATTGGGCTTACAGTTCATAACATGTACCACATATATTTTCATATTATTTTTTTTATATTTTATAAATATACCATGATTTCCACAATATGTATTTTCATATCATGCTATAAACATACGACTGAACCTTACCACCTCACAACGAATCAATCTTGATTCACATATAAACATACAAGTTTTACAATATAAAAAACTTCACATCCGTGAACAACCTTTTACGATCGTGAATAAATTCTTCATGGGCAGCTTACCTGCGAACTAAACCGTGATTCAACGACAGACTTCACAGCCTTGATCATCTTTTCACGGATGTGAATCTAAGTCGTGAATCAACCCATGAAGCAGCCCGTGATAGAGCCTATTTTATCAACAACCATCGATACGATCTTCATGCCTATAAACAACCAGTTCACAGTCGTGAAACTGGAAAATTTCCAGAAAATAGAACATATCAACTTCATGTCATTTTCACATGCAATATTCTCTAAGGTTGACCAATATTAACCACTCTATCAATATTCCAGCATGCATTTAAGCCATTTATCACAACCATATACTTTGTAACTATCAACATTAACAAAAATAACTCATCAAATACCTCAATTGAACTATGTTCATAAAATTTTTCATCATGCATATCAATCTCACATTTTATCATTTAACTACTCACTGATCATTTACATCATGTATCTAAAGTAAATAACATAGAAACATAAAATAATTGCCTTAGGTGTTGTTATGTACAAACCTTACACTTAGAATGGAGGGAGCTAATACTCTAACTTTTCAAGCTTGTCCTTTCCTTTGAGATAAACTTCCAACTCCTCTACCAGATTCTTGCAAGATAAAAAACGTCATCTTAGCCTCTGGAACTTGAACCAAATCTATAAATATGAAAATCGGGCTCTTCTCTCAAACCTCACAACATCCCTCTTTCATTTTAACCTCAAGAAACTTGTTTTTCCAAGCTTCCACAATGGAGGAAGATAGAGTTCGAAGGAAGAATAAGATGCAAAAAGGAGTGTTAGGTTGGTTAACAAGGAGTGAGAAGCAGATTTAAATGATTATGGCAGGAAGAAGATCGTAGTTGCCTCACCTATCCATACTGCCCAGACTTCACGACCGTGACTCATTTTTCACGGGCGTGAACTACTCCTTCATGGGTATGAAGAATCTCATCGCAGCTGTTATCAAAAACTCAATATTCACGACAGTGACACTCATTGTCAAGGGTGTGAAACAACAGATTTCAACAACTCTCAACTTCCAAAACTTCACTTAACCCCCAACTCTCACTAATTAAGAATATAACTTATAAGCCATAATTACAGACGTTACAAATATAGTGATGAACATATTAAACATATCAATTTGTTTATGATACAATAATAAATAAGTTGTATACAAATTGAGAAAAATCAACATGATCGACTATTAATTGAGTTGATACGACACATATAAATTGTTAATTCTACTTAGACAAACACATAAGAGATTAGAAAAAATTAACAATACATGCATAAAGACATTTAATATGAAAAAATGGTTAAAAAAATATTGAATTGTCTAGTACAAAAATATTTTTAAGTTGACTTTATATATGTCTGTTGTAGAAACAATAGATGCATAAAATATAGACGGTGATATTTTTTTAAATAAGTGGAAAAAAGATAAATAATATGGGTTAATCAATATAAAAGTTAGATACATTTAAAGTCATTGCTAGCAATATGTGTTTGTCATTTTAAATAGCTGACACATTATGTGATGATAGATATCTGCTAAAATTAAATAGGTAGACGTATATTGATTAAAAGAAAAATAATTACGCTATTTTATTTTAAACCATAGCTATCTGCAATTTCTTTTATTCTCTGTAATACCTCACACCTTATACATCTATATACCGCATATACTTATTTTATATTGTTATCACGTATGGAACAAGATTAAATAAAATTCAATTTTACAGCGAGAGTAATTTTTTTTTCTATTCATCTCATATTATCAACAATAATTTCACAATCAATATGAAAGCTTTAATTATAGTCAATAACATCACATATATTAATAAATGAATCATTAAGTTGAATCCATTTATATATATATCTTAGTACACATTCATTGAAATTATACATATGCAAGTATTCAACCCCCAAACATAAATGAAATGTTCTTATGCTTATGTGGAATGCAAGGAGAGAAAGTGAGGAGACTCGGCCGGTGACCTTTGATCCATGACTTTTATATGCACCTCAATATGAACTACTAATCTTCTCTACCTGAAAAATGATGCAATTTGGTGAGTTGCGACTCAGTGAGAATAACCATCAAATGAGTCCTAAAGCACCAAACATTTCATAATAGCAAATAACAAGTATAATTAATACATACTTTATACTACATTTCATCATTCAATAACATATAAATATAGATAAAATCAAGTATTCAATAATTGCTCTTTACTTATGCTTATGCTTATTCATTTTATTTTGTTGTGACCAGGTTAAACGAACATTGTCCCGGGTTTCCATGTGAACATTTGTCATGTGAACATTTGCATTTGCATTTGCTAGCTAGCTTGATCATTTGTTTCATTTGCACTTTTGTTGGGCCATAGGCCTCTTCTTTTGCACTTTTGTTGGGCCATAGGCCTCTTTTTTTGCTTTGCAATGTCGATTAACTAGTCACAACGCCTTTTAGGTCATTATGCATATGCATTTGCACTTACATATTTATCAACAATTGTTTCTTATCACATATACCATACATATACCACATATATACCTAATATGTCAACACATATACCATACATATACCACATATATATACTTCATATGCAACACATATACCATACATATACCACATATATATACTTCATATGCAACACATATACCATACATCTACCACATATATATACTTCATATGCAACACATATACCATACATGTACCACATATATATACTTCATATGCAACACATATAACATACATGTACCACATATATATACTTCATATGCAACACATATACCATACATATACCACATATATATACTTCATATGCAACACATATACCATACATATACCACATATATATACTTCATATGCAACACATATACCATACATATACCACATATATATATACTTCATATGCAACACATATATCATACATATACCACATATATATCTCATATGTTAACACATATACCTTGCATATACTATACATATACCATGTATATATATCATATGTCAAACATATACCTCAAATATACCACAAGTACACAAACTTATATGTACCGCAAATGTCACAAATTATTCATCATCATATTTTCAAGGAAAAATAATCACAATCATATAAATCACATAGCAAACAACATTCATATGCACTAAAGAATTCAATTGATAATTATACTCACCTTTTTCCTTTGACTCCAACCCTTAATTTATTGTCTACCCCCTTCTTGTATTTCTTCAATTTGTCTTGAGCCTAATATTGAAATATAATTGATTAATTTATGACTAGAGAAACTTAATGTGGCTTAAACAAATTAATATACATTATCCATATCAATAATTAAAATTTTTCCTATAAGGCAGTGTGACCTTAAGGGACTGTTTTGACTATAACTTTTTCTGTACATGACCAATTAATCTGATTCTTGTTCCTAATTAAAATTAACATATTTATATATAACATATTAAAATTTTAGACCAATTGGATCACTGTACAATTTTTGGTAGAATTTCTAAACATGTTCTGATTTCTGCCCTGTTTTCTGCCCTTAAGCAGTTTCAGGGTACCAATTTAATCTCATCATAACTTATGATATATAACTCATATTTCAATGAAACTTTACAGACACTTATTGGGTTTAAATGTAACATTTTTCATGTTTACAACTTTCACCAATTATATATCTAAGGCCCTCAAATTATAGGCAACATTTTACTGCTTTAGAACATAGTTGGTTTTCAGGACAATATGGCTTGTAACGGACATAACTTAGTCTATACATAACATATTAAGATGAAATTAGTACCAAAATTTATCTAAGACATATACCTATAACTTTCATGTTTTAATCATTTACAGAATCGATCTGGAAGAAGCTCAGAATACTTAAACAAGTTTCGGGACCTGTACAGGGCACTCAGTAGGCAGTTCAAATCATGGAACAGTCATGGTTCAATTTACCATAACTCAAAATTTACAAGACCTATGAACCTGAAATTTGGTATACATATCCATAACACATATATCTACAACTTTTATGTTTTTAGATACTTAAAATATTGAGTTTAACATATCCAAAACTAACAAACACAGTAGCTAACTTACTTAGGGTTCATATCCCGACCAGTTTCAGTACGAAGAGGATATCTCATTCTATACACCACATATTGAAAAAATATTTACATATCCATAAATCTAAGACATACATGAACAACTTTTGTGTTTTACACTTCTCCAGATTCGACCTTTAAGATCATCAAAACCGTAGTACAAAATACTGCCTATTTATGAACTTTAAACACCATAATCAAGCTTAACACAAATTAATTGTTTACTCACCTATAATCACCCTTGGCTAACCTTGTTTCTGTAATTTATGGAGTAAAAAGAGAAGAAGATGTTGCTGGAATTCAAAAAAATGGAATGAAGCAAAGACAAAAAAGAAGAGGAGGAGGAAGAAGAAGAAGACTTTACCTAATAAGTTAAAAACACTTGTCTTCCTTTTCTCCTTTTCTTTTTCCCGACCCCTTTTCCTTTTTTTTTTTTACTTTTCTTTTTCTTTTTCTTTTCCTTTTTATTTTCTGACTTTTATTTATTTATTTATTTAATTATTCTTATTATTATTATACAATTACATGTATCTAGACATACTAGTCAATACCAAAATACAACTTAATCCTCTACTTCAATTTAATTAATTAACTATATTAAATTTAATTAATTCAATCTATTTCTTTATTCTATTAAATATTAATTTCATATCATTTTTATCTATATTATAAAACAGACATGTGCATTTCTATATAATTGCAAAATACTTGAAAATAAACTAATTGTATGTCATGAATATATTTAAATAAAAATGCATATTATGCATGTGTTCAAGTTATATATATATGCAAAATGCATATGCACAAATGAGATGCTGCAAAAATGCATATGGAAAAACTAAAGGATGTTACAATTCTCCCATCCTTTTAAAAATTTCGTCCTCGAAATTTAATACCTGGAAATAGGTGTGGATATTATTTTTTCATATTTTCTTCTGTTTCCCATGTTGCCTCTTCTCGTGAATGGTTTCTCCATAATACCTTAACTAAAGGTATTTCTCGGTTTCTCAACTGTTTAGTCTTGTGTCCGATGATTTCCACTGGTTCTTCAACATAACTCATGTCATTTGCAATCTCAATGGCTTGATCTTTGAGTACATGTGTAGGATCTGACCTGTATCTTCTAAGCATGCTCACATGAAACACATTATGAATCTGGGTCATATCTGGTGGTAAAGCCAATCTGTATGCCAGTGGACCAACTTTCTCAAGAATTTCGTAAGGCCCTATGTATCTTGGGCTCAATTTACCTTTCTTGCCAAATCGGATTACTCCTTTCCATGGAGATACTCGTAGAAATACCTTTTCACCCAACTCGTATTCCATCTCCCTTCTATGTTGATCAACATAACTTTTCTGTGTGTCCTGTGCTGCCTTTAGCTTAATCTTGACAACCTTGATTTTATCCACTGTATCTTGTACTATCTCTGGTCCTTCTAATGCACGTGTACCTTCTTCATCCCAGATGATAGGACTTCTGCACTTTCTACCATACAATGTCTCATATGGAGCCATCTAAATACTGCTATGATATTGGTTATTGTATGCAAACTCCACCAATGCTATATATTCATCCCAAGCTCCATTGAATTCCATAGCACATGCTCTAAGCATTTCTTCTAATGTCTGTATAGTTCTCTCTGATTGTCCATCAGTCTGTGGGTGAAATGCAGTACTGAAATTCAATTTTGTTCCCAATGCATTATGTAAACTTACCCAAAAACGTGAAGTAAACCGTGTATCTCTATCAGATACAATGGATACTGGAATGCCATGCAATCTGACTATCTCATTCACATATAAATTGGCCAAACTCTCAAGTGTACAACCCCATCTGATAGGTAGAAAATGTGCTGACTTTGTTAACCTATCAATAATTACCCATATTGCATCATTTTTCCGTAGAGTTCTAGGCAATCCATAAACAAAATCCATCGTTATCTTTTCCCATTTCCATTCTGGCACTGGTAAAGGATGTAGTTTACCAACTGGTGCCTGATGTTCTATCTTAATCTGCTGACATGTTAAACATTTGGAAACATATTCTGCTATGTCTTTCTTCATTCTTGGCCACCAGTAATGAGGCCTTAAGCTGTGATACATCTTTGTCATCCCTGGGTGCATTGCATAGGGTGCATTGTGTGCTTCTTCCATTATTTCCTGATGTAAGTTCTCAGTGTTTGGAACACATATGCGTGACTTTAACATCAGTGTATTGTCTTGCAATTGAAAATCTTTACTGTTTCCCTGCCTTACTAATTCAATTTTCTCACACAATTTAGGATCTTTACTCTGTTCAACTTTGATCCTATCCTTCAATATAGGTCTGACCTGAAGAGCAGCAATCAATGATCCACCATCATGCATATTCAATTGAACATTCATGGACCGTAATTGAATCAGATATGGAAAAGATGATGCTTGTAAGTGAGCTACACTGCTACTGGCCTTTCTACTCAATGCATCTGCTACCACATTAGCTTTCGCTTGATGGTATTCAATTGTACAATCATAATCTTTCAACAGTTCTAACCATCGTCTTTGTCTCATGTTTAACTCTTTTTGTGTCATCAAGTAACCTAAGCTTTTATGGTCTGTGAAGATCTGGAATGTCTCACCATACAAATAATGCCTCCAAATCTTTAATGCAAATACAACTGCAGCCAGTTCTAAATCATGCACTGGATATGAGATCTCATGTGGTCTCAGTTGTTTGGATGCATAAGCTATCACCTTACCATGTTGCATCAACACACATCCCAAGCCTTGGTGAGAAGCATCACTATATACTGTAAACCCACCTGTACCTGTAGGGATGGTTAACACTGGTTCTGAGGTTAGCCTGTGTTTTAGTTCATCGAAACTCCTTTGACATTCAGGAGTCCACTTGAAAGGCACATTCTTTCTCAACAATTTGGTCAAAGGGCTAGCAATAAATGAGAACCCATCAACAAATCTACGGTAGTATCCGGCTAAACCCAAAAAACTACGCAATTCTGACACATTCTTGGGTGCTTGCCAACTCACTATGGCCATAACTTTATTTGGATCAACCTCTATGTCTTTTCCTGATACTATATGTCCAAGAAACACAACATGATCAAGCTAGAATTCACACTTACTAAACTTTGCATACAATTGTTTCTCCTGCAGAGTCTGCAACACTGTTCTTAAATGCATCTCATGTTCCTCTTTACTTTTAGAGTACACCAGAATGTCATCTATGAAGACAATAACAAAATTATCCAGATAAGGCTGAAATACCTTATTCATCAAAGCCATGAAAGCAGCTGGTGCATTGGTTAATCCAAATGGCATGACTAGAAATTCATAATGGCCATATCTAGTACGAAATGCAGTTTTAGGAATATCTACCTCAGCTATCTTAAGCTGATAATAGCCCGATTTCAGATCAATCTTAGAAAATACTTGAGCTCAATGTAACTAATCAAATAAGTCATCAATTCTAGGTAAAGGATACTTATTCTTCACTGTCACTCTATTAAGTTGTCTATAGTCTATACACAATCTCATCGTTCCATCTTTTTTTTTTTACAAACAACACTGGGGCTCCCCAAGGTGATATGCTAGGTCGAATGTATCCCTTATCAAGTAACTCTTGCAATTGAGTTTTAAGTTCCTTTAACTCAATCAGTGCCATCCTGTAAGGAGATATAGAAATAGGTGTGACCCTAGGCACCAAATCTATAGTAAATTCTATCTCTCTATCTGGTGGCAATCTAGGAAAATCCTTTGGAAATACATCTGGGAACTCACACACTACTGGAATATTCTCTAACATAATATCCTGAGTTCTTGTGTCTGTCACATAGGCTAAGAAAGCCTCACACCCTCCTTTCACCATTTTAAAAGCTTTAACTGCTGAAATCAAACATGCAGGTACCAACTTCCTTTCTCCTTTAAACACAATTCTTTGTTTATCAGAGGACTTTAAAATTACCTTCTTAGAAAAACAATTCACTATGGCATGATGTTTAGTTAACCAGTCCATTCCCAATATTACATCAAATTCATGCAATGATAATAAGATCAAATCAACTTTCAATTCAACTTTATCAATGAATATCAAACAGTCACGACATATCTCATTCACAACTACTACTGCTCCCAGTGGAGTACTCACATTTATATCAAATCCCAATGACTCATGTTTTTGATGCAGTTTGGATGCCATATGTGATTATATAAATGAATGTGTGGATCCTGGGTCAATCAATGCAAATGTCAGTATATCATAAATGTAAATATTACCAGTAACCACTTCAGGAGCATCAACTGCCTCTTGCCTAGTCATAGCAAATACCCTGGCCTGTGGAAAGGGTCTAGAACTTTGTCCCTCATATCTGGTCACTCCTCTGCTTACTGTACCAGTTCTGCCCCTGCCTCTGCCTCTGCCTCTGATATGTGTCCCACTGGTAGTGTTAACCCTTGGTGTTTCAATTGTAGTCTCAGATACTCCTCTGCCTCTACTGGTCTCTGCTAATTTAGCTCTTTCTGGGCAATCTCTGTACATGTGATCTATGGACCCACAGAAATAACAAACTCATGTGAGCCTTCTGCATTCACCGGTGTGTTGCCTACCACAATGAATACAAGTAGGCCTCTGTCCTGTATACTGGCTTTGTCCTCTGCCTGGGTAAGAGAAAGTCATGCCTCGACCTCTAGAACTGGAGTACCCACTTCTGTTGCCAGGCTGGCTCGGCATATATCTAGCTTTCTTTCCATATCCTCTACTAGACCCTCCAACAAACTCTCGTGACACCCTTTTTACTTGTTGTTCTCCAGCTTATTTCATTAACTTTTCAGCTCTAATTGCAGCAGCTCTGAGTCTGGTATAACTATCAAGATCAGTAATTGTGATTCTATTTCTGATCTCATACTTGAGGCCCTCTTCAAACTTTCTGCATTTGTCTCTTTCAGTAGAGACCATGAAGGTGGCATAATGGGAAAGTTTATTAAATTGTATTTCATACTCCGCAACAGACATGTTTCCCTGTTTTAGATTCAGGAATTCCTTTCTCTTCTCATCTTTATATGCCTCAGGCATGTAATTGTTCTGAAATTCAAGGAGGAAATCATTCCATGTCAGAACTGGTGGTTGTGCATCACTATCGGGAACTGTCTCCCACCACGCATAAGCATTGCCTTGAAGCAAAGATACCGCATAATCAAACTTCTCCTCTGGAGTGCATCTCATCATATTCAATACCCTCTGTGTCCTTTTAAGCCATGTTTCTGCTTCAACTGGATCAGTCGAACCATAGAAATCAACTGCACCCTGTTTTCTAAGCTTATCATATCGTCTTTCCCTATACATTGCAGGACCATGCACTTCATGTTCTGGGTTTTCATAAGGTACTTCGGCATGTGATGATTGTGATGCATGTGCAGGAGCCCTAGCTCCTGGTACTGGTTGATCTCTATGCAAATGAGGCGATGCCTCATGAGGATGCATTTCAGCCGGCCTCTCTCTCCTTAGTGAATCATGTCTTATGATGGCACTAAAATAAATGAAATTATGTCACTACATAATGTTCAACACATATTATGCATATGTTATCATGCTTATATGAATATGCATGTTCCCTTGGAACCTAACCAGGCTCTGATACCAAAAATGTAACATCTCACACCTTATACATCTATATACCGCATATACTTATTTTATATTGTTATCACGTATGGAACAAGATTAAATAAAATTCAATTTTACAGCGAGAGTAATTTTTTTTTCTATTCATCTCATATTATCAACAATAATTTCACAATCAATATGGAAGCTTTAATTATAGTCAATAACATCACATATATTAATAAATGAATCATTAAGTTGAATCCATTTATATATATATCTTAGTACACATTCATTGAAATTATACATATGCAAGTATTCAACCCCCAAACATAAATGAAATGTTCTTATGCTTATGTGGAATGCAAGGAGAGAAAGTGAGGAGACTCGGCCGGTGACCTTTGATCCATGACTTTTATATGCACCTCAATATGAACTACTAATCTTCTCTACCTGAAAAATGATGCAATTTGGTGAGTTGCGACTCAGTGAGAATAACCATCAAATGAGTCCTAAAGCACCAAACATTTCATAATAGCAAATAACAAGTATAATTAATACATACTTTATACTACATTTCATCATTCAATAACATATAAATATAGATAAAATCAAGTATTCAATAATTGCTCTTTACTTATGCTTATGCTTATTCATTTTATTTTGTTGTGACCAGGTTAAACGAACATTGCCCCGGGTTTCCATGTGAACATTTGTCATGTGAACATTTGCATTTGCATTTGCTAGCTAGCTTGATCATTTGTTTCATTTGCACTTTTGTTGGGCCATAGGCCTCT
The DNA here is from genome assembly GCA_023653625.1 of Triadica sebifera. Lineage (NCBI taxonomy): Eukaryota > Viridiplantae > Streptophyta > Magnoliopsida > Malpighiales > Euphorbiaceae > Triadica > Triadica sebifera. The sequence continues at coordinate 1,981,149 of CM042908.1, forward strand.
TCTTTTGCACATTTGTTGGGCCATAGGCCTCTTCTTTTGCTTTGCAATGTCGATTAACTAGTCACAACGCCTTTTAGGTCATTATGCATATGCATTTGCACTTACATATTTATCAACAATTGTTTCTTATCACATATACCATACATATACCACATATATACCTAATATGTCAACACATATACCATACATATACCACATATATACTTCATATGCAACACATATACCATACATATACCACATATATATACTTCATATGCAACACATATACCATACATCTACCACATATATATACTTCATATGCAACACATATACCATACATGTACCACATATATATACTTCATATGCAACACATATAACATACATGTACCACATATATATACTTCATATGCAACACATATACCATACATATACCACATATATATACTTCATATGCAACACATATACCATACATATACCACATATATATACTTCATATGCAACACATATACCATACATATACCACATATATATATACTTCATATGCAACACATATATCATACATATACCACATATATATCTCATATGTTAACACATATACCTTGCATATACTATACATATACCATGTATATATATCATATGTCAAACATATACCTCAAATATACCACAAGTACACAAACTTATATGTACCGCAAATGTCACAAATTATTCATCATCATATTTTCAAGGAAAAATAATCACAATCATATAAATCACATAGCAAACAACATTCATATGCACTAAAGAATTCAATTGATAATTATACTCACCTTTTTCCTTTGACTCCAACCCTTAATTTATTATCTACCCCCTTCTTGTATATCTTCAATTTGTCTTGAGCCTAATATTGAAATATAATTGGTTAATTTATGACTAGAGAAACTTAATGTGGCTTAAACAAATTAATATACATTATCCATATCAATAATTAAAATTTTTCCTATAAGGTAGTGTGATCTTAAGGGACTGTTTTGACTATAACTTTTTCTGTACATGACCAATTAATCTGATTCTTGTTCCTAATTAAAATTAACATATTTATATATAACATATTAAAATTTTAGACCAATTGAATTACTGTACAATTTTTGGTAGAATTTCTAAATATGTTCTGATTTCTGCCCTGTTTTCTGCCCTTAGGCAGTTTCAGGGTACCAATTTAATCTCATCATAACTTATGATATATAATTCATATTTCAATGAAACTTTACAGACACTTATTGGGTTTAAATTTAACATTTTTCATGTTTACAACTTTCACCAATTATATATCTAAGGCCTTCAAATTATAGGCAACATTTTACTGCTTTAGAACATAGTTGGTTTTCAGGACAGTATGGCTTGTAACGGACATAACTTAGTCTATACATAACATATTAAGATGAAATTAGTACCAAAATTTAGCTAAGACATATACCTATAACTTTCATGTTTTAATCATTTACAGAATCGATCTGGAAGAAGCTCAGAATACTTAAACAAGTTTTGGGACCTGTACAGGGCACTCAGTAGGCAGTTCAAATCATGGAACAGTCATGGTTCAATTTACCATAACTCAAAATTTACAAGACCTATGAACCTGAAATTTGGTATACATATCCATAACACATATATCTACAACTTTTAAGTTTTTAGATACTTAAAATATTGAGTTTAACATATCCAAAACTAACAAACACAGTAGCTAACTTACTTAGGGTTCATATCCCGACCAGTTTCAGTACGAAGAGGATATCTCATTTTATACACCATATATTGCAAAAATATTTATATATCCATAAATATAAGACATACATGAACAACTTTTATGTTTTACACTTCTCCAGATTCGACCTTTAAGATCATCAAAACCGTAGTACAAAATACTGTCTATTTATGAACCTTAAACACCATAATCAAGCTTAACACAAATTAATTGTTTACTCACCTATAATCACCCTTGGCTAACCTTGTTTCTGTAATTTATGGAGTAAAAAGAGAAGAAGATGTTGCTGGAATTCAAAAAAATGGAATGAAGCAAAGAGAAAGAAGAAGAGGAGGAGGAAGAAGAAGAAGACTTTACCTAATAAGTTAAAAACACTTGTCTTCCTTTTCTCCTTTTCTTTTTCCCGACCCCTTTTCCTTTTTTTTTTTTTTACTTTTCTTTTTCTTTTTCTTTTCCTTTTTATTTTCTGACTTTTATTTATTTATTTATTTATTTATTTATTTAATTATTCTTATTATTATTATACAATTACATGTATCTAGACATACTAGTCAATACCAAAATACAACTTAATCCTCTACTTCAATTTAATTAATTAACTATATTAAATTTAATTAATTCAATCTATTTCTTTATTCTATTAAATATTAATTTCATATCATTTTTATCTATATTATAAAACAGACATGTGCATTTCTATATAATTGCAAAATACTTGAAAATAAACTAATTGTATGTCATGAATATATTTAAATAAAAATGCATATTATGCATGTGTTCAAGTTATATATATATGCAAAATGCATATGCACAAATGAGATGCTGCAAAAATGCATATGGAAAAACTAAAGGATGTTACAATTGGTAAAATTGGTTGTCTCTTACTGAGGCTAAAGGGAGGTTGAGGGTTCGACTCTCATCTCCAACAACCTACTGTGCATACTGTTAAGCAAAGGTATGGCAGTGATGGGTTGGAGGTATTGGACCATGGACCCCGGCAGCCCGTTGGTCTCAGTGAGACAGCGGGTGGGCGCAGTCTGTTATGCAAAGGGATGGTCCAGTCGTTACATTCTCACTTTTAGAAAGCCCTTAACCACTGCTCTTTAAGTCCCACGCTATGACGGTTGTTTAAGCCCCTTTGAGGCCGCTGCTTATATTCTCCACTCAACACTGCTTGATGGCAGTACTCTTCAAGTCCCACGTGAATGCTCAAATTTGTTGAGAATGACTACAAATTTACTTTAGATTTTTATTGCTTTTGTATATAAAGTTTAGGATTTTCTTTTTATCATTATGACTTTGAAATACTCACTTATAAATTTATCAAATTATAGTTGTAGTTCATTTATTTTTTGATTTTGAAGGAGTAAACTTCATGAATTTTGATTGTATTTTTTTGTTGATTCACAAAATGAAGGCGACTTTGGTGTATTGAGGTTATCTGAGGAGTTTGATAAGGAGAAAACATGTTGATTATACACATGTTAAAGTTAATTCTCACTATCGATTAGCCAAAGAGTTATCTGTTCTCCACCTTATTGCAAAATGATATTTGATCTTCTGCTTCCCTTTTTTATATAAAGAAGTTTATTAATTTTTTCTATTTTCTATACCTTTTCTTTTTATTAATTTTATGTTGAGGTTTTCTATTCACTTTGTCATTTTAATAAGTAATTTTCATGATTTGCTGCCTATTTGTCATTTTAGCAAGATTTTTTTAAAAAAAATTGACTATAGGTATTTACTGTTTTGTAACAACAAAAATCTATAATTATTTTTTTAAAAAATATACTTTATGTGTCTGTTATTATATTTTAACAGACATAAAACTATTATTGTATCTAACAAATATTTAAAATCCAACTCATATGCGTCTCATTTATAGGCGTTTGTCATTTAACAAACACATAAAATTCAAAATGACTTACACTTATAATCATTTTTTATACTAGTGAAAGCTTAGTGCATGAGTTTATTTTTTTTTCGTGGTTTGTACAATGAAAACAAGATACAAGTAAACGGGAGTTCAGAAGAGTGCATCAGTAACTAGACAATAATAATCATGACATGCTTTTGAACTGTTTGTACATGCATTGTATTATTTTAAAATAAATACATATTATAAATAAAATTATATATCAGTCTATTGTTCTAAAATACATTTCATGTGTGTATATAAAATGATTATTATTTTCATTATAAGTTATGCATTTGATTTATATGAGTAGCATATCTATAGGTCATATGCAAATATATCAGTTAGTTAGTTGAAAACGTCATTTTACTTGAAGGATGTACATAAGTATAAAAGGGTGTTATATATCGCAAATTTATATACAAGTGTTTACGAGAACAAATATAAACTTACAAATTGTGTTACCCATAAAATGTTGGATATATTTTAAGCCGAAAATTTAATAATAGAATGATATAATGATTTTTTTTAGAGAAGAATAATGGAAAGATAGATGTTTAAGGATTGTATTTTAATAGACATAAAACTATTGTTGTGTCTAACAAATGCCTAAAATCCAACTCATATACGTCTCATTTATAGGTATCTGTCATTTAACAAACACATAAAATTTAAAATAACATACATTTATAATCATTTTCTGTACTAGTGAAAGCTTAGTGCATAAATGTATTTTTTCTTGTGCAGGTTCAATTAGTACAAAGAAAACAAGATATGTGTAGACGAGAGTTGCAAATTAAGTAATTCCACCAGAAGAGTGCATCAGCAACTGGACAATAATAGTCATACATGCTTATAAACAGTTTGTACATGTATTGTATTATTTTAAAATAAATACATGTTATAAATAAATTATATATCAATCTATTTTCTGTAAAATACATTTCATGTATGTATATAAAATTATTATTATTTTCATTATAAGTTATGAATTTAATTTATATGAGTATCATATCTATAAGTCCTATAAAAGGGTGTTATATAACACAAATTTATATACAAGTGTTTATGAGATCAAATATAAACTTAGAAATCGTGTTACCCATAAAATGTTGGATATATTTTAATCCTAAAATTTAATAATAGAATAATATAATTATTTTTTTTTTGAGAGAAGAATAATGGAATGATAGATGTTTAAGGATTGTGAAATAACAACTACTGGTTTAACTCAGTTTAATTATGGATTTAATATTTATTTATATTTAATTGAAGTATGAATTAACTCGATTCAAACATTAATTACTCGCTGGATAGACATTAGTTTCATTAGTTAGTAGTATTTAATAAGATTTTGATAATAATTTTAATGATAGAATGTAAAGAAAAAATATATAATTCACATAAATTTTTATGAACTTTTTTTTTTCGTGGATTCATTTATCACGAATTGGATATGAACAAAATATCTAAACCTTAAATTTCCTCAGTACATAAACTATTTGTACAGAGAAAAAACTGGATTGCCTCTTTCAAGTCATCCAATGAGAGATCGCCACGCAACATGGAGAAGACCAAACATAGTATCGGGCCATCGGCTACTTTAGTGGTGATACTGTAAAATTGGGACACTGTTGCCACGTCGTCAAGCTGTCAATCCTGGGCTCCGCCAGACGAACACGTTTCAAGCCTACGGTGATGCATCTGTGCGGCGGCAGCTCAGCTGACGGTGGGGCCCGCATGGTGACGTGTGGAGATGGGAATGGAGAGCAATGATCTCTTGGGACAATGGGGACAGCTACGTGTCGCAGATCTGGACGTGAATTAAGGTTAATTTGTAATTGTACGGAAAGGATTTGTTGAGGAAATATTTATTTGGAAAGCTTTAGGTTTAGGATACAGTAAAAGAGAATCTATAGTATTGGTCAAAGATTCATTAGGGACGGCTTGTGATTGATAGTGGACGGTGGAGATTTGAGAATGAGAAGTGAGAGCGACCCTTTTTGTACTTTGTCTCTGTTTTAGGGCACATAGCCCGTATCTTGCTTTTCGATTACTACATTCATACATTATACATACACCATTTCTCTTCTTGGGCATGATTTGCTTGCTGCTCTCTTCTGATTTTTTGCCTATTCCAAATTCTTGAATAAAATAAAATCATGGGTTGGATTTATTTATTGTAATTTGATGTAATTGAAATTTTGAGTGCTTACAATTCAAATATTTAATTCAAGATTGTCGCAATATTGCTCCTTTAGAAGGCAAGCTAATGAAGTTGTCAATGCCCTTACCAAGGCTGGTCAAACTTTTGCTGCCAAATCTTATTGGGAAGAAGTTCCTCACTTTGTAAGACATCTTGTCCTCAATGATGTATTAGCTTCTTGATTTCAATATATTCATCCCTTTGTCAAAAAAAAAAAAAATCGTCTCACAGGATGTCCATCTAATACATCCATTTGTGCCAAATGCAACCATCAAATCTCATACGCAGCAGTTTTATCATACAGAAGAATTATAATCTAGGAATAAACAAACAATTTTCCTTTGGCAAGAGCCATCAACGACTGCATTACTGTTTGAAACTTTGAATAATATATATATATTTTTAAAAAAAAGACCTATAATATGAATAACTTGATCTTCTCTAGGCCATCTAGGGATCAAGCCTCTAATTATGTTATCTTTCTAGCTCAAGTGAAATAACTCTCATTGAACAACGAGGTTTGGGCTAAATGAGCTAGGATCTCCATTTGGTGTCTGCCGATGCCAGAGGCAACTTGCATTCACATGAATGGCTGAGCAAGGGGTTTTTCAACTTCAGATATCATGTAACAAATGAAAATCTGTTAAAAAAAATCTTCAATTCCTTTAATCTTTAAAAGTTCCCAACAATCCTGCAGAAAACTTAAGCTACAAAGGCATCAGCAGAACATATAGCTTGAGTTTTGTATTGAAAAACAATAGTATCACATTCAGTCATGTGCATGCTTGTAGCTGGGGCAAAACAATCTACAATCTGTTCTATATAATCACGAATTCATCGAGTAACAGACGATCAATAAGCATAACAAGGCTATAAAATCTTCTCATTTATTATAAAACTTCGACCCTGAAGATAAAGAAAGAGTTTTGCCTGCTGGCATCATGAAAGTGAAAAACAGGATTTCAGCAATTCAGGCCATTTCATTGAGTCGTATCTTTTCTCCATATTTGATGGACCGGAAGGAGAATCATGCCACACCATTTCCATCTGGCACAAAACGAAGAAGAAAACATAACGATTGTACTTCTCACAACCACAATATTATGAAAAGCTATAAGATGGACAAAATAACATCAGGAGACATAAGGACTCAGACAATGGTTAGCTCTAAGTTAATCCCAATACACAATCATGATTATGCCAGTAAAACTTCAGTAGCAAAAGTAAAATCAACCATGCTAGCATAATCATACGCACATCCATGTGCATGAGCTACTATTTTGTGGTGCGAGCTAGTATTCTTACTTCTGTGATGCAGTTAGGCATCATAAGGATTGGGTTGAGTTGCTGACTCTAAAATATGAGGCATTTTACAATCATAGCTCTCCAACAATTACTGTGTCACGTTCCTTGACACCTAGCTTCAGGAGAGACTTGTTCACACCACAAGCTTCCAAAACATGCCGAAACCTTCTATCAGAATCAGCATGTTTTTTGACAATGTGCACCAAATTTCACAAGTAGAAGCCCAGAAGACAGAAAAAAAAAATTAAAAAAGGATCAGTCCTGACCAATAAATTATATGCAAGGTTGAATATAACTGACTGGAAATTAAGGTACCATCAAGGACTACTGTCAGAAGCAGTAATAAAACATGTGCAAATAAAATCAGGTGTTCAACTCAAGAAACTTGAACCAGGAAAATAAATAACATCATGATCTTTGTTTGACCTTTTCAGGTTCTCGTACATGCCAGCAAGTTAAGAGGGAAACTATAAAAATATTTCCCACAGTTTATCAGCAATCACAGTGTGAATCTTGCAGGCTTAATTAATTTATAGTTCATCCATCTATATTCATAATGAATTCTACAACTTGCTTTATGTTGCCAATCAAAGTTAGCAACTAAACCTTCATATGCATGGCATTGACCAACCAGTGCAACAATGCTAGCTTTATATTTGGTATTTCCACTAGGAAAAAAATGGAAGGGAGAAATAAAAAATCTCGCAGAAACTACGACCCCAGAAAAGGCAAGCAGCTCTGTTAGCTTGGCAACTCTTGGCCAAACAAGAGAAATAGCATCTTGGCTGCGCTTGAAGTGAATTTGAATCTTATGTTAACAAGAGAGGATGGTGAATTTTCTTTCTGAAACTTCAGTGAGGCAATGACATTCAAACTTTATTAAATACTTTTTCCATATGGATTCAGCCCCTAACTTCAGCTACATTGCTTGCTAAGTTATTGCAAGTTGCATATAGCCTAATTGGAAATGTAAAAGACACATGTCAAAATCAGTTCTAGCAAGTTGGTATTTGAGGAAAATGTCTGACCAATTAAAGTCACATTTAGGAAATTGACTGGAATCCGACAATTAAAATAGGTAAGAATCTGAACAGCTAGAAAAGATAATAATAAATAGCAGCAACATTGGACTCAACTATTGTTAATAGACCTACTGGCAATTTGTCATCTGAACAAAATGTTGCAAACCAGAACCAACTACATGCCAAGTATTGGAACCCTTTTCATAGAAGATCTCAAAGTCATTGATGGGGGCACTTTGCTGCTTCCAAACCATATCAGCTACATGATTTAAATTTTCTGGATTTTTCCATCCTGAAACAAATTATAGAACTTTTCAATACAATGTAAAGCTAAAAGATTATAAAATATGTAAAGATAGAAGAGCAAATGGGGTTTGAGATATAATATATAAAGAGAAAAATAATGTAAAATAATAAATAAGGAGAATAATATGTAAATTTCTACCTTCAAACCCCTGATTAGATTTTTTTACTTTTGCGAAGAAGTTCATAAGGACCACAGAGAACTTCATTCTAAGCCTTCTCTCTTCACAGCACTCGTGCAGAAAGGCTCAATCCCACAAGCTTGTAGCCTTTCCTTTAAAAATGACCAATTTTCATATGCTTCTGGAAGGTCCATTTTGTTATAGGCAACTATAAAAGGCTTCTCAGCAAGTTCTGGACCGAACAACTCCAGCTCAAGACGAACAGCATCAAACTCAAATTTTGGCTGCTTTGAGGAGCTATCAGCAACATGTACCTAGAAATTTGAAAGAAAGAATGTTCCATTAGTCCAATGCAACCAATTAATTGTAAAGGATGAGGTCTATCAAGATGAACTTACTGAAAAAAAAAATAGAGGGAAAAGAAGGAGGACTAAAGAAATAACAAGACTGTGACAAGAGAAAACATTGCTGTCTAATTGTTACAAGTTTCTCTTAAATTCAAAATACTTAATCAACAGAAACACATGCTCTTATCTTCTCACAAAAAATTATTTCATGCAAAAAATAGCTAATCTCGTGGATAAGAAAAGGTTTGGCAGGCTTTTTCAATCACAAAAACGATTAATACAGCTCTGAGGCTATGCTTTATCGATTAGCAAGAATCTACATGTCCACAAAATATTCAAATGGCTGTAGCATGTTGGAACGATCAGTAGAAAAGGACAGAGAAGTAAGTTCTATTGTTTCAAAGCATAAGATAAGTTGGTGACATATAACAGCAAGAAACCCAGAGGACGCTACTACAATGGAACAGAACTAATTTCTCTCAAATCTAATAGTTAGTTGCAGTGAATGATAGAAAACCCTATACCAGGGCAGAACATATTTCTGCGTGCCGTAAAAACTCATGGCCTAAACCAAAACCTCGATGTGCTCCTTCAAGTAGACCTGTCGGGCATGCCGCTACCATTGTAGAAACATAATCAAAAGAAACTACACCAAGGTTAGGAAGTAAAGTAGTACAAGGATAATTTGCTATTGTTGGCCGTGCAGCACTAAACGCGCTCAAGAGTGGGCTTTTCCCAGCATTTGGAGCACCTACAATTCCAACATCTGCAACAAGCTTTAACTCGAGCTCCAACCACCTGATCACGAATGCTGTTATTCCTAACATGCACAAATCAGAAGTATATAGCACTGTTTCCTACAAGTTAAAACCACTACAGAAATCATCGAGCACATAATTCCTGATGAACACTCTGATAAAAAAAATATAATTTGCTTACTTAAGCAATGCTAACGACTAATTCCAGCGTTTAAATGCAACTTTCATTTAATAATAACATGATCTGAAAAATAATAAAAACAGAAACACGTATAAATCAGATTGATCATAACTGAGTACTCACATCTCTGGACCCTCTTCGCCATTTTCGGCAATCCTGGGCACCTTGTTGCTCCCACATTTAAACGCTGCATTTCCTCTGCCACTGGGTAACAACTCCGCCCTTTGTCCCGAATAGAACAACTCCAACAAAACCTCCTCTTTCTTCGTTTCTCTAACAACTATACCCGGCGCCACCTTCACCACTACGTCCTCTTCATAACTTCACAACTTCTTGAATTCATCGAACCTTCAACTTCTACATACACATTTCCCCCTCTATCACCGTCTCTGCCAGAGGGGCCACTTAAAGGCACAAATTTCTCGCGACGGATGGCTACGACACCGTTGCCACCATCTCTGGCTTTCACGTAAATTTTGGCGCGGTCGAAGCATCGCATTATCGCTGGCTCTCCTTTCTCCTTCACGTCTATACTCTCAAAATTGGATGCATTTTCGGTTTCGTCATTCTTAAACTCATAATTATCCTCAGGTTTGTAAAATCCATTGCTATTTGAACAAAGTAAAAAAGAATTTGATCAAAATGATCTTTCTCATTCTCGGAAAAAAAAAACTTAGTCTACTTGTATACACAGTTATAGCTACAAATCAGGCTAAAAAATAGGAAAAATTAACTAAATCTAAACAACTAACGAATTTTCCAGCGTAAAAATAAATAAGAAACAGCTCCATGAATAGCGCTGGCTCTCTAAATTCGCGTCCTTGCTTCCGTCGCAGTCGCGTCCTGCTCTTTCATCATCTCGCCCTCGCGCTTCAGTCGCACCCGAGTCTTCTGATTGCGGTCGCACTTCTTCAGTTCAACTCGTGTCTGCCCCTTCAAATCTCACACCTGCGCTTCTTTCTCGTGCTTTCTCGCGCTCAGGCCTTCAAGCCTCGCGCTCGCGCTTTTTAGCTCTCAGTAATATTTTTTCACCCCCTTTCAAGTTGTAGCATGTTGGAGAGACAACATGCCCAGCAAAGTCGATGAAAATGTCAGCTAGCTGTAGTGTAGAGGGAATGTTGGGGAAGAGTAAAATATGTCTTATAATTCCGCCAGCATTATTGTCTTTAGCATTTCTATTCATGCAACTTGACGATTTCTTGAATAATTGCACCGAAGGGATTGAAACGATCTCACAACCTTTCTGAATTAGAATCGAATATAGATTAAATATATACAGGACTTCAAAAGTCATCAAATTAGGAAGATTTCTTAAGAATGAGTAACAAAATCAACTGTTGGAAGTATGAATTCCTTCAAGAATGAAAACAATGTCTCAACTATTCCCATGCTTTTTTTCTAGGGGCAAGTTCTGATGTCTTAATTTCATCCATAATAAGCATGGTTGTTAATCCAACTAAAAAAAATTGGTCGAAAAGACAAGGAGGTGATATGATTTCTGTGTTTTACACAATGTTTTTAAAATAAATTCACTTCATATGTTTAGGCTACAAATTAATGGTAGAATTTGAATACCGCAATCTTGGCCATAATGAATTGAATATGATGATTTTCTATCACAAAAAAAAATATCTAGCAGAATTTTTGTAAAAATGATCGTACTACTGAAATAAAGCCAAATATTTCTATTCATACTAAAATAGAGGATAGAGAAAAATAATGAGAATTTATTCTCATTTAAGTTGTCAATTAAGCATATGTAACATCAAATTAATGCTCATTTATTTTTGTAATTCATGTACAACAAAAGTTCAAGGGACAAATTTCTAGAAATACCTGTATTGTGCACGTGACACAACATCATGGACGCACCACAAAGTCACGCGCGCTACATTGGCAAGCATCCTTCTATCACCGATGTGACAAATGTCACGGCTGTGATGCCTCTGAGGCACTCACGACGCGTTTTAATTTTTCAAAAATAAAAAATGTAAAAGTTAGGATAAGCTTGAACCATGATATTTCGGCTCGACATTCATGTGCGGGTCGCCGCCCACGCATTAACCTTGGTTCGATTCATGAATTTGTACCCTCATGCGTTTGTGTGTGCAAGAGAAAATCTTCTAAGCTACCCATTTAACATTAAAAGGATAAGTTTTACTATATAAACATTTCTCCCAACTTTTCATTTTTCCTATATAGGATATCCACTTTCCTCCTTTTTTTCTCTTTAGTAAGCATCTTACTTTGAGTTCAAATTTTTTATTTACATATTCTCCATTTTGAGCACATGAATATTATAATTAGTAGTGATCTCTTTTGACACAATTTAGTTCTCATTGTTATATTCATTTTGGCCATGAACATTTGTCTGGTTCTATAAGAGTTTTAGAGAATTGAGCTTCACACAATTCTCTCTTAAAGTTGCCTCACTTTTCTCTCACATAATTGATATCTTACTCATAAGTCTCATTAAAAGTATGGCTTAACTTTACTTCAATAATATCACTGGTTTAACTCATGTAGTGATTTCACCACGTCTTTACAATTAGGTTGTCCCATTGAACCTAAATATTAGGATCTTCAGTCACCTAGGTTGGGTTTTCCTTTATATTGACTTGCCATTGTCTTATAGGTTTTAAGTCTCATTCATTTCGATGATTTATCAACTAACTCTCCATTTAACCCTGTAGTTAGCAGATTTGTAATATCATCATTTGATTTTACATAATCAACAGCGATAACCCCAATTGAAAGTAGTTGCATTATATTATGTCTACAACGAATGTGTCTAGACCAACTATCATACATGTTACTTTGTATCATTCCAATTGCAAATTGACTATCACAATATATGCAAATTGGTGACATAGAGCTTTCCCATTTCAGAATATCTTCTAAGAAATGGCGTAGCTATTTAGCTTCTTCAACGCATTTAGCTAATGTAATAAACTCATATTCTATTGTAGATTTAGCTATAACTGTTTGTTTAGAAGATTTCCAAGTCTCAATTGCACCAACTAGAGTGAACACATAACCACTAGTAGATTTCAAATCTTTTACATCGGAAATCCAGTTGCATCACTATATTTTTCTAGGATAACTGAATATCTGTTTTAATGCAGTCCATACTCATAAATATACCTCAAGTACCTTAGTACTCTTACATATCCTTTCCAATGATAAGTTCCTGGATTACTCATATATCGACTCAGTTTGTCCACTACATAAGCAATATCTGTCTTGTACAACTCATTAAATGCATGAGACTGCCAATTACACACATATTCTACTTGAGACACATTTTCTCCTATATTCTTAGATAGTTTCTCATATATTCTTAGATAGATGAACACTCAAGTCCAATGAGGTTCTAGCAATATTTGTATCATTTTATTGAATTTATCAAGTATTTTATCTACATAATGTGTTTGATTTAATGTAAGTCTATCGGATATTCTTGAGATTTTTATTCCCATAATCACATTTATTAGTCTCATATCTTTCATGTTAAACTTTGATTTTAATATATCTTTGGCAGACTTGACCATCTTGTCATTACTACCAATAATGAGAATGTTATCAACATACATACACAATATGATATAACTATCACGAGTGTATTTGACATAGACACATTTATCATACTCATTAATTTTAAAACTATTAAACAATATTTTACTATCAAACCTTTTCTACCATTGTTTTTGTGCTTATTTTAATCCATATAGATATTTAACCAATCTACAAACTTTCTTTTCTTGTCTTCGGATAATAAAACCTTCTAATTATATTATGCAAAATTTTTCATTTAAATCTCCATTTAGAAAAGTTTTCTTTATATCCATTTGATGTATTTCAAGATTGCGCAATGTAATAATCGCAATTCTGATAGAATTTATTCTAGTTATAGTATAATATGTATTAAAGTAATCTAGACCTTTCTTTTGTCTGTAACTTTTAATCATAAGTCTAACTTTATATTTATCAATTGAACCATTTGTTTTCATTTTCCTTATGAAGATCCACTTGGATTCTAGCGGGGTACATCCTGGAGGTAAATCTATTAGTTCTTAAGTATGATTTTGTATAGTAGAGTCTACCCCATTCTTAATGGCCTCTATCCACAGAAAGACCTTCTGAAGAGTTTACAATCTCTGTGTAAGTTTAAGGTTCTACATCTAGCATGTAAATTATAAAATTTGGTCCAAAAACTTTTTCTATTCTTCTTTTTTTTACTATGTCGAAACTCTATTTTAGCTAGCTCAACTTTAAAACCAAGTTTTTTTTTCTTAAACTTTATCTTAATATTGACTATCTTCAATAATAGTCTCAATAGCTCATTTGAATACATTTGCCTCTTTTGAAATTTTACAAGAAAATATATATGTTCAAAGAATGACGCATTTCTTGATTCAATTATCATATTCTTATGTGTGCCAAGAATTTTCGATCTATGCACAAGAAACCGATAAGCATTACTATTATATGCATAATTAATGAAAATGCAGTCAATTGATTTTGGGCATATTCTTTCTTTCTTTGGTAAATGAACAACCACTTTAGCAAGATACCTTCACACTAGAAAATATTTATAGGAAAGTTTTTTTTTTCTATAATTTATGTAACGCCTGTAAAGTAGGGCCTATGAATTATGTGTTTGGAGAGAAAAAAATTGAGGTTAAAGTGTGTTTAAGTTTAAGTTTAAATTTGTGAAATGAAAAATTTTCATGCCTGTGAATTGTAATACCCGAACATCTCAGCCTCAAGTGTTTGGATAAGGGAATACTACACCGAATTTTTCAAATCATTATTTTGATAAATGCTAGAAAGTTATACATTTTTTTAACTCAAAGCTCAAAAATAGAAAAGAGATAATGTATATTTTATTTACATAATTCAGGTTAATTATAAAACCATAGAAGATAATTTATAAATCCAAAATACAAAAATATAAATACAAAAGAGTTGTGACCCACAGTTTTTACAATCGACTGCTTTACTGGATTAGGCCACAACTAGCTTTATTTACAAGTTTCAGCTACCTTTCTAAATCTGCACGAAAAGAAACTCTTACACTAAGCTTTTAGCTTAATGGTGCATAAAGAAAAGACAATATACTATATCATGCAACATGCATTGTCATATGTTCATAACATATAAAAATTCATGCAACATGCTTTATCATACTTTTATGGTGCACATTTTTTATGCAATTTATTATCTCATTGTTCATTAGCATATATATATATATATATATATATATATATATATAACAATTCATACATTTATATCTCATATTCATTTTACTTTATCATGAACTCTTTTAATTTCATTAACTCTTTTATGCCCATAACACCTAGGAATCACTAACAAGGATAACGGAGTCGTCATCCAGACTTTTATGAGTCTCATCTGGATATTTATGGTATGCGCATGCAAGTATCATCACTGATATATATATATATATATATATATATATATATATATATATATATATATATATATATATATATATATATATATATATATATATATATATATATACTGACATTAATAATAATACCATTAATAGCTTTAATTATAGTGTCATCATCAACTTCAATCATGCCATCATAGGCATTAATAATCCATTTGATTGATATGTCAAACTATCCAAAAATTCTAGTTCTAAGCTAAGTGTTTTAGGACTAATTAATGTCATTAAATTTCATAACTCTTAAATTCATACATTTCATACGTTTAATAATTCAATTAATCACATAATTACTAAATGAAAGTATTCTTTGCATAATATAACAAGATTCACATTGCTTTACATATTTAAATTCTTCAATTTATTTTTTGTCCTATTACTGATAGATTTTATATTCTGCTTTGACATCAAATTTGGTCATATTATAGTCCAAATTAAATTATAGAGTCTTCTTAAAAATTTTAGACCTAAATCTTATATTTAATATGCAACTTGAATCATTAAATTTGGAGTTCTGTAGAAAAAAATATAATCAATTGAATACTGACTGGTCACTAATAATTTTGTAAAGAATTCTCTAGACATATTTTAGGTCCAAATTTCATCTATTTTTCTAGTCAAATGAAGATATATTTAGATTTTATGGTCTGAATAAAAGTTAAAATTATATGTCTTATATTTCAAACTCAACTAATAATATATTAATATGAATTCCATAACTTGAATTATAGCTGTACACATTGTTCTATAAATTTCAGCAAAGAACAAACTTTTCATATGAAACTTCACTGTTTTTTTCCGATGAAATTCAACTTATTTTTAGCTTTTATTGTTATCTTCATCGAATTGTCTCCAAGGGGAGTTACTTTCATTGAAAGGATTGGAAGCCAAAATCATTCCCAAACTATGTAAAGATTGTAGATGCAGAGGATCACCAATGCTATTCATTCTAAATTCTTCACGGTGATGCTTGGTGATGCTTACCACCTCTTCTAGTTCATGCCATTCTTTACGATTACAAGAAAACAAAACAAGGATCTTCCTAAGCTCCAAAACCTAGAGCTCTTGTACCATGAACAAAGTGTAAAAAAAAAAAAAAAATCAAAATGATCTTTCTCATTGAGGGAAAAAATGAATACAACTTATCTACTTATATACATAGCTATAACTACAAATCAGGCTAAAAAATAGAAAAAATTAACTAAATCTAAACAAAATTCTAACTAACAAAAATTTCCGCCTAAGAATAAAATAAGAAACAGCTGCCATGAATCGCGCTAGCGCTTCAGTCGCATCGCGTCCTTTGCTCTCTAATCATCGCGCGCTCGTGCTTCAGTGGCACCCGTGCCTTCAGGTTGCAGTTGCACTTCTTCAGTTCAACTTGTGTTTGCGCCTTCAAATCTTGCGTCTGTGCTTCTCCCTGGTGCTTTCTCGTGCTCGCGCTTCAGCTCTCAGTAATATTTCTTCACTAGTGTAATCATTTACAATTTCTTTCTCCTCTTTCTCATATTCATGGTCATAATCAGCGGAGTTTTCGTCCTCTTCAACATCGTAATTAACTTCATATACATCAAATCTCCCATAATCAACCCTCAAATTATCATTTATTCCATCTTCGACCCCTCCTCCTCCTTCTTCATCTTCTTCTTCCTCACTACTCAAAAGGTAAACCTCGTTCTTCTTATTAATTTCCACTACATTTGAATCAGAAAACTTCACTTCCGCTACAGTAAAACCGAGAGACAGGACCATGATTTGTAACTACTCCTTTGAGGGTTGAAATTGGAATTGCATCTCCGGTTAGGACCTGGAGAAAACCTATCTGGAGAAGATTTTTTAGGCCTAAGGTTAGGGTCTCGAGTTCTGGGGCGAGCTAGAGCTCGAGGAGAGAAGCAGGTTACTGACATGGAAGCCATTTCTATGCTTGGCACTCAGCAGATAGACAGCAAGACGGAGCTTCAAGGGGTGGTAGTATCTTGATGGCTGTATTAGAATTATACGCCACCGTTTCTTTAATTTTTCTTTCATTACATCTATCACCCAGTGTCACGTGTTTCGGACCCGTGGTATAAATACCATAAAATATTTAGGCAAAAATTTACATACTGCAAGTATTGGCGCCATTGACGCACCTGCACGCTCCCGTTCTCTCTTTGCTCTTGAGGTATCAATGATTTTGATAAAACCTTTAAAGATTTTTACTTTTACATGATCTTTTTGAATTTCGTTTCTTTCCATTATTATAGCTAAAACTTCCCACAAATTTTTCATTTGGGCGTAAACTTCATTGATATTGGTATATTTCTGCATATCTAATCCCCCCTCTTTTATTATTATTATTATTTTTTTTGGTGTTAATTTGAAGAAACTGTGGATTTCCCTTTTCTTGAAACGGTGTAACGGGAGTGAATTTGGTATATTGCCCAGTAATTGGTATCTTGTATCTTAAATATCTTAGTAAATTTTGAGGATTTTGGGCATCTGGTCCCCATTGAAAGTGATAGGAGAAGCTTGTCATTATCTACAACTTTATGGTCTTTTTCTTCACTAATTAACAGAGTTATAAACTCAGTATCATGGTTTTCAATGGAAAAAACTCAACAAGATAAAGCAGAAATCTCTCACAGTCAGCCTGGTAGTAGCATGGCTGATGACAAAAGCTACAAGGCATATCACTCCAGTAGTAGTTCATTTTGTGTTTGAGCTGATTAGCATACCAGTAGCAGAGTAATTATGCTAGGATTGTAGCATTCAATCATTTCCTTCTTAATTGTAGGAGGTAGTTAAGTGGCGGTTACTTGTAATCTCAGCTATATAAGCAGCTGATCTTGTAAAGCTTATACTCACTTTTAGCTCAAATAAAATTTCCAGTTCATTCTCTCATTTTCTTCTTAGTTTTCTTTTTTGCAATATGGTATCAGAGCTACAAATTTCTTCTTCTCCTTTGTTTTTTTTTTTTCATTTTCTAGTTAATTCTCTGCTTCGATCAATAAGAAATATTCATCTCATTACATTGCGAGTTGAGGAGAATCAATCCAATCCATATTTCCTGCATGTGAATGAAAATCCAGGTTTGGTTCTTGTTTCACCCGTTTTATCAGGAAGCAATTTTCATTCTTGGCGTCGAGCAATGAGAATGGCTCTACTATCCAAAAATAAAATTCAGTTTGTAGATGGTCAAATTCCAGTTCCTTCACCATCAGATTCGAATTATGATGCTTGGAGGAGATGTAATACCATGGTTCTTTCATGGATAATACATTCTCTTTCTCCTTCTGTTGCAGAATTTATCATTTGGTTTGATAATGCTTTAGATGTTTTGGGAAGATTTAAAGGACAGATTTGCACAAGGCGATGCATTTAGAATTGCTGATTTACAACAAGAATTTCATTCTCTATGTCAAGGACAACTTACAATTTCAGATTATCATACTTAGCCGAAAGTAGTTTCGGATGAACTAATGAATCTAAGGCCAATTCCAAACTGTACTTGTGATCCAACATGTTCATGTGGAACTTTGAGAATCATTAAACAATCTCAACAAGCAGATTATGTTCTGAGGTTCCTAAAAGGATTAAATGAAGGATTTGCAACTGTTAGATCACAGATTATGCTAATAGATCCTCTTCCTCCCATAAATAAAGTTTTCTCTCTTGTTTTGCAACATGAAAGGCAATTTTTGCCTCTACCTAATGGAACAAATAATTCAGGCTTGACTGAGCACTTTGTGTGTGCTGGAAGATGAAATTTTAATTATGGAAACTTTAAAGCTGGAAGAGGAAGTAATCCTAAGGAGAAAAGCTTTACTTCTGAAGGTTCAAAACAACAAATGAGTCCTTTTATTGCTAAAGTTGTAAATAAGTGTGGATCTAATACAAAAAGACCACTGTGCACTTTTGTGGCATGTTAGGCCACATTGAAGATAAATGCTATAAGAAGCATGGATATCACTACCACAACTGCTGGATTATCCTTGACTCCTTTTCATGCTTGCAGTGCTGCATCCTCCTCAAATGTTGACTCTTATGGTAAAATACTTTCTATCACTATGCATCTTAGAAACCTTGGATAATTAACTCGGGAGCAATAGATCATATTGCTTGCTCCAAGTCATACTTCACCAATCTTACTCCTGTTGCAGATTGCACCATCAAGTTACCTAACAATCATAGCATAAAAGTATCTCATACAGGAACAGTTCAACTTACTACTTTTACCTTACAAAATGTTTTCTATGTTTTACAATTCGATTTCAATATAATCTCAGTTAGTAAACTGATTTCCCAAAATTATTGTTTTTTGTTTTTTTACCAATAATCAATGTACTATTGTTGATTCATAGAATTGGAGTAAGCTTGATACAGCTGATCTTAGTCAAGGCTTGCACACACTTGATATTCCTACAGCTCCCATTCCTTTGATCTCTGGCACTACAGGATGGGACATTCATCATTTCACAGAATTCAACAACTGCAGGCTATAAATCCTTCTTTTCAATGTAGGCCACATGAAGCATGTGATATTTTTCATTTTGCCAAGCAAAGAACACTTTTTTCAGCAAGTGTCAATAAGTCCTTGGAGTCTTTTGATCTTGTTCATTTAGACATCTGAGGACACACAACCTCATCTTTGTAAGGATTTCGATATTTCCTCACTGTTGTAGATAGTGTCAGTAGGTTCACTTCGGTTTTCTTTTTGAAAACCAAGGCTGAAGCTAGAAATCAAGTTCAAAAATTTTGTACTCTTCTAAAAACTCAGTTCAATAAAACCATTAAATGCATTCATTTAGACAATGGAGCAAAATTCAGTATGCCTCATTTTTATCATACTCATGGTATCATACATCAAATTTCATGTGTAGAAATACCACAACAAAATAGTGTTTTGGAGAGAAAACACTAGCACATATTAAATGTCACAAGGGCTTTAAAATTTCAAAGTTACTTACCTAATGTCTTTTGGTCTGAATTTGTTTCTCATTCTATTCATTTGATAAACAGAACTCCTACTCCTATGTTACATAATTAGACTCCTTATGAAGTGCTCTACAAACATCCTTCTGACCTTTCTCATATTAGTCTTTGGACGCTTGGCTTATGCCAACACTCTTTCCCATTCCAGAACTAAATTAGATAGCAAAGCTTTAAAGTGTGCTTTCATTGGCTATCAGCATGGAACAAAAGGATATAGGTTGCTTGATTTGCGCGCACATAAAATCGTCACTTCTAGAAATGTAATCTTCTATGAAAACATATTTCCTTATCAACCTCCCACTAATAATACTGACCTTTGGTTTTACCCTTGCCTTATTGCCATCCAGAATCCAATTACCCTTCTCTACCATTTCCATCTCCTGCAACACCATCAATAGCAACACCTAATCTTTCCCCTCTTCCTTAAGATCCACAACCTTTGAAAATATCAAGTAGACTTCACAATCCACCTACTTATTTGCTGGAATATCATTGCAATCTAGCCAGCATTATGCAGCCTGCCATATCATTTTCCATTTCTCCACTAGAACTACAAGGTACACCTCATACTTTTTCTTTGGTTCTCACTTATGATAATATTATCCCTTTACACAAACACTTATCCTCTCTATTACTGTGCTTGTTGAACCAAAAACTTATACTCAAGCTATGAAATTTCTTGAATGGAAAAAGGCTATGAATACTGAAATAGCCATTGCAAGACAATTGTACCTGGGATGTTGTTTCTTTGCCCTTAGGTAAGGTTCCCATTGGATGCAAATGGGTTTAAAGAATAAAATATCATGATGATAGCTCTATTGAGCGACTCAAAGACAGACTAATGGCTAAGGGTTTAACTCAATAGCTTGGGGTGAATTTCTCAGACACTTTCTCAGCAATGGCCAAAATGACCACTATGAGAGCATTATTAGCCATTGCAACCATCAAACATTGGCATCTTGAGCAGCTTGATATCAACAATACTTTTTTACATGGAGAGTTACATGAGGAGGTTTATATGAAGCTTCCCCCTAGTTTCAAAACCACAATTCCTCATGCAGTGTGTAAACTTAAGAAATCCCTTTATGGTTTCAAGCAAGCTAGAAGGCAATAGTATTCTAAACTGTTAGAAGCTCTTTTTTAACAAGGTTTTCATCAAGCAACAACAGATACTTCACTTTTCCTCGAGCATAACTCATATTCCTTCATTGCACTCTTGGTGTGTGAAGATGATGTGATATTAGCTAGTGATTCTATGACTAAGATTGCAACTATTAAAGATTATTTGCATACCACTTTTCAAATAAAAAATCTTGGGAAGCTTAAGTACTTCCTTGGTTTTGAGGTTGCAAAGAGTTTTGCTGGTATTATATATTTGGCAAAGGAAATACAACTTGGAATTGCTTGGTGATGTTGGTTTCCTAGGTTGTAAGCTTGCTAAGACCCTTATGTCTCTTAAAAGAATTACTCATCTTTTTGACTCTCCTCTTTTTTTTGATGTCACTCCCTACAACAGACATATTGGTAAGCTGCTTTATTTGACTAATACTAGGCCTAAACTTGCTTATGCAATGCAACATCTTGGCCAATTTCTTGATAGGCCTACTGAGTCTCATATGCAAACTGTTAATCATGTGTTAAGATATTTAAAGGGGTCTATTGATCATGGACTTTTTTCCCTTCCACTGGTTCTTCGACTTTAAAAGCCTTTTTTGACTTGGTTTGGGCTACCTATTCTATCTCTCGAAAATCTATCATTGGATATTTTATGTTTCTGGATAATTCATTGATTTCTTGGCGATCTAAAAAGAAAATAATTGTTTCCAAGTCCTCTGCCTATGAAGCACAAACACTCCAATTGCATAACGTGTCTCGTTTCTTACACCGACACTTGCTAGACACTGACACAAAATGTTTTGGGTGCGATTTGTAATTTTTTAAAAATTAAAAACACATTTCTTTAAGTTAAAAACACATTTTTCCCTTCCATAAAACCTAAAATTTTTGTGTGACACCAATCATTGCTCAATATATTTGATTGTATATCATTTTTGTTTAATTTTATATAAAAATAATAATTTGCAATTGTATCTCTTGAATTTAATTATTTATAAATTTATCCCATTATTTTTAATATTTACACATTTTTTCCATGTGTCTGTATCCTATACTTTTTATAAATGTCATTTCCTAGTGTCCGTGTTTGCGTATGTCCTGTCTGTGCTACGTAGTCCTTTGCTGAAGCAGAGCACAAGGCAATGGTAAGTACTACTTGTGAGCTTCAATGGTTGCTTTATCTTTTTCATGATTTTGGTATTCCATATACATAACCAGCTCTCATGTATTGTGATAATCAATCTGCCTTCTGTATTGCTCAAAATCCAATTTTTCACGAGAGAAGTAAGCATATAGAACTAGATTGCCACATTGTCGGGTAGAAGATCAAGTCTGGTTTGCACCTTCTACCAGTTTCCTCAAAAGATCAATTAGCTGACTTTTTTACTAAAAGTCATTCTGCTCCAGAGTTTCATAATTTTTTATCCAAGCTAGGTGTGCACAATCTGTACACTCCCAGCTTGCGAGGGGGGTAATAGAGTTATAAACTCAGTATCATGGTTTTCAATGGACAAAACTCAAGAGATATAGCAGAAGTCTCTCACAGTCAGCAAGGCTGATGACAAAAGCTACAAGGCATATCACGCTAGGAGTAGTTCATTTTGTGGTTGAGCTGATTAGCATACCAGTAGTAGCGTAATTATGCTAGGATTGTAGCATTCAATCATTTCTTTCTCCTTAGTTGTAAGAGGTAGTTAAGTGGCAGTTACTTGTAATCTCAGCTATATAAGCAGCTGATCTTGTAAAGTTTATACTCACTTTTAGCACAAATAAAATTTCCAATTCATTCTCTCATTTTCTTCTTAAGTTTTTTTTTTCTGCAATACTAATTATAATTTACTCATCGATGTCAATCCTAGAATTAGCAGACAGGCATGGCCACGGGGTCATGTATGGAGCACTAATTACCTACAAATCCTTCAGTCATTTTTTTGCTGGCTTACATTTACCTTTCCGACTGGGGAATTAGTACCTTTCCTGGTGGTAAACAGACAGGAAAGTGCAGCTTTTAGTATTAGCATGATATGCTTTGGTGCTTTGATTTGAGTTTGGAAATTTACAATGATTTTGGTTAGGAATTTATTATCAACTAAGCCTTAGCTTATTGGAATCGGCTTATAATTATATGAATAACTTTTTTTTTAACTAACAAATGGATGCAACTTTCATTCATCTAAAACATGTGCATTGTTGAATCAATCAACGATGCCTGTTATGGAATAAGTGCATAACCCAAACGCATATCTTGTATGGTTTCGTCATTTTCAAGTTGTCTATTCCTGTCAACTTATGCTGATAAATTTCTATCATGGATATTCTACGGGCCTAGCCTTGTCCATGTCTTTAATTTGCTTTTGTTTTATGTTGCTCATTTTATATTTTGCCCTCGATCTATCCATAGGGAGCTAGAGAAAGAGCTAAAAAGTGTTATTAAACACAAGAAGACACAAGTAATAAATAGGGAAATAAGGTGATAAACTCCTTGTTCCTATCCTCAGTTTCTATTTACATCATATTTTATTAGAGTTAAGAAGCTTTTTCTCACTGCCTGGATTTTATAAATTTTTTTGAAGAATCTAAATCTTCTGAGTAGATCTGTTTGTTTTTGTTTATAGTTCTTGTCATATATGAATAAATTGAGTGTAAGATGTAGATAATTTGAATCTCCTGACTTGAAAATTATCCAATCAGGAAGATAAATGTTTGAGCAAGTGATAAAGTCATCAATGCTAATCTTCTTTAAAACACTATAACTTTACATAAATGGAAATACAAATTCATACTTGCACATAAATCCTTTTTAGTCATTCCAAATCTGTCTCCCACTTGCTCATAAATGTTGTTTGTTGCTCGTTCTTTTAAGCTTGAGCTTGGCCCAAGCTTTAACTCGGCAACTGTTTTGTTCTGGTTTTCATCAAGTAAATAGCTCACTGCCTTTAATAAATGTAGCAGTTCCCTCGCCCATGACAGTTGTTAGTGCCATCTCTTTTTCATAAATCCGTTCAAGTTCAGCCACGACCATTTCCATCTTTGGTCTCCCTGTTCCTGGAAAACTCATGCATTGCAGGGTCAGCCTGATCAAATCCCTAATTCCATCCGTAGTGAAGCTCCCCATGAGTCCATGGTCCACAAAATTGTTTGAATTCAGTCGGGAAGCCACCTTCATGAATTCAAATCTCCAATTTTAGTACAACTCTGAATATTACCTTTCCTCTAGTGATTTTTCTGTGGCAAGCAACTCCTCCAAGGTTCTGAGTTTATAAACTCGATTAAACTTGGACCAGAACTTGAGTAGAATTTCATAAATTGGTTAGTTTTACTGCTAAGGATTAGATTAACATTGTATTGTACATTTCTAGCTCCAAAGGCGATGCATGTGTTATTAATATTCTCATGTCAAAAGTTCATCTGCGTCCACTTTTTTCAGCTCAAATCTATATACATGACAAAGAAAACGAAAGTAATCAAAGAAATAAGCGGGTACAGTTGATGCACTTACCCATCGAATTAAGCTTTCATCAGATCCTACGAAGCCAAGTTGCACTGCCTCCTGCCCCGTTATAAGTTCTAGAAAAAACACCCCAAAGCTGTAAACATCACTCATTTCAGTGAAGGTCCCAGATACTCCTATCCTAAGAAGTTGAGATGTATTAATTTGGGAAATGAAATAAATAGCAACTTTCCACACTAATAGATATTAAATACTAAATAAATTGATTTACTCTGGAACTTGGAATACATTTACACAAGATGCGTAGGAAGGACCTGCTTCTTCTATCTTTTCAAGAAGCTTTGAGACCCCTGCGTCTGCAACCTTGACAATGAAGTTCTCATCAACCAAGACGTTAGCCATCTTGAAGTTCTTGTGTACCAATGGAGGGTTTTGGCTATGCAGATGGCGTAAACCTGCACTAGTTAGAAACAATTCATAAGTCTCTATTATGATTTAAAATAGGATTTACCCATTAGATTCTTTTGGATTTACCTTTAGCTGCTCCTATAGCTATGGACAACCTCTGCTTGAACTCTAGCTTGGTTGATGATTCCAACTCTGCATCTGTCAAAACTCACAAGGATGAACTGAGAACTGCCATAATATATTACTCATAGATGATGCAAAAGCAGATTTTGCTTGATGAATCATACCATATAAGTGATTGCACATACTGCCATTGGGTACATATTCAAAGATCAACATTTGTGTTCCTCTTTCTTGGCAGTAACCCAGAAGAGAAACTAAATTTCGATGTTGAATTTCTGACAAATACATTACCTGCGTGCCAAATGTATTTGAAACTCTTAGAACATAAATGTTATGCAATCAGAAGTAACTGCAAATTATCTTCACTTGGTCTTACCATGACGTTCTTGATTATTGTCAATTTCTCATATACTCAACATAATGTTTATGAGGAATTTTACATGCTCCATCATTGAGCATAATATTGTTGCCTTAGAGCTTATAAAAATGGACAAACTTAGAGCTTATAAAAATGGACAAAACATAGTGATATATATAAACCAAATAAGAAGTATACTTTAGGAGTTACTTGTACCTCTGCGACGAAGTCCTCTTGAGGAGAACTAGAACGCCTTTTGATTGCCACAACAGTATCATGAAGCAGACCTTTATATACTGACCCAAAACTTCCAAATCCAATGAGACTGCTTTCACTAAACTGTTTGGTAGCTTGCTCCAATTCATCCATATTGAACAGCCTTGCTCCTTGTGATCCGAATTGTGGGCGGGTAGGTGCTGAACTGGATCTACCTCCCCTATTCCACTCCACTGTCATAAATTTAGAAAGCAAAATAGTAAATGTCACTGCAACACCAATAAAAAGTTTCTCCATGTTAGTCCCTGGAGAGTACCTAGTGCAGATGGTTCCAAAGAACCCGTTTCTGAGTTCCTGTTCGAATAGTTCTTACAATTTGATTTGCAGAACCACAATATGAAGAATACTGCAACAAGTGTCATCCCTGCAGCTCCTCCAATTATTGCAGCATATGGCTTTGACATGAGGTAAGATTTTTGTGTCTCCTTTGACAAACTTGAACATTGAAACTGCGTTGCACAAGGATCAGCTTGAAATATTGATCTTTATACAATAATACATAAGAATGTAAGGGACCATTTTTTGCACATCAGAGTTCTGGGTTTCAGTACCAGTGATAGAACAATTGATCAAGTTGGTACTTTTTATTGAATTTATTGAATTTCCTCCTGTTTAAGTTGGCAATTTAACTTTGAGGAACTTTAGGCACAAATAAGTATTCATTACCCTACCTATTATTCATGAAATATCTCTTGCTGGTTTATATTTGGCATTGCTTGCAGAAACCGCATCTCAACTCAACAATTAAGTCCCACAGGGAGGAGAAGGAGAAGGAGAAAGAGAAAGAGAAAGTATCTGGTAAATGGAAATGATAAGAAATAGATGAATTTTGTAGACATCTTTGGACATGTACAGGGTTCATTAATTCTGTAGCTCCTTTATTTGGTATCTCTCTACAAAAAAGAAATCAATGGCCCATGTGGGTTGTTCACCAACTGTAAAATACTTTTGATTTTACCACAAAGATGCAGACATGTATGAAAAGGACATTAATTGGACAGGCACTGGAGGACATAATTATTGAAGGGGATCAAAAGAAAAGGTAGTTATCACTCTATCAATTCACCTGGCCTCATCCCTGAATTCACTTTTTTATCTTCCTTTTTGCCTCATTTTGTCATCTGATCTGGAAAGAAGAGAGGGGATTCCAATTTTTAATAAACAGAGATGGGACTTCTCATCCTCAGATGGGGTCCATGACCACTGAGCTAACTGCACACTCCCACAGCAACATCAACAGGTCCTGGGTTTCCATGGCTAGCTACATGTTCTTTGACTCATTGCCTTAGGATAAATATTTGCTAATTTTTTTTTTCAAGATTGAGGAATTGGGTTTCTTCTGCTTCTGCATTTATTTCTTTTCTTGGGAATATACGGTTGAGTCGTGACCAAGATATGCAAGATCAGTAAACTGCAATTGTGTAATCTCTCTCTCTCTCTCTCTCTCTCTCTCTTTTATTAATTTTGTTTTCATTCCCGAATTTGTTGTGTTTTGAGTTGGACTGTCAAGAAGGGAATAGCTAGAATGGAAGTTGTCATGTTGTGTGGCCTTTTTAGGCTGAAACAGAAGAGGCCCATGTCAAAGAGAGAGGGAAAGAAAACAGATATCTTTCTGAGATTTTGTGGCCTCGGACTGTGCAGAAAGAAAATTATGTTCGTGCATAGCCTTGATTGCCGAAGAATGTTGCTTTTTTACACGAATCTATTATTACATAAAACTTTAAATAATGACAAAATTATTTGTTATCCCCATTTAATATCTCTAATTAGAATGAAGATGAGAGAATCTTCTGACTGACTGACTGATTGAATGTTGCATTCAATGTTTGTGAAAAATGTGCTGGAAGATATGGCATTTTGTGGTCCATCAAATGATTTCACTTTTTTTACTTTCTTTTTGCCCATATTGAAATTATGATTTTTAACTGTTTCTTTTAGTTATTATGCAACACGGAGAAGTAAAAATCTAAGGATTGGATACTTATCTTGTTATATAGTTGGCCAAGTGGGCCTAGGTTTTCATATAATAAAGCTGTCACCTTAAAGTTTCCAAGTATCATTTGCAAGAAATATTGATTTAAAGTATCAAAACTTTCGTTGATCAATCATGTTTGTTTCCCCATCTTCTGCAAATGCATAATTGAAGAGAACGTAAGGGATTTTCTTTTCCCCTTCTATTACTGGATTATGCATACATGAAATAATTCCAAACCAAGTGCCAAGTTGCTGCAAAGGGCTAAAGACATAAAGGTGACAATACAGTTGCCTATAGAATAAGAACAATTCTGGTACTAATGAGTTCTCGCCCCAAATAGGAGTAAAACATAAAGGAACAGTGATGAATTCGAGGAGATCCAGCGTACCCACTCTAATGCTTAAATTAGTTGGGGTTCCAAATCCTTTACGTAGGCTTTAGCCTGTGTAGGAGAATCATGCTAGTGCTTGACTAGCTGATTTCTGCTTTGCAGTTAATAGTACTTAACTATTATTTCCTGGATAACAGGTTGAGTTACACTAGGAATTCAGACATATGTTCCAGTCATAATATATTAGCACTGTTATTACACATTATACAGGCATGCCCAACCATCCTTCAACAAAACAAGAAGCAAAGTGTCGGACAAATTTGTAAGGGAAAGGTGATTTACTGTTTGTATTGAATGAAACCTAATCTTTTAGTTAGGTATCAATTTGGATTTCTATCCTCCTCTCTTTCTTCTTTAACGAACAGAAAAATAAGGGAAGAAATATAATCTCCTACTCAGAATCAGGGCTACCAACAATGTTGACAAGGAAATATTATTAGCTACTCATAACTATTCTAAAACTTCAATCCTAAGGAAATTCTAGGGTTAATAATATAATGGTAACAAATTTTATGATTTTCTTGCAAATTGTTATTAAATCTTTTAATTATTGCAAATTGGTATCAATAATTTCAAAAGTGTTGCAATGTGGAGCCTTAGGTCAATTTCCAATACCAATAAGATGATGTGGTACATTGCAATATTTTCTAAATTATTGATATTAATTTTGTTACCAATTTAATACAAAGTGATAAAGTTGGATACCATTTATATTACAAACAAAATTTTTGTTGCTCTGTAATCTTTGTATACGTTTTCGTCTAAAATTAAGAAAGACAATCATTCTCTTAAAGTCACCCGAGAGTGCTTGTATAGGCCACTAAATATTTTCAATTTCCACCAGCCTTTTAAAATTGCATTCATTTAATCAAAAAATTTGGTCTTAGTTAATCATCAATTGATTATAGCAGGTTATCCAGAACTTAATTATTACTGCTAAATTAAATATGTGCTTAGTCTTTTTTTTTAGATTCCATGTTCACAATTTTAACTCTTTGCCCTTTTTTTCTTTTTTCTTTTTCTAAAATACGAAAAGAAAGCATAAAATAATTGTTATTTATCAATTAAAAAAATCATTACTTTTTTTTACATGTGCATAAAGGGGGTGTTGTCCAAACAATTATCAAGAAGGGGATAAATTGGTGGCTAATTAAAATTTTTAGCTAAGACAATAATAATGAAATGACAAAGAGATAAAAAAATATATAAAATATACAAAATTTATAGAAGTTCGAGTGTTAATAAATCTAAGTTATCTTTCCAATCACTTTGGTATTTTATTAACTCAAATGAGTTACAATGAAGTTTTATTAGTTAACTCTCAATTACAGTATTTTTCACTTTTGTCTTACATCTAACAAAAAACTCTTGTGTTTTAACAATTCACACAAAAACTATTCATTGTATATACAAGACCAATTTTTTATGTGTTGATGACTCACATAAAAATTCTTATAAATGTATTTCACTCTTAGTCCAAGTTACTCAATTTCACTATTAAGTGATTGATTACAAAAATGACCATATTTAATTACCAGAAAGCTCAATAACAATTGAGTAATAATGGTTTACAATAGAAAAAAATGACAAAAAATGATGCAGTTAAAGCTATTGAATACACTTGGTTTTTCAGAGTAAATAATATAAAGATGAAATACTTGATAATTAGTTATCTAATATTTGGAAGTCATCAACTGACAAAAAATGATGCAGTTAAAACTATTGAATACACTTGGTTCTTGAGAGTAAATAATATAAATATGAAATACTTGATAATTAGTTATCTAATATTTGGAAGTCATCAACTACTTCTCCATTCGCACCTAACAACTTTAATTCTTCAAATTCATAGGTGTAACTGTAGCTTCACGAACATAAAATTTCTTAGCAAACCGTAAATCAAGTTTTAAAGCTGGCCACGAATGATTCTGAAAATTATTTGAATTTTGGCGCTTGATATTTATAGTCATGAAACTTGATGTTGACTGTGAACGACGTTGTGAATGTTTTTGAAAGTTTTGACATTCTTATGGCTCGATTTTTACAGGCGTGATACTCTATTAAAGCTGTGAATGATTGAATTTTTAATCTTTTGGTGTCACAAAATTTTCATAGGCGTGAATAACTTCTGTTT
This sequence comes from Triadica sebifera, assembly GCA_023653625.1. Lineage (NCBI taxonomy): Eukaryota > Viridiplantae > Streptophyta > Magnoliopsida > Malpighiales > Euphorbiaceae > Triadica > Triadica sebifera. The sequence goes on from CM042908.1 coordinate 2,011,710, forward strand.
TTCAACTTTGAATTTCAATTTACTTGATTTGTTTGACTTTAATGGTACAATAGTCATTTAACATGTTTAATTATTTAAAACACAAAGTGTAATTATATTTTTTATTGTTTAATTATTTGTTATCATTAGACAAAAATAACTCTTAAGATTTAATAAAATGGATCAAATTTTAATCCAGTTTAAGTCGATTGATGAATCTACTGTTAGATTATGCTAATGGTTCAAAAAATCATTACTTTCTTTTCCATCATTTTTACGATCTTATTTAGCATTAAAATTAATTTAAAATTATGTCATTTTTCCATTAAAAGACTTTTTTCTTATAAAAATCTTTAAATTTTAATAAATATTTAAAGTAGGAAACGCATCTGAAAAAATATTTTAGAGAATGAAATAAAATAAATATGATTAAAAATTAAAAATTATATACTAGTTAAAATTTAATTTTGAAGAAAAATATTGTGAAAAAAAAGTCCCTTGTCAAAATTTATACGCGTCTAGGCATAGCTACCAAAAAACACGTCGTTTTGATTGATGGGCTCGTTTTCGTAAATTTGAAAATTTACCCAAAATGTGTTGCGGGAGCGGAAAAAAAAAAAAAGATAAAGCCGCCTTCCCAACTCCTTACTATGTCTGTTCCCATTTTTCACAGAAGCTAACAGATCAAAACTGGAAGAGCTAGGGTTTTGGGTTTTCACTCAGTAATGCCTCTAGTCTCAGGGTTTTAATCTCCGATTCGAAACCCTAATCGGACTCGGTACGCCGAGTCAACTCAGTTTCTGTTCATTAGTAAACTTGCACATGTACAGTGGGCCCAGCGATGGCGAGAGCCACGAGGCTGCGCCGAGGAAGATCCCGCCGGCTTCTTCCATGTTATGGGTCTGAAACCTCCGCCGGTTTATTGCATCCGGTTCCGGGCTCGGATCCGAACCTCTAATGGGTCTATTGTCGTTTCATTCTCTCTCATTTTGCTCTCTTTTACTTGACAATTTCATCTACTTACATTTCTAGCAATTTTTGAGTTTCTGTTACTTATTTTCTAAGTGCGTTGTCATCTTTAGCGTATTAGATTGGGGAAAGCGAAAGTATAATTGTGATTGCGATAATGTGATAACATAGTTTATGTGAATGGCAGTTAGATTACTTAGAAGATTGTTTTTCTATATGATGTTTTAGTTTGCATGATACCGGGATTTTTTTTCCTTCTTTCGTAACACCATTAAATTCTTCTCAGGATGTAATCTAGTGTTACTTTTTTGCTTCTTTTAGAGCTCGAGACAAAAAGGATTTTGCTTGATATTTTCAAAGAGAAGCAACAAAAAAGTGCCGGCTGGCACAATACCAAGTTTCTATAAGAAGATACGAGCTGTAATTGTTTGCTTGTAATGTGAAAGGATTATACTCTGCCAGTGGCAATGGGCAGGGGCTTAGTAGATGCCTGGATTTTGGACAAATATGTATATGCTGATGGGATATTTATCATTTTCCAGACTTTGTTCTTAACAATTTCTTGGGGATCATTTACATTCTTCAAAATTTGTGATCATTTCTTTCTCTTTTCTATATTATTGTGTTTAGAAACCTGAAGAAGGATCAATCAACCACAGGGTCCAAAGATTGGCAAAATATCGGCTTTTAAAGGTAATCCTTTCTTTCCTGGTCTGTTCATCCTCACTATCTTTATTTGGCATCTGTTTTCTTGTTGATATTATCCGCTCATTTTTGCAGAAGCAATCAGATCTTTTGCTTAATGCTGATGATCTGGATGCAATGTGGATCTGTTTGAGAGAGAACTGTGTCATTGATGACACCACAGGTGCAGAAAAGGTATGTACCAGTTGCTGGCCAATGTAGCTCTTTACCGTGCAAAGTATTTATTATATATTATCAAAGTTCAGTTTCTTCCACAAATTTTAAAATATTGTTGCAAGCTTTCATAGAAAAGGAAAAAAGAAGAAGAAGAAGGTAAGCTGAATATTGAGACCCATAATTCCAATGTGACTTTAGTTTCTATATTATCTTTGTCTGATTATAATCATTTATTTCTATTGGAATTAGCAAATTTGTGTCATGAAAAGATTGCCCTTTTCCTGGGTTACTTTTCTGATAATATTAACCTCAGCTTGCAGCTTAACATTTTATGGATTTCTTGCACAATTGTGATGGCAACTAAATTGAAAGTATGTGCAATGAAAATTAAAGTTTTTCAATTTCTTTCTGCTTTATATTTTTCAGATATCTGTAAGTCAAATACATTACTTATATTTGTTAGAGCATCAATTATACTATATATTCTATTCTGCATCTGGTGGTTCTTGTTTTACTAGATATTTATGTTAAGCCGCTGTTTGGTTTTGCAACATTTGGTTTGTAAATCTTTGATTTAACCTTCTAGTGATGCTAATTTATGTATCATTTGTCATATTGTAGATGAATTACGAAGATTTTTGTCATATAGCCTCAGTATGTACAGAACAAATAGGCTCCAAATGTCGACGATTTTTTAGCCCATCTAATTTCATGAAGTTTGAGAAAGATGAATCTGGAAGAATTGCCATTTGCCATTTTACCTTTATGTGATGTGCACAGTGAGTATAGTCTGATGATGTGATTCATTTGAACCATTTCTTTACAGGATTCCTGTGTTTTTCCCTGATAATCAGTGCATGCGCATGCAATTATAATTGGTTTTATCTATTCATTGAGGTTCAATTTTTACAATTGATATACTGTTGGTGTTTGTTTTAGGTTTCACTAACCCAGGCTAGAATAGATATGAGTGAACTTGATGAGGATTCGGATGGTTTCTTTCAGCTTCAGGTATGGAGCCAATGCCTTAGGTCTCATTTGTCATTGCATTTGGCAAAAACACTTTTGGAAAAAAAAAATTATTTTTAAATTTTTTGAGTTTTGAAAACCGCTTTTGGAGAAAAACAGGTAAATAGATGTTTTTTCCAAAAGTAAGTTTGAGGAAAACAGTTTATAAAAAATTAAAAAAAATAGTCAATTAAATCAAAAAAATTATAAACCTGTTTTTTGGACACCTAACAACAATTCCAAACACCTTTTTAGTGCATTTATAGATTCAAATTTTATATGTGGTCTTACTTCTGCTTGCTTTTTTCCTTTATTTTTTTTTCTTTTAACTTTGCAACATGTATTCTTTTGTCTCCACAATAATTCACCCATCTCATTCACAATCATAATTTTTTGTTCGTTATTAGGAAAAGGAGGCCTATATATGAGATCTTATTCCTAATTTAGCACAACTGCGTGATATGCCCATCCAATTTGTTCAAATGTACTGCCGCATAGCTGTTCACAAATTCTTCTTCTTCTGTGATCCTCATAGACGAGGTTTGCATGGCTAATTTTTAGTTAGAACAGTAATGCTTTATAGTAATATTTCAGTCATCAACTACTATTTTTGTTTCTATTTCAATCATTAAATGCTGTTCTTTCTTTATCTCTTTGTGTTTTTCTCTTCCAATGTCCATAGGATAGCAGCAATTTCCTGTGTTTCAAGGTGATACTACATTGGCATCTTTGGCTTCTTTTAATCTCCTTTATGACGTGAACAGTGACCTGTAGGCTGGATTTTTTTTCTTAAATATTTGTAATTATTCTTTTGTTGATATGAGCAGATTTAAGTTGTTTCCTAGAATGCGGTCTTGTTAGATGACATCATATGTATGTTGCTGGTTGATAATGATTGAGAGAGACCAAAAGATATGTGAGAGTAAGTTGATAGTGGCAGTGGAGTAAACATTAAAGTATTGTACATAAATTATTTGGCTTTGAAAAGGAATGAGCACATGTACTAACCTGCCTCTGGGTGATATAAGTTTGAGGTGGGAGTGTAAGGAAATATCTATTTGATGGTGGAGAAAGAAAAAGAATTTAAATGCTCTTATATATATATATATATATATAATATCAGTTGCTAACTTTCTTTAATTATGTATTACTTGTGTAATTTTTACCCATTAAAAACTAAAATTGCTCAGAATCACCATTAATGAAAAGAAAGTACAAGTCCTGGTAGTGGCCTTTTGAATATTTTTGACTCCTACCTGTGGTAACTAAGAAGGTTGAAACTTAAAATCTGGTTTTGCTTACAGGGAAGGCCTGTATAAAGAAGGTTCTTCTTAGTAATTGTCTTCAGGAACTAATGGAATTGCACCAGGTAAATTGTGCTTGAATATATTCTGAATTCTTATCTTAGGAGCAAATCATCCATTGAAGTTAACTATTAGATTTAGCTCCCTTGTGTTTCCTTTTATGACACAATAATGTTTTAACAGAATTCCTTTCTGACCCTATTTCTTTTCTTTTTTACAACTTTATTGCTGTGCTGATGTAAATCCAAATTAAGTGGCTGAAACTGTAAGCTTTGCAGCTATCTTGAACCAAGGTTCTAAGGAATGTCAAAACATAAATTGTGTCAAAAGGATCACTCATTTTTGTGTCTGTACAGTGATGAGTATAAGAAGAATCAATTGTTTTCATGGGAAAAATACTTCTTGTACATAATAGAAAAGACTGGAGTTTTGACATTGGGTGCATACTAGGAAACACTAATGTTGAATCAGAGTGCATGTTTTGCTTTGTTTTAATGGATGGCATAAAAAGAATTGCACTAGAATCTGCTTTTTATATATATATATATATATTTTTTTTTTTTGTTTACTTAATCGAGTATTACAAAGCTGTGAAGTGTTAATTTTTTTCAGCTACTTTTTCATTGCTGTTTTACTTTAGGGAAGTGAGGAAGAAGTCACTGACACTGAACAAGCTGAAAATTGGTTTTATCTGACATCTGTCCACTGCATATGTGGTGAGTTTGCTTTCTGTCTGAATTGTATCTATATGCCCTTAGATTGTGATTTTTTTATTACCATTTCCTCTCCAGCCCACCTTCTTCTCCAACTAAAGTGAACACTTTTCTTATTGCATGTGTATATCATATCAATTAGCCTCGACCTTATTTTTAAGGAAGCAAAAAGAGAAGTGTGATGCATTGGCAATTTTGTGATAGGTATGTAAAATTATTGACTTGTTGAGTAAGCTTTTTAGAAAAAGATATGCAGAAAGTGCAGTTTTTTCTTCCTATAGATGCCATGTTTTTGGGGGGCCGTGGCAAAGGGAAAGGGAAGCAAATAGAGATTTTTCTAGGTCTTTCATTGGTATAATTGTTCTATTAGTGAGAGGATTGAATGTGATTTGTGAAGCTTAAACTTGATGCTTCAAGTCTCCAGAAAATGTTGCAATTTGATATGATAACATAGAAGTTTTGATAATTTCTAATCCAAGTGATTTTCACTTTTCTGTAGATATTTTTGTTGCCCTAGATAAAGATATGAATAGGACATTGAGCAAGCAAGAACTTCGATAATATGCAGATGGGAAACTTACTGAAATTTTTATTGAGAGAGGTATGTTTCAAATTTTCTTTTAAAATATGTAAGAAATTATCTTATAATATATTTATCATGTCTGGTTCCTGAGTGTTTTATATACTTAAGAATGTGATTTGCTATAGCATGCATGGAAGGTAGTAGGTTCAGCAGCATATTGCACATTGGCATGCAACGTGCTTCTAATCAGACTCTTGTAATTGCAGTTATTCTTTCTGTTGACAAACATCAATGGTCAAATTATTTTTTGCATGCACTATATAATGGAGAGTTAAGGCAATCAAGTAGAGGAGAATTTTAATTTACATTCCAACATAGTTTACTTCTTTCAAATATTTTAGACTTACTTTCACAATCAGACTCACAATAATCCATGGAAAGATAATATATGTATGACAAGAGAACTGCTCAAAAAAGTTCGTTATTGAAATTGCAAATATTGTAGTAAATGAAGAGACTTGTCATGGACTCTTGGTTATAGTGTTGATCTAAACATATAGTTTTTGAATGTTGTGGTTGTGGGGTTCCACCAATGTACTGAGCTTGATGCTGCATGTTGTTTCAGTGTGCCTTTTTGTGTGAAGTTACTGGGTTTCTGTATTTTCAAGGTAGGTTCATTTGAAAATCATGTCATTCTCTACTTTTTAAGTTTTGTAGGCAGCCTGAAGGGGGCACAAATTTTTTTATTTTTTTAATTTTATTTTTGTTCGCATTTGCTCTTTCAAAATTGAAACTTAAAAGTTTCATTTATGTTTTGTGTCCAAACACCCTCTCATAGACTCATAGTAAATTTTAATATCATTTGTTTTCCTGTCTGGTATGTATGTTACAGTTATTTCAGTTGTGGAGATGCCTTCCCCTTGATGGTATATGTATTCTGCTCTTGAGATTATAATTGATGAGTCTGTATTTGTCATCTTCTTCATAGTGTTTGACGAACATGTCCGGCGTTGCAAAAATGGAGGAAATTCTTGGGAGATGGATTTTGAAAATTTTCTTGACTTTGTCCTGGCCCTAGAGAACAAAGATACTCCAGAACGTTTAACATATTTATTTCGTTGTCTTGATCTTCATGGATGGGGATTTTTAACAACAGCTGATATACACTCTCTTTTCAGGTCAGCATGCTTTTTAACATTTAAAATTAGGTGTCTTGATTTATATTTTGATTCTCATTCAATTTAGTTGCTAAGATCAATTTATAAAAACTTCCTTTTTCATTTGCGAGCCCTTTAGAAACGTTAAAAGTCAATGTGGAAGTAAAGAAGGGGAGCATTTGAGAGTTGATATGCTACCTGATAGAATCTTCCTAGAGAAAACTCTGTAGTTTCCTGCTTGTAGTACTTGAGCAAGTTCTGCAAGTCTCTTATATTCAGAGACAGGAATCCAAATATTAAAAAAATTTGTAGTCGAACATTTTTGCAAGTGATTGTTTATGCAGTTTTGCATTTTCTGTGTAAATGTCTCATGTAGTTTTGCCTTGTTTAACAGAGATGTCCACCAGAAATGGATAGAAGGTGGAAACTATGAGTTGTGTATCGATGATGTTAGGGATGAAATCTAGATTACAGTGTCAGATCTGCTAACCTGCAAACAGGGTGGGACTGTGGCCAGCATGCTTATCGATGTGCGTGGTTTCTGGGCACATGATAATAGAGAAAATATTCTCCAAGAAGAACCGGAAGAAGAATGACAGTTGTATGCTGTCTAAAGCATGGCATCTGCTAACACAAAACGGTTTCCTAATTTCTGCATTACACTCTCAAAAGATGTATTATTTCATTTTGTGTGTGATATACTTGTAATATGATGCAACTGATTGTAACTAACAGTGTGTTATTGGGTAATATGATTGTAAAAAGTTGTAACTGATACATACCTGATGATAAATCTTCTGTTTTTTGCAAGTTAGAAGCATGATTTTGACAAGATGCCACTAATGCCAGCATTGATTAATTTATGTAATTTGTGAATCAGGGCAGGATGCATACTGGTGTTGGTAAATACTCGATAGCTTTGACGTGTTACTGAAGCTAAATAGTTGCAGTGTACGTTGATACTTGAACCTCATAGTGACTAGCAAGACAAAAAAAGGAGAGAATCAGCCAAGATTATGGCTAGAGATGCTAATAAATTGGTGTTCTACGTAGCAAGTTCTGGATGGGGTCAAATGTACAGGGTTTATCTATTGCATTGCAAATGCAGACAGCATAAAATCATAAATAAGTAAATGAAAACATTTACTGGGATAACAACGTGAAAGAATCCTCTTCCCAAAACAGTAATCTATGATCAGTTATAAACTGGCTGCTTGAAAGTTGCCATACTCATCTTGACAAAACCTAATATTCACATCCATGGCAAACCACTTGTGTGGAAAAAGAGGCCTCTGCTGCATCTCCAGCACTAGATTGGTAGATGTCGATGTTCCACTAATTCCATCAGGTGTTTCAAAAACAGGACAACGGAAAGAGTATGCATTACCCTGCCAAATGTTGTAAGATAGTTTCCAAACATAGTGAAAGACCTTCATAAGCTTGACTTGGGTGTCCCAGCGAGAGGAGATACCAATAGGATACAGGCTTGCATTATGCCAGGCCATGACCCGTGGATTTTATGATCAAGCAGATGGTAGTGCTTGAGGCTGTTATAGTTGGTTCTGCCAATTGCATTCCCTTGGTGGGATTCTTGCATTCCTTTGCAGCCCTTACAGTTTCATGAAGTCATAATTAAGTGGCCATTACTTGACAGTGTGACTGTCGCCAGCAACATCCTCTACCCAGAATTTGCAGATTGGGCTTGGATAGTAAGTCTGGTAAAGTCTCAAATTTAAGACTCCCATCGTAACATTATGCTTCAGGATCAGGACAACTTAGGCAATATAGTATTAAACTATCACTCGAGTAGCTGGTGTCTATTAGTTGCTGTTCATCTTTCTATATTATGTTTCATTTGAGAGAATGGTATTGAAAGTTAAGTTAAATACATTCCATTTAAGTCTACTATCATACTAGCATGCTTCAGGGAAAGAGAGATTCTTGCCTTTTGGGCACATCTTCATACAATTGAATTGCCAGCGTAGAGAGTTCCTTTGGTTCTGCTCCAAGAATTTGGATTCCTGAGAGGGTTAAGGAGAGAATTCTCATAATTCTTCATCAAATCCGGAAAGGGTTATAAATATGGCGAGCTTCCTCTTAAACTTATGGCAGTGCATAGAGTTCAAAGAAAACTCTCTCCTTAAACTTATGAGAATGAAGCTCAAAATATTTATTAAATCTGATAAAGAATTATAAGAACTCTCTCCATAATCCTTACAATTTAAATGCTTGGATTACAGCTAAAGAAACTCTCCACACAGCCAATTTCAACTGGCTGAAGATCTGCTCAAGAACCTCTACTGCCCCAAGCATACCAATAGGCTATTAGGCCTTCGTATAACATATTGAACTTACCTCTCAATACCACCTTCTCAAATGAAGCATGACATTTCGATTCGATTCAATTTTATTATTAATATTGAAAAACCGAATCGACCGAAATTATATATATATATATATATATAATTTTATAGTGATTAATAAAAGAAAAAAATTCTAGTTTATAGTAATTTATTTTGATTTAGGATAATTGATAAATTCATTAACTATGATAATTTATTTTAATTTATATTAACTAATTTTATTTTATAGTAATTAATAAAGTTATAATAATTAATCGTAATTTATAAAGTTATGAGAATTAATTTTGATTAATGATAATTTATAAAGTCATGTAATTAATTTTAATTTATGATAACTATAGTAGTTAATAAAATAATGAGTTATGTCAATTTACTATATTTTATTTTAATTTATAAAATTATATTGTTTGATTATAACTTATATATTGTAATTGATAAAATTATGGTAATTGATTCTAATTTAATATAATTGATAAAATGTAATAATTATAATTTATGTAAATTAATTAATTTATAAAATAAATCAAACTGAATCGAATTAAATTGAAATATTGAAGTTCGATTAGATTCGGTTCTAATTGCTAATCTGCTCGGTTTTTTAAATAAAAATTTCGGTTCAATTTATGTGAAATCATCCGAATGTAGAGAGAATTTAAAAAAAAAAAAAGGAGAGAGAAAAGGAGAAAAGGAAAAACAGGTTTACTGATTAGCTCATTCTTTGATATTCTTCTTGATTCAAACTTCTAGTACGACTGCTGAGGAGAAAATCAAATCAATTTCAAACGTAATCCTCTAATCTTGTTATCTGAATTTCATTGCTCAATTTCAAAAATGGAAATTCCTAAAGACCAAATCACCACTCTCCTCGATAACCAACTCTACACTTCAGCTCAAATGCTTGTAAGTTTCTGCACACTTTTTAATCCCATCTGATTTAGCTAATGCAATTTCTCACTCTCTCTTTTTCTACCCTTCAAACAGGGTTGCTTTCTTGTTTCATCGTCTTCAGTTAATCCCGAGACCTCCCCTCATCTCAAGGCCGAATATTTGGTTTTAACAAATTCCTTCCTTCTGTAAATTTATTTATTTATTTTGTGTTCATAAGTTGATTCTTGTTGTGTTTTTACAGATTGTTCTCGGAGATGCATTGTTTCGAGAGAGGGAGTTTCGCAGAGCAATTGTGAGTGTGCCCATTTCCGATTTATGTGTTGTGTTTGATTTAGATATGAATGAATGTCTTTGAAGAATCTGGAGTTTGTTATTTTGCTGGCAGAAAACGTATAAGCAGGCTTTGCAGTACCATAAGATTATTCCCAAACAAAATTCAACATCTTCCAGGAGTTCATTATCCAACAGGTCTTCTTCCCCAAATTCTTTTAACATTTCGCCAATTAATGAAAATGAGGTAGCTTCATTTCATTTTATTTGCTTATTTGTATCTTTTTTTGGCCTCATAAGTCGAACAATTATTAATGTTGGACTTGCATAGCTTTATTTTTTTTTTTTTTGGGTGACAGGTGAAGTTCAAGATTGCATCTTGTCATTCTGCCCTTAATGAAACTAGAGCGGCGCTTGTTGAGGTTTTGCTTCCCTACTCTTTGCTTGCTACTAATTTTTGTTTTGTTGCGTATCTTACCTGTTAGTTCATATTTATTTTTCTTCTTATATGAGTTTTATTTTGCAGATGGAGGCAATTCCTAGTAAAGCAAGAAATTTGCAGATGAGCCTACTAATGGCAAAGCTTTTCAGGAACTCTAAACATAATCGCTTCGCTGTTGCTTGTTACAAAGAGTGTCTAAGGTTTGTTGAGTCCAGTTTGCTCCTCTCTCTCTCTCTCTCTCACACACACACACACACACAATGGTTTTGTACAAGGGTGCCTTCCTCATCCTTTAAAACTCCAAAGCCCATTCAATACCTTGGTCTCACTGGCAAGGTACTTGACCAATTAAGGGTGCTGGCATCTACTATATTTTTATGCCAATCTCCTCCTTCTAATAATAAAAATGAGATGCTTCAGTTTTATGTTGCACTATACATAGTCATAGATACACATTCTGGTCTGATAAACATTGTGAATTGCTGTCCATGGGTTATTTGTGCTGTATCCAAAGATGTCATTTATGCAAGTTGCTTTTTCCACATCAGTCTTCCTGAGGTGGCCCCTATATAGTTACAGATAATGGTGTGATTGAACATAAATTATCACTTTTTTGAACCAGCATGCAATGCCCCTATTGTTATTTTTGTATTTGTGCTGTATAATGTTAAATATCATCACTAATTTAACTAAATTAGCTTGATGTTATATTGGCCCAACAAGACCACTCTATTAGCTAATGCAAACCCAAGTTATAATTAAGAGGTATGAGAGCCACTCTTTTTAACTCAATTATAATTTGAGTTTGCATTAGCTAATAGAGTGGTCTTGTTGGGCCAATATAACATCAAGCTAACTTAGTTAAATTAGTGATGGTATTTAACGCTCCCCTTTATCATTAATTTTCTCTTTGATATTTTTTCCTTGAAACCATGCCTAGTAGCTTGCGAAATTTTTCCAACTTCTTGGGATTAAGTTTTTTTTGTGAAAATATCTGCTATTTGATCTTTTGTCTTTACCTGAGTCATCTTGATTTCTCCTATTAAAGTCTTTTCTCATATGAAGTGATATTGTACCTCTATATGCTTTGTTCTTATATGAAACACTGGATTTTCAACTAAGCAAATTGCTGATTGGTTATCACAATATAATGGTACTGGAAAATTAATTGGTTGATGTAAATTTTCCACCAACTTTACTAGCCAAGAGCTCTCTTATGCTGCTATTATCGATGCACGATATTCTGCTTTAGTTGTTGAGAGTGACACTGTTGATTACCTTCTACTGCACCAAGTAACAACTCCAAAACTCATACTGAATATATACACAGTAGTTGACTTCATGTGTCATAATCACCGGCATAATCAACATCACAATATCTTTCTAACTTGCAAGTTATTTCACTTTTTTAGAATAAGCCAAGATCAAGTGTTCATTTGATGTATCTCAAAATTCTCCAAACTATTTCCAAGTGACACTTTTTCAGACTTTGCATGAACCCGACTAACAACTCCTACTGCGAATGCAATATCAAGTCTTGTGAGTGTCAAATAGATTAAACTACCAACTATTTGTCGATATTTAATTGTATTCTCCAAATCTTTACCTTTTATCATACTCAATTTTGAGTTCACCTCTATTAGCAGAGCAAGAGGTTTGCAATTAAGCATTTCATACTTTTGAAAAAGATCTTTAGCATATTTCTATTGACACAAGAATAATCGTTTCTTTGTGCGCTTCACTTCCAATCCAAGAAAATGATTTAGCTCTCAAGTTCTTTCACCTGAAATTGAACTGATAGATTGTCTTTTATCTAATAGATTCCTTTCTTATCATCTCCAATAATGATAAGATCATCCATATAAACTAAGATTATTGATAGGTTCCCTTCTCGAGTTTTGAAAAACAAACTCGACTAAGTTGATACAACATCATAGCCACTATGAATGAGAAACTCAACTATCTTGTCATACCAAGCTTTGGGTGCTTGTTTCAAACATACAATATCTTCTTTTATTTGAAAACGTATTCAGGATAGAACTTGTTCTTGAATCTTTCTGGTTACTCCATATACACTTCTCAATCAAGCTCTCTATTCAAAAACCATTTTTCATATCCATTTTCCATAGATTCCATGAATTACTTGTTGCAAGTGCTAGCAAAACACAAACTGTTGCAATTTTGACTATTGGACAAAATGTCTCATCATAGTCTAGTCCATACTATTGTGAAAAACCTCTTACCACCAATTGACCCTTGAACCTCTCGACTGATCCATCCGGATGAGTCTTGATCTTGTATACCCATTTGCATGATATGGGCTTTGGAACTAGTTCCCAAGTTTGATTTTCTGCAAGAGCTTTGATCTCCTCTTTCATGACTTTTCTCCATTTAACTTTATGTGATGCCTCTTCATAAGACGTTGACTCTCTTTCTTCTTCGACTAGTGCAATATTGGCATACTTGGGGTTTTGCTTTCTCAGTTTGTTTGATCTTTTTAGCTAAGGTGGTGAAACCTGTGATACTAGTTGATCTTCTAATATCTCCACTTTTGGTTGATTTTCTATTTTTGTTCTCTAATAGACATCAGTCTTCCATGATCTCTTTTGAGGCTGAGGTTGTACAACAGTCTCTGAAATTTGTGGACTTTTTCTGTCTTCTCATTTTCTTGCAATTGTTCTACTTCTTTAGAATGAGGAAGTGCAACATATTCTGATGTCCACCTCCACCAAGATGATGTCTCATCAAACACAATATTTCATGAGACAAGACACCTGTCAGTTGTAGATCACAACATCGCCAACCTTTTTCTATTTTCATCATAGCCCACAAAAATACACCTGATTTCCTTTTTGTCAAATTTACTATGTAGATAATCAAGAACAAATGCATAACACACAATCAAATACTTTGAAATGGCTCACTGTAGGTTTCATCTTCCATAACTTCTCAAAAGAAAAAATCAAATTTATAAACAATATTTTGTTATATTTTCTTTCTGAATCTCTTTTACTTTCTCCCTGCAGGCATTGCCCTTATGTCATAGAGGCCATCATAGCTTTGGCCGAACTGGGAGTTGCTGCCAAGGATATTATTTCAGTTTTTTCACAGGTTTGTTGATGGAAGTTTCAAGCCATCTTCACACATCAATGGGAGAATCATATTTCACTTCTATGCTCAGTTTGCTATTTTATTTTGATGAATAACAATTTGTTGCTTATGTAAGTTAGCAATGGTTTCATTGAGGTGGTGTAGTGGAATAAAAATTTTCAACCATGCTCTATCTGTGAGAGATATTAGGTGGAGTATTGAGGATCGAGTGAGCAGAGTGTGATTTGTGCTGTATTATATGAAACGTCAATAACTACTTGACTAAATGGGATTAATTAGAGCTTAGTTGAATTTAGTAGAATTAGGAATTTCTTATGCATGGTAGTAGAAGTAACCTAATTGAAAACAGTGAAGGTAATAATAACTCAAACAGAAAGCAGTATGGTTTTCTGTGAAACTGACACTGCTTTTATATTTTATATCACTGTGAAGATAGTTTTCCAGGAGGCTAGTATAACTTATGTCAAATTGACTATTTCTTAAAGCATGAGCATATGATTTAGCAATAGATTAGTGGCATTCTACCACTGACAGTATTTTATCTCAATGTTAATCATGTGATTGTCTGCAGATTTGTTGAGCTGGGAAAGTAACGTTTGCTAATAATATTAGCTTGAACCTTCATTTTGGGTTATTTACATTCTGATTTTGAATAGTTGCTGTACTTAAGGCCATTTATCCTATGATTGCAGGCTTCAAATAGAAATGGGAGGGCACCATTCGATCATGTGGACTCAAGTCGGTGGCTTCAAGTAAGCAAAAGATGTAGACAAAATATGATATCCGTTATAAATTGCATATTGTTTAGGTTCCTTCACTATCTTTATTGTTTCTTAAAGAAAATTTTGTACTATGATTGATTTTGACTATGAAGCACAAACACTCCACCTATATAGCACCATGTTTCCGATACCGATGTCGGACACTGACACAAAACATCCTGAGTGCGTTTTGTAATTTTCTAAAATTTAGAAACACATTTCTTTAAGTTAAAAACAGGTTTTTCCCTTTCAAAAAATCTAAAACAATGTGTGATACCAATTATTGCTCAATATATTTGATTGAATGTTATTTTTGTTTAATTTTATAAAAAAAATAATAACTTGCAGTTACATCTATTGAATTTAATTATTTATAAATTTACCCCTATACTTTTAATATTTACATGTTTCTCCTGTGTGTCCGTATCCTATACTTTTTATAAATATCGTTTTTCAGGATCCGTTTCCGTGTATGTACTACATAGGATTCTGATGAATAAGTATTAATTCTAAATCTATATACAATATTTTTTAACTCAAGAAAAAAAAAATCATGCATCCATGAACCATACAAAAATTGGTCTAATTTACTGATTGAAACTCATTGGAGAATGCTTGGGTGAATCACTCATGACCAACTGGAGGCAAATCATTGCCTCTAAACTAGTTGATTGCCTGCCTAGCAGAGCTGAAACTTTTTATATATCCATTCGTTTTAAACTCTCTTGAGTTGCATGCTTTATCTTCATTTATACTCGGCTTGCTGCCTTATTGTTGTTATTTCTTCACAGCGCTATGTGGAGGCACAGTGTTGCATTGCTTCAAATGATTACAAAGGTGAACTCTTTTTAATTTCTTGATTGTTATGCGCATTTTGTGTGCTATCATGGAAAAGTTAAGTGCTCATACTTGCCTCTCTTATCTCTCTCTTGAACATACGTTTCTCATCAGCAATTGAACCCTTAACTTCTGCCTGCCATTTGACAAGAAGCTAAAAAGTGACCTAATACAAGCTGAGGTGTGCAGATCATATTTATGTTACAGATGGCATGGTTATTTTGCATTACAGCTTTTTGTTCTGATCTATAGCAGCATACTAAAGTTCAATTATATGATGTTTCTGATGGCATGATGAATAGTTGACACAGCATATGGATCTGATATAGAAAATTTATCTGGTTGCTTGACTTTGTGATGAATTGCTCAGTTTTAACCATTGACCTCCTCAGATTCCAATGATTTTTTCAGATATGTTACTGTTCATTATGATTTCTTGTTCTGATGTATTCTGAAAGCGAATTACTATTGCTAGTAAGCTAGCCTGTGACAAATCTAAAACTAAACTTGCATGCTAGCAGTTGTGCTGTGAGAGAAACTATGGATATTGTCTGCAGTGATATAGGGTCAAAAAATGTTTCTTTTTTTTTAAATCTTCCTAATGTAAATTATCTTTCTCACACTCTATCTCTCTCTCTTGGCAGGTGGTTTGGAACTCTTTGGAGAACTTTTACAACGTTTTCCAAATAATATACATATATTACTTGAAATTGCGAAGGTTAGAAATGTAGCATATTGCATCCAAGGTGATTAAAATTGTGTAATCTTTGTGAATAACGCATGACTTAATATTGTTAAGGTTGAAGCCATCCTTGGGAAAAATGATGAGGCCATAATGAATTTTGAAAAGGTATCAAAACTTCTGCTTATATTGATAATGTGCGTAATTTTATGCACACAAGCATATTAAGTTTATGGTTTGCAGGTTCGATCACTCGATCCATATGTTGTAACTTATATGGACGAGTTTGCAATGCTTCTAAAAGTAAAGTCTGATTACTCAAAGCTGAATAAGTTGGTGCATGATTTGCTGAATATTGATCCTACAAGGCCAGAAGTTTTTGTGGCCATGTCTGTCCTTTGGGAAAGGAAAGATGAAAGGGGAGCATTGTCTTATGCTGAGAAGGTTAGATTGTTAATTGTATCATGGATCTTGTTCTTTGAATCTTTAAAATCTCACCAATCCAAATATTTTGCAACCAGAGCATCCGAATTGATGAGAGGCACATTCCTGGATATATAATGAAGGTACGTAAATTATTTATTTCTGTTAGAATGAAGGTTATTTAAGTCAAATGCTTTTTGTAGATTATTTTGCAAGTTTATATTGATATGGACCACAACCAAATTAAATTGAGTTATCTCAATCTTAGTTCGCACACAATCTTTTACATGCATTCAGGGTAATCTACTCTTGTCATTGAAGCGGCCAGAAGCAGCTGTAATTGCTTTCAGGGGAGCTCAAGAATTGAGACCTGATCTTCGTTCATATCAAGGTGCAATGAGAAGGGATGATAATGAGATCAAAATTTCAATAATTTTGTTGTATAACATCCAGGTTTTTTGTATAGTTAGCATGTATTCTTTATCCAATATTATAATCAAGAAATGATATGATGGAAAACAAGCCTTAGAATAATGGGACTGGATTATGATTTCAGGTCTTGTTCATTCTTATTTGGCATTTTCCAAAATCAAAGAAGCACTGCATGCCTCCCGGGAGGCTATGAAGGCTATGCCTCAATCTGCAAAGGCTCTAAAATTAGTTGGGGATGTGCATGCTAGTAACACTGGTGGCAGAGAGAAAGTAAATCCGTAACAAATTATTTTGTCATCTTTTTTACAAACCTTACCCTTTTTGTGTGAAGGTCATTTTATATTAGTTCAAAACAATCTGCAATTTGATTGTTTATGAAGTTGTAAATTTTAACCTAATATAGGCAAAGAAGTTCTACGAGTCAGCACTGAGGCTGGAACCTGGTTATCTTGGTGCTGCTTTAGCCTTGGCTGAGCTACATGTAATTGAGGGCCGAAATGGAGATGCTGTATCTCTGCTTGAGCGCTATCTCAAGGACTGGGCTGATGACTCTCTTCATGTCAAGTTGGCTCAAGTATTTGCTGCCACAAATATGCTGCAAGAAGCATTATCACATTATCAGGCTTCATTGAGGTTAAACTCATTAGAGATGCTTTGATTTCTTGAGTTCTGGTCAGCATCAGAGCATAGGACTGCAAATAGTGCAACACACTGTGAGGCCCTAGTTGTTTTTCCCTTAACATTTTATCTATATTTTGAAATGCAGAATAAACCCACAGAATGAAGCTGCAAAGAAAGGCCTAGAACGCTTGGAAAAACAGATGAAGGTTTGTTTTCTGCAGAGTCACAGCCGCATTTAGTTTTCAGTTTTCATTCTTGCTGTTTCCATAACCACCTGAACTTTTGCAATTTTTTAGTGATCATTTAATGTGATGTGTAGTCTGTTTTCTACTTTTCTACTTGTAGTCATATTACAGGTCTAGAATGGTGTAGGGAAAATTTTAATATTTATCTAACTGTTGACTACTTGTAGGGGGTGGATCCGGATGCAGCTGAAGAAGATGAAGAAAATGAGGTAGAGGATGCTGATGCAGATCAAGAAGAGACTGAACTTTTGTGAGAGTAAAACCGAAAGTCTTGAAGTTGAGGTCTGATGAGCAATTAGATCATTGATAAAGTAAATTAGAAAAAATGCCCAACTGCCAACAAACCAGCCCCCTCTAAAGTACTAATTAACTTGAGGGAATGTGAATTTGGAACAGCATTACAGAGCCTTGATTGGTTTCAGTGTTCTAGAGTGACATGAGATGTTTGGTTGAAAGGGAAAAAAAATAGCTATGAGATGTTTTCCTTGTATCTTTGAAATTGTAAGTGCAAAGGGTATTGAGGATCCAATTAAGCATAAAGCTTTTTTGGACGATGTAAAAATCACCCATATTTGATGTTTGTATTTTACTATTTTTCAGTAGTAATACTTAAAAGATAATTAAGCGAATGCTGAAAGGAAGCAGCATCATCATATGGTGCATCTTATAGTTACTGTGTTAGTCAGCATAGGCAACATGCATGTTTTGGTTCTTGAATTTTAGTATTAATTTTCTTTTATTGCTATATGTTGAATCTTCAAACAATTATTTTAGTACATATTGAGCCCATGTTTGATGATAATAACAAAATACAACATATTGAGTCCATAAACAATTATTTAATCTGTCAAATTTGAGATTAATGAGTTTTAAATAATTGTTTAGGTGTCGAATAGAATATGATAAAATTATTTAAAAGCTTATAGAATACAATAAAAGATCCCTATAATTTAAGGATGAAAGCATGCTTTTTGCCGTCAACATATGCTAAAATATGATGAGTAAGCCTTTCTACAAAAATATTGGCATGAAGAAAATGTACCAAGGAAACGTTTGGTAGCGGTTGAAACTGCGCAAGACAGGCAAACAGCATTGTTCTTTTTTTTTTTTTTATACAAAGGAGGGGAGACCCATTAAACACATATAGCACTGAATCGTTACTGGTTCAAATTAAGCCCTTTAACTTTCATTTTATCAAAAATTAAATCCTTATTGAGTAAAAGATTTATTGACAAAAAAAATCAAAATGAAAAGATTTAATTTAAACTAAATAAAAAATGAAGGGAAATTAAAATGATTAATTTGAACAAATAAGAGCTTATTAGATAAATCATGTATCTTCATGAGGCCAAAATTCGCCTTTTTTCATTTTTAAACTTGAAATGTGTTTTTGGGAGAGCCAAAATTGCATTTATGGCCAGCTTGTAATATTTTGGTACTTAAATTTCAATTTGTAACAAAAATAACCTAAGCTTAACATAAATATAACATTAAAATTTCTTTGCAGGATAAAATTATTACCCTATGATAATTTTTTTCTTATATTGGCATGTTGACTTTTTTAATTATTTTTTCTCCCTATTTTCTCTCTAAAATTTAGCATTACCTAATTTACACATTAGAATTAGATTTTTTTATTAGATATTTACATTCTATATCCAAATTTAGGATAAATCATATATCTTAATCAATAAAAATATTTTTACATTCTATATCAAATTAGAGAGTTGAAAAATATTCACAAATTAGATTTTTTATTTTAAATAACCCAAGAAATAAATATTATTATAAAGTTAATTTAAAAAAATATTTTTCTTATTTAATTTTATATTTTTCTTATTTAATTTTTTAATAATATTTTTTTTCTTTCGGTAAACTATAATGAAATTTATAATTTGATTTTTTTCTAATGGATGAAAAAAAATAGGGAGGAAAAAGAATTTCAAAAAAAGTATTGACATATCAATATATGAAAAAAAAATCATCATGATCATATTCATAGAATAATTGAGATTTTAATATTATATTTATATTAAGTTTAGATACTTTTTTATTAAAAATTGAAGTTTTAAGGACCCAAATATTATAAATATCAAAGTTCAAGGCCATGGGTGCAATTTACCCAATTTTAGTATCATGCCACTAATCATGTTGACTAACCTGTTTAGCCTCATCAAGAAATCTTGAGTTAGTCATTAGTCAAAATATGCCACTTTCAGCATCCTACAATATTAATGCTACCAGACCAGTGTCCTATGAATAGTAGTCCATAATAAGATTGGCAGGCTCTTATTGGCGGCCAGACCTTGTAGAGGTAGCTTGAAATCAACACATTTTTCTACACTACAAAAATATGTACGCTATCCATGATATTAATACTGGAAACTCTTTTTTTTTTTCCAGAAACTATAGAAAATAAGAAGTATTCACCAAACGAGCAAACATGTAACATCAGGTTCACTTATATACACCATAATATAGCAAAAACATTCCATCACATGTACAATCTCAAGGCTTGCATCAAAATGAAAGCATTGGGGTGTTCAACAGTTCGGTACAGGTTGATCAGCCGGATCACGGTTTGTCGTTTGTTGGTTACATAAACTATGCCCTTACTTCCCTTGTTTTCTTCCAGTGCTAAACATTGAATGGTTTTCTGGGAGTAGGAACACGATTTTCCATTGATTGCAATCTTTGTTTGAGATGAAAAACTTCAACCTGCAGAGCAACATGATTTAACGGCTGCAAAGGTAAAACCATGCAGAAAGAAGATAAAAGATTATAAACACTATCAAAAAGGGTCATTGACTAGGTGTTAGACGTGTTAGGCCACTGGCATTTCAACTGTCAAGGGTTCTAAATCAAGATTAAAAAGACATTTATGCCAGAGATAATCTATTGCTACATATATCAATCAGCTGGACCTCCATTAAAATGGTATCGAGGATGAGAACTCAGAGCGCAAACTCTTTTGAGAACTTGAATGAGAGGATCAATGCTAAATTTAATGATTCAGCCAAAGAGTAATTCTATATGGTTGTTAAATTTGCTGCATGTGTACATGGGGTATGCAGGCAACATAAACTAATTAAGACCAAGAAATATGTCAAAAATGGCCATTCTTCTATCTCACGGTATTGGTCTAGAGTTATTACCTGTAGTTGGAATGCTCTAGCCCTTTCCCCTGTGAGAACTCCCCTAGTAGAATGTAACTCCTAAAAAAATCCAATCAGCCAAAAGAATAAGATTAATCAGTCAAAGTTCAATATTGCCTTACAGGAAACTGCATTGATGCAAAAATACCTTCTGTGTATCGTCCAAAATTGCCTTAAGGAAGGCCACATCATGCTCAAGCCTTACATTGTCAGAATGGACAATATTTGATAAGCTGTTGGCCTCTTCTTGAGCTAGCTCTACACCAGCTAGCTTCTCTTTTAACAATTCCACCTCTCTAAGCGTGTCTGCCAATTTTTTCTCCATCTCTTGTTTACTCTTCAGAACAGATGATAAATTTTTCTCTGCAGCTTCTCGACTAGCCAATGCAGCTGCCAGTTGCCCTTCTAGAACTCCATTCTTTCTTATTAGAGCACCTATTTTTGTTTCATACAACTGATATATACTTGAACGAGCCCCTCCTGTCCTTCCATCAGTTTCTGGTGCTAAGACATCCTCGTTATCAGCTAGATGGTTTCCAATTCCTTGGTTCTGAGTGTTTGAACTTTCAGATTCAAATGCACAGAATGTATCCTCTGCAATTATTTTACCTATAGAAATGTTATTCTGAATTGACAAATCAGATTGATTTACCCGGTGTTCCATTGCCTGAAATAAAGACCACACATATGTTAATAGTAAAGTAAATCACTGCATATCTATTTTCTAAGGGAGAAAATTTGTAATTTCTTGGTGACTTCTTTTCTTTATTTTAACAAAGTAGTCGCATGCTTATGAGATTGAAATTGGACCAATGTATGCATGAGATAGAGAAGTAAAAAAAGGAATTTATATAATCCTTAATTCACAACTAGAACTGAAGTTACATCCCTCAGAAGGGCAAAACTTAACCACGGATTCATGCTTTTCTCTGGCCACAGAAGAATAATAATCTCTTGATTTCTCATTGTAAATAACAACGGTCAGATTGCAGTTTTACAAATTCAAAACCACGCTTAATATAGTATGCTTGATTTCATATAAGAATATGGAAGAAACAAGTTGAGATAAGTAAAATGGTGAGAACTACTATTTGCTTACCACTGATGAAAAAGTTACATCTTCTGTGTTCTTTGCCATTTTAATTACTCCGCTATGCTCTTCCTCATGAAATTGCTTACGCAGAGAGACATTACCAGTACTTGGATTCACAAGTGTTTCTGACAAAGATTTTCTACCAGAACCATGCTGCTCAACTGTTGATGCCAAATTTTTCCGAGCAAGGGAATCAACTGAGTGCTGGGAAGAGCTGCTATTAAGTTGTGCAGCAAGCACAGTGGATGATGAGTGTTTCCCAAACAATAAATTTCCAGGACCTTTAGCAGCAGCAGATTGCCTACTCATAGATGATTCATTCTTATCCATGCCCATAACTTCGACCTGTAATACAACGTTAGCAGTTTAGAAATATGATTCCTGCTCAAAAAATGTAATTTCAGTCTCTAACCTGATTTGATGGTTCCTTTTTGGATCCTCCAAATGCAACAAGGAAGTCCTTTTCTTTGTGCTGCACAAGCACCAGGCTAAATCCCTGGGAGTGAAAAGGATGTTTTAGACAAACAAATATAGTAAAAAGGGTATGAGGATAAAAATATATGGTTAAGCCACCCCAAAAAAACTGCATTTGCATTAGTAATAAGAATATCAAAGCATACAAAACTGTACTTGTTAAGAAGAAACCAGAAACCTTGTACATTTTGCAGCATCATGGATTAAAAATTCTAAATTCTGCATATCACGTTCTGCATGAAAACTAGTAAAATAACCACCTCAAGGAAAGTTTGGAAGAGGAAGTAAATGTTAAAATACACTACCAGGACTAGCAAAATAAAACTCACAAAAACCCTCCTGATCTTTTTGTAATGTTATGTATGTGTAAAATTTCAAATCCTAACTCTGCATAAATAGATTTGGCTTTGCAAAAGTTACTTTCGGCATAAACTTGGGTTTAAATCCATAAGACCATTCTGATCAAAGTTCCAACAACAAGATGCAAGCTATAATAGTGCACTTCATCCCTCACTCTGGAAATTAGTCTCCAAGCTTATACTACCACATACACAGAGGGGACCATTAACAATGCTCACCTTGTTGATGGTAATAGAGGATGGAGATGCTGCAAAGGCCACAGACCACTCCACTTTCAGAATATCAAAAATCAGAGTTTCTGAGTGTCCTGTAGTTATAACAAGAAAAGGTTTCAACAGAATGCAGCAACATGGGTAAGTGAAAACATAGTAAAGAGTGGAGACATAATGTGTCTACGAATTAATAGTGCGAAAGTTAAAAATCTTGAAGGCATGTACAAGGTCTCAAATGCCTAAAAAAGATTGCAGCTAAAGGGAAAAAGAATAAAAGCCAGCAACTATTTATGCATCAACTTAACCTGACAAATACAAGAACACAATATGTGAGAAAAAAGGCCAAGGATGATCCTTCT
Organism: Triadica sebifera; assembly: GCA_023653625.1. NCBI lineage: Eukaryota > Viridiplantae > Streptophyta > Magnoliopsida > Malpighiales > Euphorbiaceae > Triadica > Triadica sebifera. The sequence goes on from CM042908.1 coordinate 2,034,952, forward strand.
TCATTCAGATAAAGTTGCAAACAAAAAAAAAGGTAAAATAAAGTTTGAAGCTTATGCTTCTTAGATCATGCGGCATACGTTTTTTCCTGCTACCACCCCCAGCTATGTACCATTTAGTTCCACATAAAACTCCACAGCAACCAGCCCTAGGAGATGGATGGAAACCTCTTATCTTTATCCTTGACCATGCCATCTGAGGAAAAATTAAAATTAACACACAACTAAGTAAATGTAACAGTTTCTGTAAAGTTCATATTATTTGGGCAGAAAATAATCAATATCACAATGTTTAGAATGAATTTAAGCACCGTTTCAAAGTCAAGAGAATACAAGTCATTCAAAGTCCGGGACTTTGAAGTCCCTCCAAATATAAGAAGCATTTTATCATCATAAAGAGCAGCCACATGGTTGGATCTTGGAGATGGTCCTGTCCCCCTGCATGCACAAATTAATGCTAACTTAAAAACTTAAGGCATGTCATCATCTTGTAGGCCGGAGTTCAGTGCAGAAAAAATAAACTCACGTGCAATTCAAAGGGAGCCATGTTAATGACTTCAGATCAAACATATGTAGATCATTTAGTTTTCTCCTTTTAGCATCTTCACCTCCAAATAAAATTAAAACGGAGCTTGCCCTGACTACTGTATGACCACTGCGAGCAACCTGTGATGCATAAATAATTTCTCATCAGGAAGAATGCATCCACATATTATGTTCAGAGTTACAAACAGAACAACAAAACATATAGATTTCAAGAAATGAACAAGAAAGTGATTTGATAATAAATTACAAAATGTCCCAAGTAATAAACCATTTGCGAAAAAACTCTGTATATAAAATGTTACAGCATAAATCAGATATGTCATTATGTTACCGGCACATCTCCCTTTGCTTCCAAAAGAGACCAACACTCCGTTTCTGTGTCAAATGCCCACACTGCAAAAGCCGAAAATGGAATTCGAGTAGTTCCACATGATCTTGGAGAGCAAGTAATGGAAATATAAGTATGACAAACACATTTATCCGACCTGAAATTCTATCACTTGCAGGATCAGTTTTTCCTCCAATTAGAAGTGCCTTCTTGCCCCATGAGACCTATGAAAGGCATAGCAATTTAACTAATATTTGTACCAGAAGTACATACAATCTCATACAATTACAAATTATTCTCGACTAATGAAAACAGCATATAGAAACACATAGAATATCCATGCAAAGCAGAAATCATTTACTTTTCTTCCCATTTCAATTCAGCAATGTCATTTATGTCTTCCAAGTTTTATCAGTGTTTTCTCACAAGCAAACATTGACATGCGTGCTTTTCATTTTATTATTATAATTTTTTTAAATCTCAGTGTGCATTTTCTATTGTAGTTTAATAGACCATCTTCAAGAGTTAATTATGCAAAATGCATCATCAATTTATCTTGAACTGGAAAATCATAAATACATGAAATAATACAAAGGACATATGCAGGTAAACATTGAAGAACATAATGCACACTAAGGTGGTTGAAGAGTCATTAATGACGTGTTATGTGGCAATACCAGACCGTGGCCCTTGCACGCAGGGATCTTTAGTGGTAGGCTGCTTGGTGACAAGTAAAGCTTTGATGAAATAGTTGTCCAGGTAAATTGGTCAAAATTAAGCACCTGAACCGTGAAATGGAAACAGCTTCAATGATACAGTTTTTGACTTCATTAACATTCAAGAAATTCTCAAATGAAATCATCACACTCAAATTTCAAGCACTTTCAAGCAAGTAAATTTCCTACTCACATAATGTACAATAAGATTCTATTTTCTATATGGATAATGAGTTTAGACTTCCAAACCACCCAAACCAAATGAAAATATGAACAATTCTTTACCTGTACATCATCTAACAATCCATTTCCAGATTCACCACCAACCACAATCATCTTTTTACCAATCACAGTTGCTGCATGCTAATGAAGCAAAAAGTAAAGTCTTAGCTTTTCCAGGTTAGCCTATGCATAAGAAGACAATTAGTATTGCAAGAAAAGTAATCATATTTTACATTGAAACGAGGCGCAGGTTTATCCCCAGATATAGACAAGACCATCCAGCTCTCAGAGTTCAAAGATGTAGAGCTATTTGTCTCAGGTGGAGCAGATGAACACTGACAATCGAGCTCATCAGAATGACTGGTTGTAGCAGCAACACCTTCGCTCTACAGAAAATATCAGAAGCTGACCACACTGAATACCAATTCATCAATGCGAGCCTACAATCGAACAAGTAAACCCCTTACATTGGGATGGTTAGTTCGTTTCTGAGGTCTAATAGGACTTCTAGTAACAAGTGGAGAATCCGAAAGCTGCACCTTCTTCACTCTGAAGGAAAACAAGTGGCATCCAAATTTAGAAACAATTCAGCATCAGAATATGATATATTGGAGAAAATAGCATATGTAGCTGTGAATTGGATTATGCACAACTGAACCCAAGTAGCTCATAATAACTACTTTCTCAAGTCTAAAATATTTCAAGCTTACCTCAAATACAGTCTACCGATCAACACTTAAACTAAGTTACGAACAAAAATGAAAATAATCCCAAAAATAAACAGGCAGTACCATGAGAGAACATACCTGCCAAGCTTCATGCGTCTACCAGAGAAGCTGAACATTTTAGTTGGATTATAAGTTGAACAACTCACACCTTTTCAATTCCAAAAGAATTCAAGTTGCTTTTCAACAAAACCCTAAAAATTTCAGTAATTCAGCCAAGAACATTATCAACAAATGTCCCAAAAAAGCTATCAGAACCCAAGAAAACGGAGTGAAACAATTAAACTTAAAAAAAAAAAAAAAAGAAGTGGGTCTGAAGCAGTAACAAACAGGAGAAGCGACAACCAAATTTATGTAATTACTTGGTTACGAACTTACCTATCAAAAAAAGAAATCTTTCAGAGCATAGCAGTGGACCCATGTTTGGTTACTACTGGGAAAGCAAAACTAAAGAAGAAGACGAAAGATTCACAAGAAAATGAAAAGTTGCCAAAAGTACTACCAGGGAAAAACAACAATGCAATCCCTGGGGCAGGTCCTATATTAAAAATAAAAAAAAAAAAAAGAAAGAAAAGAAGCTGGTTCAGTAAAAAGAACTGGTGCTTTCTATTAGTGAGCTGTAAGAAGGGAGAGAGAGAGAGAGAGAAAGAGTGAAAGAAAGCTCAAAGCTTTGCCCAAGTTATGGCATTTGTCGTCATTTACAAGAGTGAGTATTGAGTATTCTATCAAAATTGTAAGTTTCATTTAATCAGTTGAATTAATTAATTAGAAAGTGAAAAATAATTCAATTAATCGTTTAATTCATTAATTGATATCATGATTTTTTATTTTATTTTCTTTTATTCTTTCAAATTTTAAGTTCCATTTAATCATTGGTTAAAAAGAAAAAGATAACTTCATTACATTTACGTTAAATTTAAATTTTACTCTCCTTCCATCTTTAAAAAATATTCTTACTTCTATTTTTACATAAATTTAATTAATTAATAATTAAAATAAAAAATTATTTATATTTGTAATATATCCTTATATTAATCAGAATTATCTTAAAAATTTAAGAAATAATAATTCATAATTATTTTGTTACTAATAAAACACACTGAAAAAGGTCATTTAAATATTAAAAAACTATAATAAGAATTTAATTACATTTTTTTTAAAATATATAATTTAGCGAAAATTAAAGAAAACAACTTAAGTATAGACTTTTTTAAAAAAATAAAAAATAAAAACAAATCAATTATTGGAAATAATAAATTCTCCATGCGATAATAATAATTAAGAAGAAATGACCGTTGTTAGGTAGTCGAGGCAATTTCAGACAGGACAGGGAGAGAGAAAGAGGTCATTAATTGCGTGCGGCAGTGGAACCCACAGTCATAAGCAGTGACTTTCTGGTGTTTTTATTGGGACTTGAGCTTGGCAGAGCCATCGAATCTATTCTCCCCACGTGTTAACGCTTGATGCTCTATGATTTATCAAATCTTCAGCTACCTTTAAGGATCTGTTTGGATTTTGGATATTATGAGGCCCACTCCACTTATGAATAATGGGCCCCCAATATCTCCAAATCTTAGCCCATTTCAACACAAATTTTAATTATCATATTACTTGAAGAATTTAAAATGCAATTTTGATAATTGGAGATTTCACTGCGCTCTTATGCCATTGCATTCTATACGCTATTTTTATACAAGCTTTCTTATTTTTATATGTCTTTTAATATTGAAAATTATAATTGAAATTCTTCAAGATGATAACAAGCTATAGATTTTGCTATAAAATTATGAATATTTTTGCTTGTTAATTTTATTCATAAATAAATATATAAATAGGATTAATTTAATAAAATTATTCAGCAATGAATAAAAATGCAAAATAGCAAAGTTCAATTTTATTAGCAACAAAAACATAGCATTACATAAAAAAAAAAATGGATTAGCCGTTATAGAGAAGGCCTCAGCATAACAATATAATAAAACTCAGTACAGTAGCAAGTGGCCACGATGACACTTATATATATATATATGCTACATGAGAATACTTGTCTAAACTCGATTTATGTGAGGAAACAAACCGATACAAAATATTATGTGAATAAAGTATTTTTCATAATTTTTATATATGTATTTTACCATTGGCTTGGTGTGTCATCGATCACGATCAAAGCTAGACAAGAAATTTCCTAGAATATTAAGTTATATAAGAAAAATATATGTTTATTCACGTCATTAGCAAGTGACGATATTGTGCCGATATAAATTCGATCCGGATAAGTATTTAAAATATTTTAGACCCATAATGCCCCAGCCCTTCTAAGCATTGGGATTAAGGAACGATTAAGGTGAAGACTCATGACCTCATTGGCACCACCCACAAGTTCACCGCCGATGAAAACGGCAGGTAAGGTTGGACAACCTAATCTTGAAAGTGCTTGTTCAATATCTCTTCCTCTAGGTATCTCATCAAGCTCATGAACTAATGGGTTAACCCCAAAATCACACAGCAGAGTCTTGATGGCATGACACATGCAGCAAGTGCTCCTGCTGAATATCACCACTGGCCTTTCTGAAGCTAACTGGGTCACTCTCTCCATTGATTTACAATGCTTACAAAATTTATATATGTATATATGGTTATAATTAACAAGAGTAATGTGAAAGAAGAGATGGAGAGTTTTTTGGAGTTAGAGATGTGCTTACTGAGGCTCACGCAATGGGTTTATATAGGGTTTTTAAAAGAAAAGATTCCAATGTGAAGCAAAAAAGGAATCGTTTTTCACATTTTAAAAAAAAAATAAAGAAATAGTGATGTGAAGCAAAATCAATGAGAATGTTCCAATAGATATTTGGGTCGGTTTCGAAAACCACCATTTGTTCCATCAGGGACAAGAAAAGCTTTAAAATATTATTTTAAAAAAAAAAAAAGCAATATGATCATGAGCATGAAATAGACCTGACCAAAGGCTGATTTTAAGAAGATTTGAATTTAGTTATTGTATGATCAAATTTTTTTGAGTTTCGGATTGATTGGATAGATACTCAGGTAGTCACTTTTTCTCAAAATCGAAAACAAAATTTATTACTTTCTACCGACGGGAAGAAAATAAACTTTGTTCCATTCAAATAAATTTTTTAGATTATTAATAAAAAATAAATTTTTTATTTTTAACTTTACTCGTATCTTAATTTTAGAAAAATGATTTCATTAGTTATGTCTATTAAACAATATTTTTTATTTTCTTGAAAAAAACTTTAAACGATAGTTAGAACGCAAAATTGTAGCTAAATAAGCCAAAATTTTATACATTTCAAACTAATTAATGGAGTCAATAAAATCGGATTCGATAAATTCTTAAATTTTATTCCATTAAAATAGAAGTTTCTCAAAAAAAAAAAAGAGATTAATAAAAGTTTATGATGGCATAAAATTAAAATTACCAACTTTAAGCATGATGATGAAGAATCTTCCCTACGGAAATCAATAGAGACAAACATCCTTAGTACGGTTTCACATTATTGGAACGATGACAATTGGCCACATATATCTATATATCTATATATGATTCTATATGTGTGTGTTCTTTTTCATTTCTTTAACATTATCTATAAAGTTTATTTAATTTATAAGTGAATTTGAAGGCATATATCTTTTGAAGTTGGATTTATCCAATTGGGACCTTTTGTGATTGTAACAAAATTCGCATCCAATTCAAGGAATTGAATTATGTAAATAAATAAATAAATATATATATATATATATATATATATATATATATATATATATATATATATCCAAAATGCATACAAGTTTGATTCATAAATAAAAATACACATCAGATTTAGAGAAATAAAATTCAATACATATATTATATACCAGATCATATGATTCATATTAAGCTGAAAGTGCAATTTGTTGCTCAAACTTCTTTTTTTTTTTTTTGTGATAGTCACTCTATTACAATTTTTTTGGACTAAATTAGCAAGTAACTTTAAATTTATAATAATTTTGCTTTGCAATGTTAAGGGGAAAAGTGAAAAAAATATATATATAGTTCTTTAAAATAAAATTACTATAAATTAAACATCACCTGGCTACAAATTAATTTAGTTTTAGAGTTAAAGAATTTATTGTAAAAAATATTCAGAAATCAAATTGATATTTCATCCAACCATATTAGCACAATTACAAAGCTTTTTTTGAGGACAGAGAAACCATTCCTTCTTTGAAAGGATGCCAATGAATGTTATTAAAATCGCACCGTAATGACTAGTTGGACCGGTTTATGCACACCGGTGGTTGATTTGTTTTGGTTCAATATAAAAACCACTATTATAATAAAATCGGATTGAGCCGGAAAAATAGAACGAATTGGAAATTTGGATCAAATCGATCATAACCGGGTTTTTGTGAAATTATCCCCTTTCTTGAAAAAAATAAAATCTATTGAAAATACTTAACCTTCCATTTTCAAATTAAGCTTTTAAACATACAAAAGAAATAAATTTTATGGTCCGAGAGTATACATTAAAAATGATGAAATTGTCTTTTTAAAACTAAAAAGAATAGGAAAAAAAGAAAGAGAGATAATTAATTTCGCCACAGTAGAAGAGGGAAGAAAAGTATAATGAATATTAGAAATTAATCTAAATTAAACGACGTTCAACTTGGTTAAACTAGATGATCTATTTGTAAACTATTCGAATTCGATTCATAAAATATTTGAATTTGACTCCGAATTAATCGAATCGAACTTAAATAGTTTGTTGAGTTAAACTCGAATATTATAATATCCGACTCATAAAACTCGCGAGTTTAATCGAATAATTATTTATTATTATTTATTAAATTAATTTTATACTTTCATTATTTAAATATATTCGACCTTAATAGAGTAGAGTTAACTCAAATTAATTTTAAGTCGAGTCGAGTCGAATCGAACCGAATATACTATTTATTAAATTTTTTTATTTACTCAAGTTTTATCGAATTAAACTCAAATAATTTGAATATTTTTCGAATCGAATTTGAGTCGAATTCGAATTTTAAATTTTTTAATTAAGTCGAATTGGAAGTAAACATTTTATCAATTCAATTAAACCCACAAGTTAAACCTTGTTACAGTGACCTTACATGGAAAGTAGAGGTCCACGACAACCTCATCCCCTCTCACCTCGTTAAAGTGACCGTACATGATGATAACCTCGGTGCCAATTTATCTTATTTTATTGATTCTAAAACATTTTTTTCGTTTTCACATTTGATTGTAAAACTCTCAATGTATAATTACTTGCAAAATTCAATGCATATTCATAGCAAAATATGGTTTTCTATAATATAAAAATTAATATGAATTAATAGATACAAATGCACCCGAATCCGAACATGACCCAAAATAAAAATATTCAAACGCATTATTACATTGGTATTTAAACAATTTTTCATTGAGGCGATGCTAAAGTTATTATAATTCTTGTAATTCATGTACCTCATCCACTACAAGAAATTAGACATTTTTGTGACAAATTATTTGTTATAAAAAATGTCCAAATTGTCAAAATATATTTATTATGACAAATTATGTTCGTCATCATGTTGTCACAATGAACTTATCTTAATAAATATATATTACTATATTATGAAACTTATTGTTACGAAGAGAATTTGTCAAAATTCCAATTTTTGCGACCAAATATTTGTCGTGATTAAAAAATATTATCTTCACAATTTATATTATTTTATCACAATTAAATAAAATTTTAATGAAAAATAATAATAATAATTTCACAGTGACAAAAGTTTATAGTATGGCAAAAATTATTTTGTTCTAACTTTAATGGTGAGAAAGTAATTTTTTTCTCTATGATACTTGTAATAAAATATTATCGTAACTATTTCTTCTTTTGTGATGAAATAAATTGTCAATATTTATATTCTATGAAAAAACTTATTTGTCATTGTGATACTACCTAGTGACTAATATTGACAAAACTAATTTTTATCTGGAACTTCAAATATTATTGACAATTAGTCTCAACTCACTAATTTAGATAAGCCAATAGCCCTTGAGATTTTTTTTTTTCCAGTTTTTAATTTGATGTCAGAATTAGTCCAACTAATTAAAAACATATCAAATAGAATCTCGAATGATGATAAAACACTCGTTCAGTTAAACTAAAACTAAAAGAGTCATATATCAATACATTCTAACATTATTAATTATACTAATGAGAGACTAGTAATGAAATATATATATATATATATATATATATATATATATGTATTCTACTAGCATTACACATGGAATAACATTGTTTACAACAAATAAGTTAGAAATACAAGGGCAAATATTATTACAGTGATAGTGATATAATTAAGTAATTAAATAATTTCCAGCTGATGAGCTTGCAACTGCAACTCGATACTCTGCTTGCTGAAACTCTTGAGCTGAATCTGTATATATACTAACAAAAGGTGTTTACGGATGCATTAATCCTAAAAATATTAATTAAAATGCACGTAATTATATACATGGCCGAAGGGGCGGAGGATGGATGACTAAAATTATAGGGTTGTTTGGTTTGGAGAAAATAGTCTCAAAAATTGATATCCAAATTAATAATTTCCATTATTTTTATATATTCTTATTTTGTTTGAAAAACTATATACAACTACGAGCACATAAAACATTAATATATGTACAAAAGTGTAATACATAATTAAATAATTCAAATTTATTTTTTTAAAAATTAATTTAATTTATAAATTCATTTGTTTCCTACATAATTTATGAAATCTAATTATTTTTTTTAGTATATGAAATTTAGAATTTATATAATAAAATAAAGTCTAATGAAAATATTTATTATTTTTAACCCTACAACAAATTTTTTGTAACTCGATCCCATCCTTTCCATAACTGCCTCATGGTGGAGGCCAATGGCCGCATATGGGTTGATTATATGGTTCATTTTGTGCATATATGCATACATCCATTCAACTGTTATTTATTATTTGTGTGCATGCACGCATGCATTCATCTATTATCTTCATGATTTTGCTCATATGCATCATGGATAATATATTTCCCACATGGTTATGGATCTATTTCAAAGGAGACACAGAGATGAATCAAGATTGGTATTTTATGGATTCAAACTAGGAAATCTTTATTCAAATTGATTCATAATATTTTTAATACTTGCACTAAAAAATCATTTAACGTCTTGAATTTTTCAAGTGATTTATTAACAACTCAATTTATTTAAAATCACCTTTGGTACTCCCATTTCATTCAAGTCTTGTGCATACATAACACACATCTAATGTGACCTAAAAAAAACCCTCTTTCTTACACTTTTTACCTTCTGACTATTGCTTTATTTCCTTTCGCCTAATATGCTTATTTCTTTTCCATGTAAATTGTGAATTGAGTTAAAAGATGAAAATTTTTAATTGAATCAATTAGCTACTTGAGCTACATTATATACAAAATAAGTAAGTCAGTTATCTACTCTAGCTGAGTGAGCATGGGTATGATGTCAACATAACTGCATATCTACTTTAACTAATGAGATAAGTAAGGAAAAGTCTTAGAACAAAGGTCTTTTAAAAAGGTTTTGGAGGCTCTTAGCTTGAAGGTCATAACTCCAAGTTGAAATTAGCCTTATCACCCCCTCTCCCCCCTCCCTTCTCCAACCCACCAAGCTAAAGAGTGCAAATGTCCACCACTCCTAGCTTGAACATGAAACCCTTCAATGTTAGTAGACTCTACAAAGTCTTAGTGCACATGTCAGCCACTTAATCTGAGGATGAAATGGGCATCAATCTAAGAATTACACTTTTAATTTTTCGTATAGACCAATTGATAATCAAATTTGATGTGCTTAGTTTATCCATAGAAAATGAAATTTTGAGCAATATGGAATACATATTGATCATCACAGAAGAGCATAGCTACCTAAGGATGGGGAACAAGGTCTTTCAAAAGATACAAAATCTATTAAACATCACAAGATGTCATAGCAATGGCTCTATATTTGACCTAAAGAGGACTTAAAAACAATAGTTTGTTTCTTTGATTTTTAAAAAATCAATGAGAAACCAAGAAAATTGCAATACCTTGTTAATTGATTTTCGAATTAAAAGGTATGTTGTCTTATCAACAGCATTGAACCCCTACACTTATATCTTAAGATCAGAAAGGAAAGAAGATCTTTTGATTGAGATCTCTCTTCAAGTATCTTAACATCTTATAGGCTACTTGCAGTGAAACTAAATAGATTTATCAAGGAACTGAGAGAGATATTGAATTGTATAAGAGATATCAAGCATCATGTTTGTAAGATACAATAGTTTCCTAATAAGTCTCTTATATTAAGGAATATCATCATAAGACTGGTTTTAAGTTAGAGCTAAGACCTCTACCACCTTTTTAATTAGACTTTTGTGCTAAAACCTTTATTTACTTAGCTCGCTAGTTAATTTATATAATGATTAAAGTAGTTAAGTAGTTATTTGACTCAACTAAAGTATATAACTAACTTGTATATAATGTAGCTCAAGTAGCTAACTGATTTTGACAACTACACGGGGCTTCATATGTATTAGGTCATAAATATTCAAGTTAATTTTCAAAAAGTTAGAGATTTTCAAAAAAAAATTATGGCTTAATACATATGGAGAATATTGTATTTGATACAATTATCATTTGTCTCCTATGTGAATGTCAAACGTTTACTATTTCACCTAAAATCAATTGGTGATAGAAAATGTGTTATCATTAGCCTTATTATGTACATCCCAAATGCCCACAATATTCGACAGTGACTTAACTCTATACTAGGGTCTCTGCTACGGGACAATTATTATCACATTTTAGCCAACAATCTCTCCCTCTGCAATTGCTCATACTGGGAATCGAACTTGTGGCTTCGATTTTAATACCAATTGTGGACCTCATGAACTTACTGTTAAATATTGAGGGTTATTTCCATCATTTTGATGATAACACATAAAATAGCAATAATGTATTAACAATGTTTGGATTATAAGTGTATTAAACACAATATACTTTGATTTGAAGCTGAAGCAAGATTGAAAGACATCTTTTGAAGATAAAAAATCAAAGAAATGGCAAAGTCATGTCTGTGACTGCTAATGTCACGCCCGTAAGTATAGCTTAACTTCAACTCTCCAACATTCAAAATTCACGGCCATGAAGGATCAAACCAACTGTGAATGATCAAGCAGTCATGCTCGTGACCAAACATGCCTAATTCTTCCAGATAGCTTCACGGTCAGTGTCACCATTTGGACAAAAAAAGAATATTTATGCCCGTGAAAATATTAGTCACGCCCACAATCAAACACTTCTAATTCTTCCAAAGAGTTTCATGACCAGAGTCACCATTTGGACCACGGTTTGAAAGAACATTCACGACCGTGACACATGTACTCACGCCCGTGAACGAAGATAGAGAAACATGTCAGACACGAAATTAAGAGTTGGTTCAACGACTATTTTCTCATTAAATGCACCCAAATAGTTATAATTCACAATGCGAATATAAATGCAAGTCATTTATGAATTCAAAAAAGAACAATAAAAAGAACAATAATTACTTTACATCTTTAATCTTGTTGTAGTCTTATGCATTAATAATTTTCTCAACAAACCTCTATTTTTTGTGAAAACCTAATTGCTCAAAAATTTCTGAACATTGTAGGTTGTTGAGTGGTTTTATTGTAATCGATTACTCAAAAATGAGTTTGGGCATATTGGGTTAAGAGTGAAAACACTTGTAAGGATTTATTGTGTGAGCCATAAAACATAAAAAATTAGTTATTGTGTGAGCTATTGAAAAATACAAAAAAAAATTTGGGTTAGGTCTTAGTCATTGAGAGAAACACCATAGTTGGAAATGAGTTTGAAAAAATCCATTGTAATACTTAGTGTGTTAGTAAACACTCAATCGAAATTAGAGAGATGAGTAGGGTTTGTTAACAGCCGAACCTCTATAAATTTTATGTGTAATATCTCTCATTCCTTACTCTCCTTAATTTATTCCGCACTTTCAAATTAAGAAATTTTTTATTTTTTAACCAATTCAACCTCCTTTTTTGGTTCATTGTCTGGGAAACACTTACCATTTCACTTAAAATCAATTGGTGATAGGGAATGCACTATCATTAATCTTATCTTGTACAGTCCAAGCGCTCATAGCATTCGATTGTGACTTGACCCCATACTAGAGTCTCCACCACAGTACAATTGTTGTTATACCTTGGCCAACACCTTATACTAGGAATGACAATTTGGCATCAACCCACGATGCCTCCCCCCCCCCCCCCCCGGTTTTGAGCAAGGCCAATGTTTTGCCTTTTTTTTCCTCACCCTGACCCAAAAAATATTTTTCGGAGACGGGTGGGGATGGTATATACATATCCCGCCTTGATCCCTAACCCAATTTATATATATATATATAAACAACTATTTATATTTTAATATAATTAATATTTTTTAAAAATAATAAAATAAAAATATAACATTCATTTAAAGTAAAAAATATTTTTTTTACTTAAATAATTATATATCTGACTAATTAACTAAAATAAAGTTATTTTTAACACTAAAAAAATAAATTAATATAAATCTAGACAACGGGGAGGGGCCGAAGATCCCCATCCCCATGTGGTGTTGGGTCGGGGATCCCCATCCCCATGGGGTGTTGGGTCGGGGATCCCCACTCTCGTGTGGTGCGGAGACAATGATCCTAAAAAAATTTTCGGTGGGGTCAGGGGGATGGAGCGAGGTTCGAGGTAGAAGACAGGGATGAAAATGAAAAACCACGCCCTATTATTATTCCTACACCCTATACTCATTTTTTGTATATATTATACCTTTTTTTGTTACAATCAACTCTCTAATTAATTAGTTTCTAGTTTAATTACACATATTAATTTTTAATTTTTTGGGGAAAAAAAAAAGAAGACATGTGTCATCATGTTATTGGCTACCACTATAAACTGAGTTAACATTTTTTTATCAATGGGATAGACGATAGAGTAGCTTAAAGGCTTATTTGTAGCAGATTAAAACATAAAATGATTAATTATACGAAGAGTCCATTTTGCGTTGAGTTTGAAAAAAACGTTTTTAGAGAAAAAAATTTATTTTTAATTATTTTGAATTTTGAAAACTATTTTTGGAGAGAAACAGATAAATAGATATTTTTTTCCAAAAATATGTTTGATAAAAGCAGTCTATAAAAAATTAAAAAATCAGTCAATTAAATCAAAAAAATTATAAACCTACTTTTTGGATCTCTAAGTCAAAGTATATAGTTTGAGTTGTATTTTTAGATATAGTCAATGGGCTAATTTGACTATTTGATCTTATTAATTTGACATGGTATTGATTGTGCAACGACTCATACACAATTGTCCTATAACAACTTGCAAATGATCAAACCATGCAATTTAAAATGGTTAATTTAGGTTACTACTAGTAGTTGGTGTATAAATTTACAAACTTATATTCCTTTTTCATTTCTTTTAGATGTAGGATTGAAAGTTAGCACCTCTCCACTTTTAAATTTTTAAATTCGGTTTAGAATCTCTCTCGTGTTCTGCCGATATAGGATTTGCTTAAGAATATTATAATTCATCCCCTCATATAGGACTCAACATCTTTGTTGAGATTTGTCTTATTATTGTCCAAGTTAGTGTAAAATGGTTAACTCAAGTTGTTACTAGTAATTCGTGCATAGAATTATAAACTTTTTTTTCATTTGTTATTTCTTTCAAATGTGAGATTGAAAGCTAGTACATTCCAAGTTTAAGCTTAACATTCAGCTCAAAATCTCTCTCGCATTATTCCGATGTGGGATTTATCTAGTAATATTACAAATGTGTCATGTGATTTGATAAACATTTAATTGAATTGGAAATTGAAAAATTAAAGGGATGAGTATCACAAAAAAAAAAACAATGTGAACTACAAATGAGTAGGGGCAAATTGACCAATTGTCACAAGTACAAAGAGCTTCGCATGTATTAAACTTTTTTTATTTAAGTTCATATGATTATAATGTGTAATGTGATGCACCATACATATAACCCTACATATATGCAAATATGTTGCATCAAATGGGAATGTGTGAAGATACAATGGGTTAAATTATAATTAGTCATCTGTAATTGTTTATTTTTATTATTTTACCCTCTGGACCAATGTTCGTTCCAAGTTGCTTTATATATTTTATTTTTAGTCGATTCTATCCTTTAATATTTCAAAATCAATACAGAGGGAGCCACTATATGATAACGTGGTGTGTTAAAATATCGGCATATAAAATATACATATTATTTTTAGGTATTTTTTAACTGAAAAATATCATATTATGATAAAAATTTAAATTTTTAAGACACAAAATGGAAGAAAAATAAAATATAAATGATAATTTAGACTAAAAATCAGATAAAATGGTAAAAATGAATAAATAGAGGTGGTTGAGTAAGTATTTTACCATATATAATATATACAGAACACTTCAGTGGCATCTAATGAGAGAGAATGAGAGGGAGGGATAAGATCCCCGTAAAGGAGTGGTGGCTAGTGGATAAAATATGATAAAGAAATGTCAACTTTTTACGCCAAATATGAAAAGAAGAATGCGAGGGCGTATCCTGGCATCACATACACTAGTCTTTTTTTTTTTTTCTTAATTATCTATTACTTACTGCAAAATATTCATTTGTATGGATTCCTAAATTTATTCATATATCAAATAAATATTAAATTATATAAAAAAATTGTGTTTATAATAAAATTTATAATATAAAAATTCCTTATATGTATTAATTTAATTTAGAAATGATTCATATATTCGGAGTTATAGGGAAAATGTGTGTGCTTAATTACAAATCTCTAAATTTTGACTTATTGATCTAGTGAACAAGACTAAAAAGAAATTGTAATTATTCAATTTATTCTCCTTTCTTTAATTCCAGAAGAAAAAGAGATAAAAAGGAAAAGCAAAGAACATAATTTATACTCTATGCCTTTCTTGCTATCTTTTCTAGATACGAGAACAGACAGAATTCTCTCCCCCTCCATCCCATTGTGAAAAAAGCAGGGAAAAAGAAAACAAATCATCCAACAAAAGATGATCACTACCTAGTCACCAATTAAATTGTAATAATATATTATTAATATTTTGCTGGAGCTAATTATTCTGCAAATAATTCTTTTCTGCTTATGGATGGCAACATCCCAAATAAAGATAATTAAAAATGATGTGTCGATGTTAGACACGTGCTTGGATATGTATTTAGAATTTTTTTTTTTATGTTTTTGCTTTTTCCTGATCTTGACATATGAGGTTATGTAAGGTTATTTTCTGATAAATACCAATATATATATATATATTTTTTTTTTTTTGAGTTTGATTCTTTTGCTTTCATTTGCACCTGACAATTGGTTAAGTTCGGTTTGGATCTTTTAAATTTCAGCAGATTTAGATTGAATTGCTGATTACACACTTTTTTTTATTTTTTATTAATCATATAGTATTATACAATTTAAAGGCTACATACTAATCTGGATTCGTGTCAGACAAACCTATTAAGAGAGTAAAATATTTTTTTTCCAAATTTTAAATATGTTGCACTCGAAATCGAGACTTCTCATTAAAAGAGAATGGACCCTTACCATACATTTAAAGAAACAAAAATAGAAACTTTCTAAATCAAAATCGATTCGTCACTTAAATCCAAAATCAACTTAATAAATTTGAAAATTATTTCACACATATTCATTATTTTCTAGAAAGTTTTCAAATTATGAAATTTGCATCCATCATTTATAATGATCAGCTTTGCGATTAATTAGTCTATTCTTGGTGGATATGGGAATTTGGGCTGCAATCTGCATATAATCTTTTATCTTAGAAAAGGGTCAGTTGCAATTTGAAGAGTTATTATCTGAATTTTGAGACTGCAATCTGCATATAATCTTTTATCTAGAAAATTCAATTATTCGAGCTGTTACATGCCATCTGAGCCATTACTACGTACTATCCATCACTAGCCACGGACATTACTTCAGCGACAGAATTTTACTGTAAAAAATGAGCATTTTCTTTGTCTTTTTTAACTGATCATAAAGTGAAAAAAAATTTATATATATATATATATATATATATCCAAAATTATAATGTTACAAATTTAATTCCCTAATCGGTTCTCTTACCTAATAAGCCACAGTATCCTGCATTCTAGCAAAGATAATTAAAACTTATGCACATCATCCTTCACAAGTTCATTTAGTTGAACATGACTTTATGTTTGACGAATTTGAATCAAATTTTCGAGATCATCAGGTAAAGGCAAATTAATTAATTCTCGACCCTGAGACATGTGGAGTGATGTAACTATAAACTGGCGTGCTGAGGATGCACCTGTCATATTCTTATTGAGGATATAATCCTATCCAAAGTTGACATTCTCCAAGCAAAAGAATTCGAGATGATGATGGCTATTTATTACGTCCGATCCAAGTCCACATGTAATGCCACTAATCTGTCCACTAAAGGCAGATACTACCAATACCTCGTTTATATATATATATATATATAAATTTTCAATTATTACGGTTTTTATAGGTAATCTTCATATAATTTATAGTATATTAAATAATATTAAATTTAAATATTAAATAGAATTAAATTTTCATAACTATTTCATTAGAGTTTGATCTAACAATTAAAATAATAGTACATATAAATGGATATATAATGTAATAACTATTAAAATCTCTTTTATATATATATATATATATATATATATATATATATATATATATATATATATTCTCCTTTTACTTTCGGTAGCATTTGGGTTATCCATAAAATATATATATAGAGGCATTCAGATTCTGGGCACAACTAGGTTTAATATTTCATGCCCAATACCACACAAGTCCTTATCATGATGACAAGGTTAATTTTTCAGCTTCGAGCTCATCTAATTAATAATAATAAAAACAAAAAAAAAACAAAAGGGCATATTTCTTTTCATAATATGAATGTATTCAATTAAATTTCTCAACTAAAAATTTATTCAATTGAATTCTCTTAACTAAAAATTATTCCATTAAATATTATTACTTAGATGCTAAAAGAGAAATTAAAAAAACACCAAATTTAAAACAATAAATAAATAAGATGGAGCATCAATTAATCCAAATATCTCTAAGGAATCTGTAGCTTTGTATCAAACAACAATACCAAAAATATTCAAATTCAATGCACAGTCCTCAGCATTTTTAGTTTGCCTGTCTTTCTCTCTATATAAATATAAGCTAAACCACATCCATTCCATCACAAATATCAAACTTATTCTAATTTCTACTCACACAATCTCCACATAAACAAAATTTTGATAAAAACCCATCAAATTAGGAATCAATATCCACCACATTTTGTGATAATTAATTAAGCACATTTTAGTTTAATTTGATTTATGGATAGAGTGGCAAAGTTGGCATCACAGAAGGCAGTGGTGATATTCAGCAAGAGTTCATGCTGCATGTGCCACGCAATCAAGAGGTTGTTCTACGAGCAAGGGGTTAGCCCTGCGATTTACGAGCTTGATGAAGATTCAAGAGGCAAGGAAATTGAATGGGCTCTTATGCGGCTTGGCTGCAATCCTTCAGTCCCTGCAGTTTTCGTCGGCGGCAAATTAATTGGTTCTGCTAATACTGTCATGACTCTTCATCTTAACGGCTCCTTGAAGAAATTGCTCAGAGAAGCTGGTGCTCTTTGGCTTTAGCATCAACCCATTAATTAATTCCACCTTTTTTAATCACCTTAATTAACCCACCTGTATTTTTTTCTCTTTTTGTCAGCTCACATATAAAACTATAAGAAAAATAAACTATAGAGTCAATGCACACCCTGTCTATGATTTTATTTATGAACAAAACTCACAGTGAAATGTCATGTTTAAAAGTAATTTTTACAATTCTTACATGATGACATTTCATAACTGGTTCAGTTTATAAATAAAATAAAATGATAGACTGAAATGAGGTAAGAGATTTTCACAGCCTTAAGTGTAATTACATATGAATAAATAGAAGTTTTTTTCGATGTATACTTATCAATGTATTCAAGTTTCTATTATATACATACATATATGAAATTATGCATAGCATATGTTATTATGAGGTGCTTTTACTCTCTGATTGGGTGTTGAAATTTAATTAGATGGATTATAAGAAATTAAGGTTCAAATCAGTTTAATTAATTATAATATATGGACATAATATTTATTTATTATTAATTAAAATTCATTTGGACCTTAATTTTCTTATTCCATAAAACTAATTTTGAACTTTTTTAATTTTTTGATATGAATGTTTTTTTCTTTATATATTGCATTGCAAGAATATGAGGGAGGAATGGGATATCGATTTTCCAATTCCTTGTATTTGAGAATAATTATTTTAATATTGAATTTAGTAGTGAAATCTTAATATAATGGTGTTTTTTTTAAAAAAAATTAATTATTGTCCTAAAAAAATCAAGATACTGAAATCACAAAAAGGGACACACATACTTTAAGGTGAAAAATGAAAAAAAAAAAAATCAATAGCTAATAAGTGTTGTAAGCTAAAAAGGGGATTGAAAATGTCATTTTGATAAATGGATATATTCTTCAAATAAATAAATAAATCAGCAGTTTTTTGGTGACTATATATTCTTGTAGGTAGTGCTGTGTCTTTTATCTTCAGGTATATGACCTTTGAATATTTGATGAGGTTGTGAGAATTATATTACGTAAACGTTTCATATTTTTTTTAAAATAAAACAAAAATTATTTAAATCAAATCTATATGTATCGAGATATAATATATTATTATATAAAAAATTGTTTTTATAATTCAATTTATACTTAATAAAGAAGAATTATTTTTTAGGTAAAATATTATTAATTCAATTCATAAATATATATATATATATATATATAATTTAATTAGAAAAAACTCCACCATTTCTTTTTTTTCCTTTAAAAAAAAATTAAACCCTGTGTTAATAATAATCTCATCTTGTAATATTTGGAATTTTAAGATTCTGTTCCTCTTTAATATTTCAAGGATAGCTTTATGTTCCATCACTCTTTTTTTTTCATTGAATTGCTATTCTCTTTTTCTTATTATTTATTTTTAGATGATACTTTGAATTATTTGTTTCATTCCCTTAATTACGTGGTGGAATAAAGTATTTTTTTTTTCTTCTTATGAGTTGATATCCTTATAAAGTATTGGAATCTTTACACAATTCACTAAAAATGATTTATTTATTTATATATATATAGTATTCTTTGCTTTATATTCATTTTGTAATCCGAAAGCTATAAATTTTTTTCAACATCAAAATCTCTATGAAGAGATATAAAAGGTGTTTGGAATTGTTGTTTGGTGTACAAAAAGTAGGTTTAGAAATTTTTTGATTTAATTGGCTAATTTTTTTTAATTTTTTATAAACCGTATTTCTCAAATCTGCTTCTGGAAAAAATATTTATTTATCTGTTTCTTTTCAAAAACAGTTTTCGAAACTTAAAAAAATTAGAAATAAATTTTTTTTTCTAAAAGCATTTTTTCCAAACGTAATATCAAATAAACCCATAATATGAATGCAATAAATAAAAACATTAAAACCTGGAAGAATATGACTAACCATTTACGAATTCTTCCCGTAAATTAAAAATTGCATAGATAATACATATGGTCGCTATATTCTTGAAATTTCAAAATCCCTCAACTCATCCACAATCTTTAGTCACCTAATTAACTTTCTTAGTGAAATTAATGATTTTTTAATATGATATCAGAATTTTTTTATTTTTATTTTTTCTCAAGCTGATATAGAGGTAATAAGTTGAAAAAAAAATATGACAATTCATATTTAAACATATTTATAGACCAAACCATTGATGGAATATCACATAAACAAAGTAATTATTAATTTTTTCTTGTATGTTATTCTATTAAATTTATTGCATTGACTATCATATATAATTAATTGCTATGTCCCATGTGTTCTATAAAGAGAAATTAATTGATGATTTTTTGTTGATTCTTTTTCACTATAGATGGTAAATGTTACATAAAAAGGGATTAAATTAACTCAAAATTGATAGTTAAAAGAATCAACTGAATAAAATTAATAATTAAAAAAATCAATTGAATAAATTTTAAAAGATAAATTTAATTAATTCAAATTTGTAAAATTTAGAGTCTAAAATAAGTTTTATTTTTTTCAATGTTTGTGTTAGACACAATATTAATTAGTTGAAGTGGAAAATAGCATATCTTCTTTAGTTGTGTTAAAAAAAAAATTTTTTTGTTGAATTTAAATTGAAAAGTACTTAAATGTTGGAGTTTTTTCTATAAATTTTTCCAAAATTACAATATATAATGGGTTGGGAAAGGGATTTTGGTTTGTGGACATCCTAATCAGCGTTTCATCATTATGAAAGTTGCTAATAATGAAAAACTGGACAATTTCATATAAGATTTATAAAATCAAATTAAACTTAAAATGAGACCTAATTCAGTAATATAAACTTATTTTTCAGAGGTATGACAGTGTGAATTTCGAATTTGGATTGGAACACTTCACTAAGTATTTTGCAATATCAAACTATGAAAATGTAGCTAATTAGTAGGAGCTTAGGCCTAATAATATTGATTAATTATCCAAAGAGAGAGCGACAGAGACAAACTAGCACTCCACTTCTTCCTTTCTTTTTCCCCTTAAAAAAGTTAGATAAGCAAATATTCATCTTGTCTAAGGTGTGCAAGGAATTTATTCCACTTTATCATAAGAATATATATATATATATATATTAGTTCTAATGCATGCAATGCATCCATTAAATTGCAACACTGTACACTGTGCTTGAGTGGAAAGTACCATTTAAGAACAACTAATGCCTCTTAATTAAATACAATACACTAAGGCTTAAATTTATTATTATTATTAGGAGGAGGAGGAGGAGGCTGGAGATAGAATCACACATCACTAATATAGGAAAAGTAAAATGAATTTATAATGGTGGATAAACTAATTTTAAAATGGCTTAAATCATTTTACTAGATAGTAAATTATAATTATTAAGCTCAGCTCAAAATATTATATAATATTAAAATCAAATAGCTTAACAATATAATAAAATCTTAAACTAATGTTTTTCAAAAGATTGGACTAAGGATGACAATTAGACCTACATTTATGGAGTTCCAATTCGAACACCCCAAAATAGGTTATTTTTCTACTATTTATATGTCCGTTTGAATATGAAATTTCCTGTGACAGGAACAGTATATAGAAGAGGCGGAGTTGAGAACAAAGTGAAATTTTCGGAGACATAGACTGAAATGATAAAAACTGTATCCAACTCACCCCATTGGTACTCCTAAATTGGACCTAAATATAGAAGAAAGTACAAATTGGAGGCTGAAGAAGTGTAAGGCTCAAGGAAAAACAGTTCCTATGGATGACCACGAGACTGACAAGTAGAGAATCTATCCATATTTGATAAGTGACAAATAAAGTGCATCAATTACATTTGAAAGAGAGTGATGGAGATAGAATGCCAGAGCCATTTTCATGGCCCGACTCTAAGTATGATAGTTTGATCCAGATAAAAGAGGCTGAACCAAAACTAAACTAGAACTTTAGTTCCCATGCAGATAGTAAGGACTGGAGGGGTTCTCTTCTACTCTGAGAGTCATGATCATGTACTTTTCTTGAAAAACAAATAGAAGAAATTACTAGAAAAGGAAAAAAGAAAGATGAAGCTCTGATGCCACACGACACTTACAAGATGAGGAAGAAAAGTTAATCTTCATTAAGAGAAAACTGAAAATACGAGTGAATAGTGAAGCTTAATTTGCTACTTAGCTACTTTATATACAGCTCAAGGAGCTCAAAGTCAACAAAATAAACTGCCGTCAACAGACTCCTAAAAACTATGAGAAAGAAATTATCAAATGAAATAAAATTCACAATAATTATGGTACAACCATTATATTTACTACACTGAGAGGGTGTTTGGGGTTGTTAGTTCTCTAAAAAGTAAATTTAAAATTTTTTTGATTTAATTGATTGATTTTTTTATTTTTTATAAACTGTTTTTTTCAAATTTGCTTATGCGAAAATCATCAATTTACTTGCTTCTGTCTAAAAACAGTTTTTAAAACTCAAAAAAGTAAAAAATAAAAAAAATTTATCCAAAAGTATTTTTCTCAAACGCTATGTAAAACAGACCATAAATACTCCTGCTAGGATAGACTCAATAACTTCTATCAGCAGCTAAATTGCTACCTTGTTGAATATATGCAACTTTATTTCTATCGGCTTCACATCTACTTGTAGCTTCATTTCTATTGTTTTCAGAAGTAACTGGTTGTTGTACCATTGAAGACAATGATTATCACATCCCTAATAATTAAAAAATGAACAACATTTATAATTGTAAATTAATAAACTAACTCTAAAATCATTTAAATCATTTTAAAGAAATATTGGTTAGCCACAATTATTTCAAAATTTTACATAGAGAATGCAAATAACGTTAAATTCATGAGCTAAACTTTATAATATATATATATATATATAATTTCAATTATTATTAAATTGGGTTTTTTCTTAATTCTCTCATGTTTTCATTTTCTTTGATTTTCTACTTCATTTCCATCTCTATGAAAACCAAATAATAATTTCATGACTACTATAACCACCATAATCCACATTATAGCCTTTAGTTTTTTTTTTAACAGAATATATAGTGATAAATATTAAATACCAAAAGAAGCATCTTCGTACAAAAGCTTCATCAAAATAGATACCAATTTCTACATGATTAATCAAGTTTAATTGCATGATTTAGTTAAGCAATCGGCCAGTGGCCACCTCACCATTTAGTTTGAATATATGGATTGATATGAGTGCTATATATATTAGAGAGAGTGATATTTATGGTAAATATTTGATTTCATTGATCTAATAGTAAAATAGAAATTATAAGAAATTGGTAAAGGTATAAAAGGCTGCTTATGGACTGACAACGTAAAATGTAAAATTCATTCTCTTCACTTTGAAACCAATCAATCAATTAATTGCATAATTATGTAGAGTCCATGCAGCTAAAGAAAATATTACTCACATTACACTTTTTGTCAACTTGTTGGGAGAATTTTTATGCTGAAATAATGATGATGATGATGATGATGATGAAGATAATAATAATAATAATAATAATAATAATAATA
Organism: Triadica sebifera; assembly: GCA_023653625.1. NCBI lineage: Eukaryota > Viridiplantae > Streptophyta > Magnoliopsida > Malpighiales > Euphorbiaceae > Triadica > Triadica sebifera. The sequence continues at coordinate 2,058,829 of CM042908.1, forward strand.
ATAATAATAATAATAATAATAATAATAATAATAATGACAGGTACTTATAAAGCGAAGCTATACGCCATCAATTCTTATATGAGATGTAACAAAGTTTTTAACTTTTAACGCATGCATTGGTTGATTTGATTGAAGGATCAATATGCCTCTTTTCTTTTCTTTTTTTTTTTTTTCCTTTTGGGATAATTTCAACAAAAATATAATATTTTCTTTTTTTTTAATTAGATGTATTTTTGCCTCTAACTGTAAATTAAACGTAATTTTTTTTAGTTGGACTCCTCCTTTGTTAATAATTAAGAAAAAAAAGTTCATAAAAAGATTTCAACGTTTCACTATTTTTTTAATTACGGCCCTAATTAGTATACTTTAGTTTAATTGACAATATAAAATTATATGTATTTTAAATTTTATTATAATTTTAACTCTAGTTAAGAAAATAATATATATGTTCAGTTTATTATTTTAAAAAATTATACATTTAATTTATTATACATTTTCAAGTTTAAATTTTGAAAGAATATGAAATAAAAATAATTAAAAATAAGCATTACTGTAATAGTTTTTTTGGAAAGAATATTAGTTTTTTAATTACAATTAGAGTTATAATAAGTATTAGAATACACATAATCTCATCCTAATAATTAAAATATACCATATAGGAAAATTTTCAATTAAAACCCAACATTTCATTATTTTTTCAATCATAACCCTATCATAAATGCCACATCAACTTATCATTAGATTTAAAGAAAAAATAGATGGAGAAGTCCAATTAAAAAAAAAATCTAACTTTAGGTGTCCAACTGCACACAAAAAAAAAGGTTGTCATGTTGAAAAATGAGTAAACATTAGGTGTTTTTTTATATTAATTCACTCTATTTTTAAATAACTATTTAAAAAAAATTCAACGCTTAATTTATTATACCTTCTCAAACTTAAATTTTGAAAGAATTTGAAACACAAATAATTAAAAAAATCAGCTTGCTATAAATTTTTCAATTAGAATTGGAGTTATAATAATATTAGAATGCATACATAATCGTATCATAATAATTAAAATATAGCAAATTATATCATAAATTTATATCCATGATATATCGTGTATCATTTATTTAAATGATAAATAATTTTATTTTTTAAAATATATAAAAAAAATAAATGTCTCTTTGCACTTGTGAATGAGGTTGGCACTATAATGCAATATGAATCTGAATATATAATATAATAATTGTTATTTTAACAATTATTATATCATGAATTCATATCCATATTGCATTATAAATTTAACCTACTTTATAAGTGCAATGTGTATTTATTTTATTTTTTTATATATTTCAAAAAATAAATTTTTTATCATTTAAATAAATGATATACAATATATTATGGACACATATCCATAATATAATTTGCGGTTAAAATATACACCAATTAAAAATTACAGTTTATCCTTCTAAAATTTTAACAAATTTTAACAATAAATAAATTTTTTAAAAATTAGCAATTTATCTCCTGTCATTTGATAAAATGTTTATTCATTTGATACTATATAAAATTTTAACATTATAATGTAATATACCACATGATTTTTCTATGCTTAAAATATTTTTGTATGAATTATTTAGGATTTCATATGTAGTATAATGATATTTTATAAGAGTTTAATGTTTTTATTTATTACCAATGACAGTTATTATAAAGCAACCAGTATATTCAAATTTCAGTTTTTCTAATTGTTATATCAAATAACATTTTTATTAAAAGACAATGGGGTAAACTGTTAATTTTAAAATTTTATTTTTTATTAAAATTTATTAAAATTTCAGAGGATGAAATGTAATAATTTTTTAAAAATTTATTAAAATTTTGAGATAAACTATGATTTGTTCTTTAGGAAAATAACAATAATAGTGAAAAGCTCGGAGCCCTCTTGTTGCTTATGTTATAAACTTGCAATAGCTTGCGATTTGCGTATCAGTCCACATGTAGATCATATTCACTGGGCCCATTTTTGGCCCTCAACTCTGCGTTTTACAGACCCACCTGGGTCACCCTCCCACAGGTTTTTCTTTTTCTTTTGTATGAAATTTGGATAAATAACTAAAATTTGACATTTCAATCAAATAAATATATTATTTTTCGTTTGCGTTTAATTGCTATTGTAAATTTCAAATGATGAGCTTGTGATTGAATTTATATATTTTATCTGAAATTGATTTTAAGTATAGTTCTCTTCATAAAATTTAAAATAATTATTTGTCAATTACAAATTGATACTTACTAATCTTAAAATTCAAGTAAAAAATTAAGCAAAATTTGTATATTAATTATGTTGGAATATTGTGGTTAATGAGTTATTTTGAAAGTGATATTATAGTAGATTTTATAACTCGGTTTGAGAGAATGATCTATATATGTGTTTTTTGACATAAGAACTATGAATTATGATATTTATATGCTTAAAATGATGAATATATGAATAAGAAATTAAAATTCAAAATAAACTTATTACTAAAAAAAAATAAAAGTGAAAGGTAGGTTATCCCATATAGAAAAAAATGAAAAATTAGGGAAATATTTTATATAGAAAAATTTATCATTTCATTGTTAAAATAAGTAACTTAGAATACTCTCTTTCGTGCATATAGGCGCAAGGAACTGCAAACCGAACCAAGATTAATGCATAAGCGCACATGAATGTTAAACAGAAATATTATTTTCCAAGCTCAATTTTTTTTATTTTCCAAAAAATTGAAGCACGCAGACGAGTTATCATATTCATAACATTTAGAGGCACCCGCGATAATAAGTTATAGAAAACTGTCACGTCTACTACGTTTTGTTACGTCTGCAATAGTAAGACAATCAGCACGGATTGTTGCACTTGTGATACTAAGTCACACGTGCAACATGCATGTTTCTAGAAAATTGTTTTTTGAGTTTCTGCAATTTTTTAAGTTATAAATTTAATTTCATTAAATTGCAACCTTAATGAATAATTAAATTCCAATTATTTCCTCTCTTCCTCTATAATATTTGGTGTATATATTCTTGAAAAATATACTTTGTTGCTTGTGAGAAATTTTTATTTATTTATTTTTTTTTCTATTGTGATAAAAAGAAATATTATGTTTAGTTAATTGTGAACAAAGTTATGATATTCAATATTTACTTTTTTATCTGTTATATCATGAGAGATAAATATCAATAATAGGGAGCAAAGTTATCGATATTATATATATCACATGTCTTAAATTTCAGAGTGTCATTATAGTTTTGACTTTTAATTGGATTAACAATAACCCTTTTATTCATATTATTCCCTAAGAAAATTAAACTTAAAAATTAAAATTAGAGCAATTTAGTAATCACAAAAGAGTTCAAAATTCCATAATTGGTTGGTAGATATTTCTATTTGTTTACATAATAAAACATTTGGTGGAGGTTGTAACGATGTTTAATTGTTTATATGAGGAATGTTAATGACCAAAGACTAATGTAAGATAATATGATTGGGGGTATAATATTTTAGATTTGGTAAGTATTTAATATTTGAAATTTATTATATACGTCTGTAAAAAAAAATGGTTGAACCTTTTATTTTCAATTTTATTTTTATCTAGTTTTGGGCAAGTCTTATTTATTTATTAAATTAATTATAATCATTACTACTTTTTAATTTTTTTATAATATTTTTAAAAACGAGTAATATAATTATTTTATATCTATAATTATATATATTAAAACATTATTAATGGTAATGTTAGTAAAAAAAAAAAACTCTAAACCACGTACAAAACGGAAGGGATGGAGTATTGATAACTGATAAAAACCAAATATTGGAGCCTATAATCTTCACAGGGCGGCCTGATTAGTTTGGAGGAAAGTTCTAGACAAAATAACGGTTAATCACTTGGTCAATTGTCCTTGACCAAAGTTAGTTTGCCACGTGTTTGCTTCTCCAGCATGGACGGTTCCGTTCCGTTTCACCACGTAATCCCAGCTCGTCTCCACCTTCAAAAAGCATAAACCTCTCCAAAATTAAAATCTTCTTAAATTATTAAATTAAGAATAATATATTTAAATTTGAATACATTCATAAAACACTTGTTTATAAATTATATAAATTATTGAAATAAATTTTTATGAAAATACTTATTTTAAGAACTAACGAATATCTTTCTTAATATGTCACAAACTTGTATAGATAATTCAGGTTAAAACTATTAAAATTTAATTAAACCTTTAAATTTCTTTAAACTACAAAATAATTTCTCACTTCGTTTCTAAATAAATATCGTTTAATATTTTTATACACCAATTAAAAAATATATTTAATACAAAAGTAAAATATTATATTACCCTTAGATCTCTTCTACCAATTATTATTATTACTATATATTCTTAAAAAGAAATAATTTTTTTCTAATTATTAAATAAAAATAGAATAGATAAAAAAAATTATTAATATTTATTGATAATTATAAATATTAATTATTTTGAAAAAAATAAAAATCTGAATGAATAGATATATATATATATATATATATATATATATATATATATATATATATATATATATATATATATATATATATATTAGATGTCGGAGTGAATAAATCTAATTTTTCGTTGATTTTTCTAATATGAAACTATAAAATTATATTGTTTATATATTATTTATTTTGTTCTATATATATAATGCATATAACATGAATTTTTAAATTTTTAATGAAGGAGTTGGAAGTGTGACTTCAATAATTAATATTTTAATAATGCATAAGACATGACACGTATTTGCTATTAAACTAAAAAATTGCCTACGTGTTAGATGTTGGGGAAGTATACATCTATGAGTCTATGGCACGTGTATGGTTCTCTTTAGCACAATATACAAAAAATAAATAGATAGTGTAGCACCATCTATATATACGTGTCTTCCTTTAAAAATCTCTTAAAGTTTGACTCTGTAGTATTAGTTATTCGGTTAAATTCAAAATTTATATGATTTATTTTTTTATTTATTATATTATATTAATATATTATTTTATAATTAGACTTTATTATTAAAATTTAATATATTATAGTAATATTTTTATAAATTTAATTTATATATTAATAAATTTGACATATTATATTAATAATTTCTAATAAAAGATAATATACAGAAGAATTAATTATATAAATTTTAAATTTAAAAAAATACTAATAAAATATATCGGATCTAATAAATAGTAATTTTTCCAAAATATGATTTCAACAACAACACACAAGCGAGAAAATTAGATTTTGAACGTTGTCAAAAGAAAATCCAAGCAAATATTTTTTTTTTTTTCCCACGAAAAATTGAAATAAAGGAAAGCTTCTTGTTTTTCTTTGGCTGGATGGAGTGACAACTTAATTGATTGGTTATTTAGTTGCCAAACTTTGGAAAGTAAGAGGTCGACATATTGTCATTTTTTTATTAATTAAGAAAGTTGAATCATGTAATCAATGTGAAATAAGATTTAGAATATTCATTTATAATGAGTAGGCTGGCTAGCTAGATAGCTAGAATGCCATTTTTATCCTTGACAACACCAAGTTTAACAAATACATCCACCCAGACATTTATTAGCCATGACATTTTAATGTCAAACTTAACAAGATATATAAAACTTTATATTCATTTTTCAAGAATTAAAAAAAAAGACACACACAATGATAATTAATATAAGATTTATTATGGAGTATTTGGGATTGTTGGTAGGTGTTCAAAAAATAGATTTATGATTTTTTAATTTTTTATAAACTGCTTTTCTCAAACCTATTTATGGAAAAAGCATATATTTATCTGCTTCTCTTGAAAAACAGTTTTCAAAATTTAAAAAATTTTAAAATAAATTTTTTTTCTCTAAAAGTATTTTTGGCAAATGCAATGCCAAACGAGACCTTAATCGGTGGTTTAACGAGCTTTTATAAAGAAAAAATTACTATTTACTTCATTGCATTAGTACTTTTTATGTCTATTTGATTTATTGTATTAGTACTTCTATAGCTGTGGATATCACCGTTAATTTATCAAAAGTACTGGATGTGTTTTATTTTTCCATTGGAGGTAAACGAATCCAAAAATGTAAATATAAATAAATGGAAGGCAAATCATAGGTATTATTAAGGGTAGCTACTGCGGAAATAGAGATGCTTTATCAATAATAAATCTTTGTCTTGCAAATTGATAAGACAATTTAAGGGATGGTATATATAATAGATTATTTATTTATATATTAATTCTATAAAAAAATTGCTTTAATTTTATCACTTTAAATGGGGTTTAACTCCTAATCTCTACTTAAAACCACCTTAATTAGACAGTCGCATAATTAGTCCTGTTACTGTTATATGATGGTATTTTTCTTCTTTTTCAAAACCAGAGGTGTAATTACAAGAAATTAATATGTTGTTGTAATTAGAGGAATTATATTTAGGGCCAGATCTACAATTTAATTTATGTTTGGTAAGTTAAAGTTATAATAAATACAATAAATTATTGACCGAATTGTGGGAATAGTAACAATAATAATTCAAGAGTTAAGATTAAAAGGTAGAATATGAAAGAAATTTAAGTAGAATTATAGGAAAAATAATAAAAATATAAAATATTTTGAGAGGACTATAAGCTTATTTAGGGAAAAAAATTGCAGTTTGAATTTTGTAATTTTACTATATTTTTAAGGGCTATAAATTATTTTAGAAAAATATGTATAAATTTATAATTTTATCAAATTCAGTGACATGATCCCTTCTGGCAGTTAGTAATTAATAGTTTATTGATACTAGTATTTAGTAAAATTAATTGAGTTGTCATATCATAATGTAAAATTATTAATAGAGATATAATTTCTTTTATTCAAAATATATATTTTCATGATGTATAAATAAATAATAAAATACAATGATTATTTGATATAATTATTTATTTCAATAATTAAAATAATAACAATAAAATATAATCATTTGTAAATAAAAATTTACACATATATTATATATATAATTTATAAATATAATATATTTTTAATGTGAGTAATTTTATTTGAAAAAAACTTATATTGTTTGAAAAAAACTCAAAAATAAAGCTTTTTAAATCAATAGTTATTTAAACTTTTTATCAGTTTTGGGATATAAAAAAAAATATCAATTACAGATAAACCAAATGCTCACACAATGTCTAAATAGGAATATAATGCCTACAAGTAGAAATAATAATGCCTAAACAGAAATATAATTCCTATTTTATCATATACCACCTTGAGTTTGAGCAGAAATGTAGCATGATTATTAAAAATATTTTTAACATAAAATTTGAATCTAAATTATAATATATTGTAATTAATAAAATTACCACATCTAAATACAAAGAAAAACCTCTAATTATGTTAACAAAGCTAGATATATCGATCATATCAACGAAAATTAAATTTTAAGATTTATTGATTCCCAAGCATTTATCACTAAATCAATAGTAAGTTTATTTATTTGAAAAATATATATTTACCAACCCCCAATGAAATAATGATAAAAAAGATTTCTATTTATATAAAACATTTTTCCAACACAATTAGGTGTTTGAAATTGGTGTTGTGTGTCCAAAAAATATATTTATAATTTTTTTATTTAATTTAATAATTTTTTTAATTTTTTATAAACTGTTATTCTCAAACCTGTAAAAAACATCTATTTATCTATTTATTTCAAAAGTATTTTTTAAAATTAAAAATAATTTTTTTTTCTAAAAATATTTTTTCCAAACGAAATACTAAAAAGATCCCATAAAAGTGAAAGGGTAAAATAGATTTTATTCTGGCTTAGCACATAAAGAGAAAAACTATGCATTATATCTCAAAAAAAGAATTCACCACATGTAAAAAAATAATTATGATTAGGAAATTTTTCATGTGGGTAAGTACTAAGAATAAAATAATAATAATAATAATAATTTTTTTATCCTTCAAATCAATATTACGTTTTTGTTATTGAATTTACACACCTTTATTTTATGTTATCAAATATTTAAATAATTATTTTAATGCATTTTAAATTTAAATTGATAGATTAAATAATTGGCTTAAAAACTCTAATTTGATATATTAGCTAGAAATTTCTTACACCCAATAATAAATTTAATCAACAATAAAACTTAATAAAAAAATTATTTGACAATAATAATTCAAAGTAAAGTAACGTTCCATTAGCTCCTTGGGTAGGTGTTGTAAATTTTTTAACTAAATTATTATTTAAATATTTGATTAAAAAAATACTAAAACTAAATTATTATTTAAATCAAAATTGGTACTTCCGACAATAACTCTCTCAGACGTTGGATCAGTCGCCATGACGTCAGTGGCGCGTGCTTAGCCACGAAATCAACATTCAAATCCAACGGTCCAAAATCCACACGTGAAAAGTGCATACAGTGGATCTAACAACAGGGTTACAGGAGAACATCAAAGCAAAACCTTAAAGACTTCTTTCTCCTTCGTTATTACTCTATTTTTAAAACATGTGTTAAGAATGTCCACAAACAAGTGTGGAAGTAAACTGTTCATTTGTGATGGTCGTCCAGCCTCAATTAATATTTATATTAATTTTTTAAATTATATTTAATTTATTTATTATCATATAGTAAATAATTAGTCACTAAATCATATGTTCAATTATATAAATTATATTATTTAAAATTATTTATTATTTTTATATTTTTAAATTAGAGTATATATTATTTAAGAATAAATTTAATAATATATTATTTAATAACCACAAAAAATTATATCTAATTATTAAATAACTATAATAATATATACCATTTGTATTTTATATTAAAATTATTATTAAAAATTATAATTCATATTAATTAATTTATTAATTATATCATTTTAGTAGATAGTGTTTGAATATATTTTTTATGTGGGACCTACCTTTGGCCGACCGTGATAATGATTATTACTGCAAACCGTAAATCTTTTATTTTTCAAGGGTTAAAACTTAAAATAAAAAAAGTTAAAAAAAGAAAATCGAAAGTGTGCGATTTGGTCGGGTGTAATATTAGGCATCTATGGCATCTTTCGTATTATTCTCATGAATTTTTTGTTTTATTTTAATCATTTTATTACAACTGTCCATAATTATCGGATAATTACAATAATTTTTAATATATATATATATATTCACTATTTTTATTATTTAAACTCATAGATAGAAAGAAAAAAGAAAAAAAAAAGATCTATCTTTATATCCTTTTAATTACTTGAGGCTTATTTGAATTTTTTTTTTTGTAGCTTTTTCCTTTTCTTTCTTTACCTTCTCTTCTTCTTGCTTGTTTCCACATCAGTTTCTTCGATTTGTTGATCTAACTTTTGCTCTCTCGATCCTTCCTTTCAATGGCCACCAAAGATCCTCAGAGAGCAAGAAAGTGTCGTGGAGAGAGAAAGCAAACGAGCAGAGCAAAGTGAGTGACTTTGATAGTGAATTCTTTCAGTTGTCTGAAATTCTGGGAGCTGATTGCTAAAGAGTTTAACTTTGGAAAAAAAAAGGCGTTGGGTATTGAGTGTTGTATCTTTTCTGAGGTTTGTGGGTCGGGTTTGATTTGTCTGGATTTGATATGGGTGGGTGTTTTCCTTGTTTTGGATCATCAAACAAGGAAGGCAGTGGTGGTGGCGCCGTCAAAGAAGTGGCCAAGAAGGATTCCGTCAAAGAAGGTTCAGTTCCTCAGTCTCACCATGTTGGTAGAGTTAGCTCAGGTAAAAAGTTATGTTTTTTTTTGTGAATATGTTGTGATGTTCTTCTCACTGATTAATTTAGTTGTAATTGGTGTTGAATTATGCGTTTTTGGATTTTATTTTGACTGTTTCAATGCAGTGTTTCTGAAAAAAATTGTTGCTGCTTTGATCTGTTTCATCTATCGGTGGTTTGCTTAATTGGGTTTTTTAAGCTCTGGCTCTTTAGTCTTTGATGGATTGTTAGCTTAAAATTGCTTAATGTTTGTGCTGTTTGATTTTTTTGCTTATGGAGTGGTGCCCGGTATTGTTTTAGAGATCTTGCCTTAGTTATAGGACCTCTTGTTTTGGTGTTTCTTGTCAGTTAAAGACAGAACTGGTTGGTTGTACTAGGAAAACTTTTAAGTGAATGATTGATAGGCTTGGTTGAAATTATCCATATGTTTTGTTCTTCGCTTGAAGAATGTAAAATGGGAACAGTTTAGGGTTGATTTTGCATTTTATTTAACGCTTTCCTGTCACAGCCAATTTAATTTGGACAGAAAGGCCATTTTCTCTATTGCACATATGTGTGTTTTGGCCATTAGCCTGTTGAATTGTTTTTATAATGATTTTCTCATGTACATATTTACCTTTTTTCGTTGTCTTTATTTTGATCACTGCAGTTACTTATGCAGACAAATCAAAATCACGAAATGGTTCTGATCCTAAGAAGGAGCCACAGATTCCTAAAGATGGACCAACTGCTCATATTGCAGCACAAACTTTTACATTCCGTGAACTTGCTGCAGCAACAAAGAATTTCAGACTGGAGTGTCTATTAGGCGAAGGGGGGTTTGGACGTGTTTATAAAGGTTGCTTGGAATGCACTGGACAGGTACTTTGAGATTTCTTTAAATGAATGTCCATAGTATTATATTTGCATGTATTTAATGTTCTAAAATTGCAATATTTTGTGTGAATCTTCAGAATTTCTCATATTTTTACCTTTTTAAGCATCTATTATCAATAAGAATCATAATGAAATATTGCTGCTAAGTTTCATTCTCTATATGATAATTTTGGGCAAAATTTGGATTTCGTTTTGCAGATAGTTGCTGTAAAGCAGCTTGATCGGAATGGCCTTCAAGGAAATAGAGAATTTCTAGTGGAGGTTCTCATGCTCAGTCTCCTTCACCATCCAAACCTTGTTAATTTGATTGGCTATTGTGCTGATGGGGATCAACGCCTCCTTGTGTACGAATTTATGCCACTGGGATCGTTGGAAGATCATTTACACGGTTAGATTTTCTACTTCCTTTATGTAAATAAAAAGTATTGATAGAACCCCTCTGCTTCTAGTTCCATTATGCTCTCACAATTCATTACATAATGATGTCACTTCATAGGCCAAACTACTTGTTTTTTACTCATATTAAATACTATCATTTTTTTTCCTCTGTGCAGATCTTATAGTTTTGTTAGTCTGTTGAGTAGCATATAATAACAATATCATTTGAGACTTGTATAAACTTGTTTATTTAAGGCTTGTATATACTGTTTAGAAAGTAATATTTGTGCTATTATTTCTAGTATCTTCACCAGATTATTCATGAGGATATTATGTGCTTCTTATGGTTGCTTCTAATTCTGTATATCCATAATCACTTGGACAATCAAAAGGATATTAAGGCTCTAAAAATGATGACTTCCCAAAACTTTTTGATTTATTATTGCTTATGTGATATTAGGTTTACATCATTGAGGTATCTTAGAAGTGCCCAAAAAACAATTCAACTTAATCAAGCTTGTAGGTGAGGGACCCAAGAATAGTTTATATTTCTAATATTCTCCAGCACGCAAATGCCCATTCAGCTCCAGTAGTCAAAAAGTCATTAACCTACTTAACTTTGTGCTGAAGTTTTCAGTTAATAAGATGGTGGGTGATTAGAATTTAAATTCTAGACCTTTTGGGCCAAGACATCTGATTCTAGGCCAAAGAATCAGTTAAACTAAAACCTCAAGCTTGTAGTTGAGCATTCCAAGAATAGTTTTATATCTTTAATACGAAGCCCTCCAATATGTGATCAATATTTATCATTCACAGTACTAATTAGTTCCAAGAACTTAGATCCTGTGCCACCAGTGTTCATTGGGTTATTCTAGTCTAGATGACTCATTGATATCATTTACCATATGGAGGTTCTAACGCTTGACTTTTGTTGTTATTGTATTGGTTCTAATATCCGATATTGGCTGCATATATGGAAAAAAAAGTTCTTTATAATGGCTTCGACTATCCTTCTCCCATGGGCTATCTTTCGAGGTTGAGTTAGCTCCATAAGCCCATATTAATGGTTATTAGTGCACTAACTGCTTAGGGGATTAAATGGTCAGTGACTAAAGCGACGAGTATAAAGCCAAACTATGGATGATCATTCTTGTGAACTTATCTTTCTAATCCCAATTGGTTTGTTTTGTTTGAATACCATCACAAGGCTTCATCCTTTTTTCTTTTCTACTCCAATTCTTGTTAGGACATTTTTTGTTGGGGCTCTATAGCTAATTCGTAGAGCATTGGGCTTTTAACCAAATGATCACTGGTTCAATCCGAACTTGACTGAAGGTTTCCTCAAATAAATTAGGTGGGAAAATATACAAGTATCAAGCAGTGTCATTGTTCTTCCTTTGGTGTGGCCTTCTAGTACTTGGATGAAAATGTAGGGGAAGATTTTTGTGGCATTACATAGTTCCACTCAGAAATTAGCAAAATGAAATGAGGAAATTGCATGGCCAAATTTTTTTCCGAAAATATGTTAGCGTTTAAGAGAAAATTTCGAGGGAGAGGTATCATGACTAATTTTTTGTGCGATGCTATGTCAACAAGCCATGAATCACAAATCAGTGAGTGCTTTTGGTGTGGGGATGTGGAGGTTGATATATTGGACTGGGCAGGCTTGGAGTAGAAGCATTTGCAATAATCTAATGATGATGTTCATCATTGTAGGTATTGAATTAGATTAGTGTGAATATCAGGCGATGGAGATTCAAAAAGACATTGAAGAAGGGCAGAATAGTTAATAGCATATCATAGAGAGAGATCTAAAAAGAGTCTGGGAAAGGAATACTGAATGTTCTTTGCATCAGTTGAACTTTATGTCAATTGCAGAAGTTTGTTTGATGGAAGTACCCAGTGTAGTATTTGCAATTCTACTATTAGTAATAAAGGTGGCTGGAAAGTAAATTTTGGTTAAAGAAAAAAAATTGCTAGTTTAATTTGACTTGCTACTGGTGGTTAAAACTGTATTGACACTAAGAATTCTGCCTCACCTTGTGTGAGTGCACTTACTTGTCCAAGTAAAGCATACAGAGAACAGCTAATGCTACCTATAATATTTTCAATTTGTGGGTTGGCATGTCAAGTTACTGGCTATAATTAAGCTGGTCAACTAAGAGGATTTGATAGTTAAACAAGATGCCAGTACAGATTTTTTGCTTCACTAAACAAACTCTAGTATAGTACCAGGGTTCAGCATCAGCCAAATGCTGGCTTGCCTGTCTGTATTTTCTACTATTCCTGGGGTTCCCATCACTTACATGTCTACAAGTGTAAGACTTGAGTGCTTGAAGGCAGAGCAAATTTTTTATTTAACACAATAGCTATCTGAATCATCTTTAATAGTTAATTGATGTCAATGTGCTTAGCTGGGAACTGATGCAATTTTCTTTGTCATGATGCTTGCAAGACCTTTTTCTATTCTATTAGTGTGTTCTGGCTCATTTAACTACCATTGGAAAGACTCATTTAAGTTGAAGTTACCTCTAATATTTCCTACTAATGCATTGGTTAGAAGAATTTTTTTTTGTTTTACCTTTGAACAATGGTTTTACTGGCATCTGTACATTTTATTTCATAAGAGATCCCACTTGGAAATTTAAAAACATCTTACCATGCAATTAAACCCTTGTAATCTGACCCAATTTGATTTTGCAAGAATTTATAGTAATCTTGTTAGATATTATTTATTTTGCATAGCCAAGCTTTAATTGGTACTTTTCTAGTTCTTATACTTATGTGATTAATGCTGCTGCATCTGATGCTAACACTTACTAGCTTAATCTCCCTCAATTTAAAGAGACATAATTTATGTTGTGTAGAGCTAATTTTTCCATAGATGCAGTTAGGTGTGTATTTTAATCTGAAATTGGTATCACACTATCACAAATAGATCCTTTTAGTTTGAAAGGAATATTAGATTATTAAACTACAGCTAATTTTTTAGAAATAAGCATGAGATGGTTATTATTATTATTATTATTATTATTGGAGCACCAAGTCCTTTTCTTTAATATATTACAGAATCTTTGCTATCAGAGAGTCTTATGTAAGCTATCTTACATGATCCTTCCATGTGCAGAGATGGTAGTCCGGACTCTGGGATTTATAAACATCAAGAGTAGAAAATAAGTGTTTTTAGACATCTAATAAACAGCTTCTGGTTGGAGCTGAATGAAAATAGGTGGTCTTTCTGCTTAATTCGAAACTTTAAGTTTAAGGCTTAATTTTAAAACTTGTTAGTGAATCGTACTGCTAAATTCTGGTAAAGATGGTATATTTCTAGAACTCTGAAATCCGAGTACAACTTTTAAGCCCTAACAAACCAACAGCATACATCCATATGATAGTAAATGGAAATGGTGGTGAACATAATTGGTCTTTTAAATACTTGTCGCTGCCCGGAGATAACCTGAGTTTGGAAGCGGAGAATTTTAAGAATCATACTGATTGTTTGCATGCAAACATATAGTTGTTGGATTGTGTTTCATCCTTTTTAACATATTGTTCTGTGTGCGCCTGTGCATCTACCTACTTTATGAAAATTTCATTGCTTGCCAGTTAATCTATAAATTCTAGCATTGAAAATTTCCAAGTTCTGAATCCATTTCTGAATTCTTTAAAATGTTTAAACATTTAGAAAGACATCAGCAGTCTGAACCTAATAATATAAAGAATGTCATTTGTCGAAGTCTGAACTTTGTTGCTCAATGAAGAAAAGATCATTGATGTAGAAATTCTTAAACCAACTATAAATTTATCAGATTTATTTTTTTGACAATATTCAGTGCTTTTATTGAGCATTGGTATTTTATAAAAAAAAAAAATTCCATTGAATGTCAGTGGTTATCAACTGCACTGACAATAGTTCGATGCACCTACTTACATTTGTTCCCTTTTCTTCTTATTAGTTGCACACTAATTTAATATTTCAATTGTCTTAACCTGCTAGGGTTTGTGAAACTCATTCTTTGCCGTATTTTGATATTGTCTTCAGATCTTCCACCTGACAAGGAGCCTCTGGACTGGAATACAAGGATGAAGATTGCAGCAGGGGCTGCTAAAGGTTTGGAGTATTTGCATGACAAAGCAAGCCCGCCTGTCATTTATCGAGACTTGAAGTCATCCAATATCCTTCTTGATGAGGGTTTTCACCCCAAGTTATCAGATTTTGGACTTGCAAAGCTAGGTCCTGTTGGTGACAAGACTCATGTCTCTACACGTGTTATGGGGACATATGGTTATTGTGCTCCAGAGTATGCTATGACTGGTCAACTTACTTTAAAGTCCGATGTCTATAGTTTTGGAGTTGTGTTTCTTGAACTTATCACAGGGCGCAAGGCCATTGATAATGCTCGAGCTTCTGGAGAGCATAATCTTGTTGCATGGGTACGTATTTGTTGACCTTTAATATTCTTTTACTTATCTTAACATTGAACTAACATAAAACAAGATTTCTGTCATTGTGTGTTGTTATTATATGGGACCTGCGGTTTCAGGCTCGACCACTTTTCAAGGATCGTAGGAAGTTCCCCAAAATGGCTGACCCACTACTTCAAGGGCGTTATCCAATGCGAGGATTATATCAAGCTCTTGCAGTTGCGGCCATGTGCTTGCAAGAACAAGCAGCCACGAGGCCACTAATTGGTGATGTTGTGACTGCGTTGACATACTTGGCTTCCCAAACCTATGACCCAAATGCTGCCAATCAAAGTAACAGAGTTGGACCATCTACACCTAGGAACAGAGAAGACCGGCGGGGCATGACAGATGGGCTGGATAGCCCAGATGAGCATAGACATGGAGGGCGGCATGGCTCCCCTTCCCCTTACAAAAATTCACCTGACTATAGAAGGCATGATACTGTCAGTGGTGCAGATTTGGGAAGAAGTGAAACCGGTGGTAGGTCTGGCAGAAAATGGGGTTTTGACGACTCTGAGCGACAGAATTCTCAGAGAGATAGTCCTGTAAATATTAGTAGAAGGGAGACTCCAAGGAATCGTGGTTTAGATAGAGAACGTGCAGTCGCAGAGGCTAAAGTATGGGGTGAAAATTGGCGAGACAAAAAGCGAGCAAATGTAATGGGTATCTTTGATGGTACAAATGAGTAAAATTGAATTAGAACAATCCATGTTAGCATTGGTCTTGGCAAACATATGTTGAGGATCAGCATGAAGAAAGGAAAAGTTGCAAATACACACGGTCTGTGTTGGTTTCTATTTTCCATCCAAACTCCAAGCAATAAGACTTTGTTGTATCTGTTGTTTTGCTCTGTATCATTATGGAATTGAATGCTTCAATTATGTGGTTGAAGGAAGGAAACGCAGAGTTAAAAGGAGGGATATAGTGTGCTAGGTTTGGGGCATATGGAGAGGAAACCCCGGTCAGTGAAGAATGATGTATGCAACTTGCTAATCTATGTATTTAGATCTTTTTCTTGAAGTTGTCACAAGAAATATGGGAAGATAGCTAAATTTTCAGGGGGTGGGGGTTTGGTGTGGGTGTCTCATTGGTTGTTACATCTTGTACTCAACTACGGTCGTGTATGGATTTCTGAGTCGGGTCATGTTTCGGCTTATACAGCAAGTTTGCTTCATATTTTTCTCATGTCATCTATCATATTCCTCTTTCTTCGCCTCCCACGATGGATTGAATACTAACCTATTTACTTCTTGCATGACCTTATTCTCAAGATGCTAATGATGCCAATGTGCACAACACTAGAAGCGAACAAGTTGCCAACAATATTTTCTGTGTTAGATCCTAAAAAGAATAATTATACAGTGAGTCATACATAACAAAGTGATTTAATTGGAAATTATTTATTCTGGGGAACTTAACATTACATTAGGTACCGTTCGTAAATTTATGCTGCAAAGCTCCGAGAATAAGCTACAATAGGTAGCTTCCGAGGCCTTTTTCTTTTTTGAGAACAGTTTTTTGGATACCTCTAATGTCCACTTGCAGGAACTTATACATATATATATATATATATATAGGTGAAATTTTGATGTTTTTTTCATTATTTACCCATCCATCCATGAATATTATTTTTTTAACCATTAGATTAAAATCCAATAATTCTAAATAATTTTATGCTATTTATGATAATTATCATATAACCGTAACTATTCAAAATTCTCCTGTATATATATACCATATTTTTGATTTAGAATATTTCAATTGAATAAAGGATTTGAATTAAAGAAATTCTAGATCAAAGAAGGATGCGAGAACCAAATAATTTTTATGACACCCTTGATTTGGTAAATTGGAAAATAAAAAAAAATACCCCTAACTTGTACAGTTGACAATGAAAATCCGTTGAAAATAACTATCAAAGCCGATTCCAAACGATGCATGGAGCATAAAACGTGAAGTTTCGATGGACTGATAATTGTTTTATGCATATTAATAGCACATTAATTTGCATTCGCTGATTATTTCTCGGACGTTGATATGTTCAGTTGTTCGGCATAAGTGATGATCACTATTATCGCTCTAAGAAAGAAAAGACCCCCAAGGCTTTGCTTCAGAATTTTTGTGAGCTTGGTCTTCCACCAGCAAAATTAGGAAAATTTACTGTTCCATTCGGCGCTGACTTAACCCTACCAGCCACATTGACACGCTTAGTGTAGCGATCGATCCCTGTATTGTACGGCTCAAATATGAGATGAACACAGGATACTATAAGGGGCTTGTCCACGACAAACACAAAGGGAAGAAGAGTTAGTCGACCCATCTTCATAGGTACATATAAAAAAAATGCAGAACGACTCTAAACCATAAATTACCGAACATTGGACGCCAATTAAGAGATTAGACCACATAAAATATTACTCTTTTTAAGACTGCAGTAAGCTAACTAAAGATAGGACATATGTTTACATTTATAGCCCCGGACTAACATTATTCACATCTTCCAATATTGCATCTCTCACCAGCTGGCGAGATAATTGGTTCTGACCCTGAGTTAACAAAAAATAGGGGATCCAGACCACAATTGCCGAATACTTCTGCAACATTGAGATGCCAGATATTTCTCAACACTACAACTCCCACATCCTAAAACAAACGGATAGAAAAAACGCTAAGCTTGTGTTACTTCCTCCTCTTTCCCTGCAAAAGGAACATAATCAGCACAATTAATCATTTACCTCAGGGAACACACTCTGATAACTAAGAGACATTGTAAAATTAACCAACTGCGGCTAGAAACATACTGTGCTTACGTAATCATCCATTGTCAATTGCTTTCGTTTCTTTAGTGATGTTGGACTCTCAGTTTGCCTTCCCATGGCACGCTTTGACGGTGTCATGTTCTGGAATATAACAGGATAGTAAAATGACTTCGTATGAATAAGATGAAAACACAATTATCTATTATATCAAGACAATCTAAATAACCCCTAAAAAAGTAAATTCATGCATGCAGTGTTGATGGTTATCTGAGGAATATTATAATAGTAACCTTGGCAAGCTTCTTCTCTTTCCGTGCCTGTCTCTCTCTCTCATCATATTCTTGGTTTTCCTTCTCCACCAACCGAATTAATGTATCACATCTCCTCGCAAGTTCTTGGGTTGTGCGAGACTTCACAAACCAGTCAAATCGAAACAAAGGTGATGTTCTGAATGCTGCCTTTAACTCATCCCAGTTCCCATATCCAAGCTTGTGAACCATGCAAATCTGTTATTTGTAACAGAAGGCATTAACATCGATATATGTCTAACAATATCAAAGAGGGGAAAAATGAAGTAGGAGAAATAATATAAGAGAAATGTACAACTGAAGAATTGTACCATGAAACGATCACATTCTTCATTGTACAGCTTCCCTTTGTTCTGACCATACTGGATCTTCAATTCAAGCCATGGATTCTTGTAGCGATCCAATTTCTTCCCAATTGCTTTCATGATCTCATCTTTTCGAGATATTCTAGCCTCCCCTCTCTCAATATTCTTAATGATTCTATCATAATCTATGGGCATGAAAATTCAGAAGAGAAAATAAAGCAATTAAATTATGATCAAGATCCAAGTAATTTTTGTCAGCCAAAAATCTAAACCTTCAGAATAAATGCTTAAAAGAATCAAATCAGCCATTTCCTAACAATTTGCTAAGTATGTTTGCAAGTAGTCTTTGGCTATTTATTAGGTTGCATTGAGAGTGTCCCTGAACCCATCCCCAATAAATGTCACATAACATCACGCCAACTGAAATCAAGCTAGCTAGGAAGATACCTTATAACATCATCCAAAAAAGAGTTTTCTGAACTTAAGTATCATCAATAGATGATACCACTTACCATTTAATTCTTTGTATCGCTCTTTAAAAACTTTAGCATATCTTTCAACTTCCTCTTCTGTTTTCCCTTCCATTTCAGAAGCAATACTTTTTATGTCATTCCGACCATATTTTTCACAGGCCCTGATGAAGGTATTGAAGTCTCTTCTGCTCCATGAAGAAAAGCCCTGAAAATATCCACTCGATTGTCAGTACATATGCCATAATATTAAAACCACTACCTACATCTGACACCCTGCTCACCACTTCCAATAATCGCTCCTTTTCTTCCAATTCTTCAGCAGTCAGAGGTTCTCCAGTTTCTAAACAATGAATAATCAATCAGCAGTCAACAAAATTATGCAAGGAACAATTCAAAGAAGCACAATATAAAACCTACCTTCAGGTTCTTCAACATCAATTGTGTCTTTCAACTGATTCTTCTGATGTGTTAGCTGCAATTTGTTAAAGAACAATAGTATTAGTATACACAAGCAACTAACTAGAATATACCAACTAGATGAGTGAGAAACTGATATTGCAACTTGGAGATGATGCCCACCATGAGGTAGCGTACTTCTTTTTCATACAACTCACTCAATCTCTGTGTATTAAAAAACTGGAAATCATGCCTGAAAACAGAAGAAAATGTGCAAGGCAAAAAATGTGAGAAACAAACCCAGTCAAGGTAACTAGTACACATTTCAGAAGCACGTACAGTTGCGGCATGCGAGGAATTCGAGGTTCTTTTGGTTTCGCAGGACCACCTTGGCGCAATGTTTGCTTAAAGTAATCAGATTCTGAGTAACTAGTTAAAGAAATTAAACCAAAATCACTATAAAGTATGATGCTGAAAAATAAGCAGAATTACAAGCAAAACAGGAAAGAAATGGACGGAGAAGAGCATTACTTGCGCTTTCTCTCTCTCTTGGGTGGTTCAATCCAGTTTTCACTGACAATCTTCTTAAAGTCAAACTTGTTTTCATCCTTCATAAAACCAAAACACCATAAGCAGGATCACAAAAATGAGCCTTAAAATACACTAACAAAATCAAATTTTGATCAGTAGAGAGGGGGGAGAGAACAGGAGTGGAAGAACTATGCCCACCTTATCATCATCAAAATCATATAATTCAGCAGCTGCAAAAAAAAAAAAAACAAAAGTATCCCCACTTAGGAGTAAGATTGCAGAGTTACTATTGAGTTAAATAAAACAATTAAATGGCTGAGAATAAACTGGTAAAAAAAAGACTCATTCTATGCACATACTGTCATCCATTTTGAATTTTATTGCATCTTCTGTAAACTTCTTCATCTTAGCATCAAGCTCAGCTGTTGCCTCTTCTCCTTTAGCAATAATCCTATCAATGTCTTCATCTGTAATAGTGCTATCCTTTGAGCTGAAAACCATTTCAGCACCAAACCTCACCATTTGAAGAAGGTCATCTTTATTAACAGCTGCATGAAACACAGGCATAAAAACATTAGATATGTAAAACACAAACCGACAATAGCTCCTAAAGCTCAACATGCCTATCTGCTTACTTTTCTGCTCTGCTAACCGTCCTTGTTGAATCACTAGAGCGTCAAGTGCAAGCTTTTTATAAGCCCTCTCAATCACTTTTTCCTCAATTGTATACTGTTCCATAATCAAACAAAATGAGAAATACAATTGATGTAGCTCAGCTTCCCTAAAGCATGTAAAAATAGATCCGGACCTCAGTGCAAAACCGGAACACTTGAACTTCTTTCTTCTGTCCAATCCTGTGAGCACGATCCTGTGCTTGCAAATCAACTTGTGGATTCCTAAAACAAATCACCAGGATCTTAAGCAAGAATAAAAGAGGAAAAGGAAGGAAAATCCAACCAAAAAAAAGCCAAAGAAAAAAAAATAAGACACTCACCAGTCACTATCATAAAGTATGACAACATCTGCCGTCGCAAGATTAATTCCAAGTCCTCCGGCCCTAGTTGACAACAAGAAAACAAATTTCTCACTCCCTGGCTTGTTAAATGCATCAATGGAAGCATCACGATCTTCTCCACCAGTATTCCCATCAATCCGACAATACTGATAACCACAAAACAATAAGTAGTCTTCAAGAATATCAAGCAATCGAGTCATCTGCACTTCAAAACAAAATCAAACCATAAGAAAAAAAAAAGATATCTTGTAAGACCAGGCATAATAACTGATAAATACAGAAAATAATGTACAGGCAAGTAACCAAAGATCACTGATAAATATAGAAGATACTGCAAATGCATTTTTATGGACCCCAGTTTATTTGATACTGTACAACAAACTAACCTGTGAAAATATTAAAACCCTCGAATCACGCTCTTTAAGCTTAGGAAGCAACTTATCCAAGAGAACCATCTTACCTGGAAAATTAATTAAGCATACAAAGTTACTTTGGTCACAAATAAAACACATAAACACCAAGAGACTCGGCTTTTGATGTCAATCCTACCAGCATTAGTAATAAGGTGCTCTCCTGTTGTATATGGTGGGCCAGGTTCAGCACCCTGGAAAAGATATGGATGGTTACAGCATTTACGCAGCTGCATTGCTATATTCAGAAGGCGTTTGCGCTCTCCACCAGCATTAACAACTTCAAGATCTTTCTGCAGTAAAGCCCTATAATACTGTTTCTGCATCTGTGACATGCCCACTTTCAGTATCGTTTCCTTCTTTGGAGGCAACCCTTTCTCAACATCTGATTTCAGTCTTCGAAGAAGAAATGGCCGAAGAACCTTGAACATGCAGATTCAGCAAAACTAATTAACCACAAGCAAGAAATCTTAGAACTCAAAAATATAAGGATAACATGCCTACCTTGTGAAGTTGTTGCACAACCTCCTGCTGGTCATTTTCACCAGAGATTTGAAACCATTCATCAAAAGTTTCAGCTGAGCTAAAAATCTCTGGCAGTAAAAAGTTCAGAAGAGACCAGAGCTCATGTAGATTGTTCTGCACATCAGAACATATAATAAAAATACTTAAATTATATAAAAAGAAAAAACAACAAAAGCCATATAAGTTAAATGAAACCAGAAAATAAAACATTCAAATAAAAGTAATCAATCAATGCAGTTCTTAATCTGCTTATTCATTATAGGCACCTAAATCAAGTTCAGAATCAGAAATTCCACCATGCCAGCCAACCTTAAGCTCTTTCTGCTTAACAGCATAATACAGTAGATAAAAGAATACTTCCCCAAATCCCAATTTCTCAAATTATCATCCATTAAAGAGCAAATTCATACCTGAAGCGGGGTGCCGGTGATGAGGAGACGATAATTGGTATTATAAAGTCTCATTGTTTTTGAAAGAAGAGAGTTTTCATTCTTAATTCGATGTGCTTCATCAATGATTATATAGCGCCAGGTAAAGCGACGCAAGGCGGACTTTTCTTTGATTGCCATTTCAAAACTTGTAACACAGACATCAAACTTGCCAGCAACAAGTAAATCCTCACGTATATGTCTCTTCCAGAAACAGAGAAACAACTAAACTTTAGAGCCACAAAAACACAGCAGCAGAGAATCATCCACAAAAAAAAATATGAATTTTTTTTTTTTGCCACTGAAGCACATTTCTAGTGGCTTACCCTTTCATCAGGATTGCCAAGAAACTTTACAGCGCGCAAGATCGGACAAAAACGACGAATTTCATTCATCCAGTTACCAAGTGTAGACTTTGGAGCAACTACCATATGAGGACCAGTTATTCCTCTGAACTCATGTAGGTACCCCAATAAAGAGATGGTTTGCAAAGTTTTACCAAGACCCTAGATAGAAAGATCAGGAAATGTCACCATACTACACGAAATGCAATAGCGTACAGACTTGAATCATGACACAACTGAACAAAGCACTAAGGTCATAAAACCAATGTTAAAAACATGGCATACCATTTCATCCGCAAGGATTCCATTTATGCCATTCTCATAGAGTCTTATAAGCCAGTTTAACCCTGCAAGTTGGTAATCCCTCATCTTTCCCTGGATACCTGCAGAAAGTAGTAAACATGAAGATAACAAATTGAGCAACACTTGAAACAGAAACAAAAAATGTCTTCTGAAAATTTCTTAAGCCAACCAGAACCTCTCACTATCCAGACACCAATTCATCCACTGTCAGACAGATAACATAAATAAAAAATTTAAATGTGTTATGAAGTTCATTTGAGCTAGATACAAAAGATAATTCATCCATTTGAAACTAGGGATTATGTATCAACTGTGTTTCTGACAAGGTATAACAAAAATACTGAGAAAAGCCACCAAAGTATGAGATGCATGTGCACAATAGAGGGGAAATAATGGCAAGAACACTTACAAGAGGGCTGTGCCACTAATCGCGTGTTTCCTGCCCCAGATAAACCATCTTCTTCCTCCTTCAGGCATTCTTCGTCTTCTTCCTCTTCAGTTACTTTGGACGCATGTCGACCCCTAAATTTAGGTTAACAAAGATGTTTTCATTAGAATATGTTGGCATTTATACTCATTTAAGTGCAATAAATGTTTGTGTTCTATCCACAAAAACATGTTAATAATTCAAATGATATCACATGCAATACCATATAAAAAGAAATACAATTCTTTCTGTCATTCCAACCCTCAGCAAAAGTAAGAATTTCAACACAGGTATCCAACCCCATCAAAATGCCACTTGAGCTAATATCAAAGACCTATCTCCCCAACAATTATTATAAAGGACCTTTTTGCTGTCAGAAATCTCATTCTAACATAAGAAATAGAATAATGCATGATTGACAAAGTGGTTGAAGACAGGATTACCAAAACTACGGCATTGACTTTGTCAAGCAACCAAACTCATACCTTCCCTTGACTTTCTTCTGGGATGCAGAATGATCAGGTTTAGCAAAATGAGCAAACAACTCAGTCTGCTGCAGCAAATACTTCAAGCGCCCCTTTCCTTTATTATTCTGCCATTACTAAAAGTCAGCAAAGTTGGGCAATGATTTTCCCACAAACTATACAAGCAACAAACATATACTGAATAGCTGCGTAACAAGCACACCATATCAGAATCTATAGCCGCATTTTGAGCATCCAATATCTCTTGAATCTTCTGTTTCTTCATTTTCTGCATTTCTTTGAGTCTTTCCTTTTCACGCTTGCTAATTTCATTGCTGTTTCCAACCTGCGGGTAAATTTTGCATAGAAACTATCGTCAAAAAGAAATGTTGCACACAAACAAGCATCAAAACATTCAAAATGAAATTAAATGCACGAGTAACAGCAAAAAGGTATGCTTATTAGTTCAAAACACAAACTGGTAAAATGCAAATGCAAGCATGGATTGCAACAGTTCTCCTAGTTTTCTTTCTTCTATTTAATTTCTCCAACCACCTACGACCTCTCAAATTATAATTGCAAAAGAATCAACACAAAAAAGAGACTGCATTTGACAAGAATATCGTATATTCAAATTCTTTTGCCGATGGACGCAGCAAACTCTGGTGATTTAAGCCTAGCACGCCAGCGACTCCATATTTTCAAGCCTAATTCAAAATTTCTGCTTCCTTTGAGCTCCACCAACAACCTCTACAAACAAACTCATGGATGAAAAACTCAGCTAATTCCTATTTTTTCTGCAACTGAATGCAAGCTAGTAAATGCTTAATGTAACCCCAGACCTAGACCATCAAAACCCTTCACAGATCTGCCAATTTTTTTTGGTTAAAGCAATAAACGCAGAAACACGCTAACTATTACGATCCATCAAAATAGCAAAAGTCACCTCATCGGCATCCTCAGTGTCGGTGTTGACGTCGTCGGCGGCTTCGTCATCATCAGAATCGGCGGAGCGAGCCACAGCTTCGAGCTCCTCTTCGTCGTCGTCCTCGTTGATCTGCTCCTCCTCCGAAGAATTGGAGCCGTCGGATAGAGATTCATCGGACGACACCTGTTGTTTCGACGGTTTCGCCATTGCTTGATTGCTGTTCGCTGGGATCGAAGGTTCCTTTTCCGCTTGGGGGAGGAAGAGGGTGTTTAAATTGGAAGCGACTTTTCGAGTTTCTAACAAAAAAACGACTGAATGGGAAGTACCGTTTCGGTACTTGGGTTTCCTTATTTATGTGTTAGCAGTTTGATTTGAGAAAATCGGATCGCGTGGTTTTGAGTCGGGTTTGGATAAAGGTGGAATTTCCCGCCTTTTTATTGCAGTGGGAATGTGATTTCCCGCCTACGTGGAGTCTGGCTAGGCCCAAGGCTCGGGGCAGGGTTCGGGGCGGAAGATTTTTGGCGGTGAGTTTAATGTATAAAAGTTAGAATTTCCATATAAATACCACGCATAACAAAAGTATTTATAAAAATATTTTTTTTATTTACACTATTTTAAATATATATTTTTAAATTTTTATTATTTTAAATATGTGTATATATATCTGGTACATTTATGATATAGTATCCCATAAATATACTCCAAATCAAGTGGAACACTTCAGAGACAAATGACTATTTCAGGAAAATTATAAACAAATAAACAAAAATTAAATCCTCCTTGATTTTCTAATTTAAGGACCATTGCAGCCGCACACTACCACATCCACCGCTCGCCATGGAGTCACTCCTACAAGCAAATCCCCAACAACCACCGCAATAAACTCGCAATGCGTCGCGAGCCTTCAACCAAAGCCTGTCATGGTCATCACCAGTCGTCTCTTAGCCTGCCTCCTTCTGCTTGACCCCTCCCGAAAGTACAATTCAAATCCGCAGTAGCTTCATCAACAACCGCAACACTCCAATGCAAGCACGTGTGCCATTTTTCATGGTAGATCTAGTGCAAAATATAATGTGCTGGCATTGGCGTTTTCTAGCTTCAGATGTATGAAAACACAACTGAGTACTGTGGTTTTTATCTTCAACGCCAACAACCTAAAAACTCAAGGGAGAGATATTTTAACTTTACGTATATATTTTAACTTTATTCCTTATGATTTGTTTGTTTTAAGTAAACAAATATCAGAAATGGACAGTGGAATGATCCATTACCATTTTTATTGTTATGTTCAACAAAATAAGGGCTATGATGGAAATTTCATTGGCTAGGAGTGGAAATCAGTGTACTCCTCAATCAAAAATTCATTCTTGCATGAATCATATTTTGCGGTTCCATGTGGAATATTATCCATCAAGTGGGGCCCATTCTCAGTCTCATTGTCACTCCTATCTTTTTTTTTTTAATTTTATTTCTTTACATTACAACCTTCACCCCTTTACCTTTTGTTTCTTTAATTTTCTTTTTTAAAGGTGGATTTTCTTTTATTGGTATATAATATTAAAAAATTAACAAAATCAAAAAACTTTTATAAATATCATAATACTTTTTTGAAATGAATTGGTTGAAGTACTAATTTATAATATTTAATTATATTATGGGCATATATATGTTCTAGAAAAAATATATCAGGAAATTTAATTATAATATGAGGGTGCAACTTTTGTTCGATTTACAAATAAATTAATTTTCACAATGAAATTACAGGTGACATTTTCTCAGTAGCCACAGTGAAAACTTCTGTGAATAGAAATAAATGTGTATTAATATGTACCAAAAAGGTGTTTTTTTAAATAAAAAATTTTAAAAATAAATATTTTTCAAAGATTTTAGATAAAGTATATTATTTTTTAAAAAAATTAAAAAAATAATGTATGATGTAATTTCCTCTAAAAAATTCTTATGATTTTATGCTCTGACATTATGGAGTGTTTAAAAATAAGATCACATAGCATATTAATTTTTGAATGAAGTAGTAATTTTCTGTTTTAATTTTTATCTAATAAATAATTTTCCTTAAAAATTAATTTTTTAGACAGGGTAATTTCTCATCTTATAGCCAGTTACTCAATTTAATTTTAAAAATGATAATTCAAATTAATTAATATACGACATTAAATAGGAGGATGATAAAAAGTTAACAAATGAACTATATGCCAGCATTAAAATGAGAGATGGAACCTACAATTTTATTTATTGAAACTAAAAATTTTGTTAACAGAATCTGAAAATTTCATTAACAAAATTAAAAATTGTGAGAAAATATGTAAATAGGAATCTTGTCATTTTAGAGTTTCTCCCTTTGACCTTCATTAATTGCCTAACTCATTAAAAAAAAATGTAATCCTCGTTATGAGAAAAGTGTTGAAGGTGTGACAGCACTTATCTTGTAGTGAATGTTGAGAGTGATGTCAAGTGACAATTAAATGTTGTTGATACTTGTATAGTATAAGCCTGATAATAATATTTTTCACTAATTCCATTTGATTTTAGGATAAATAATAAGTGTTATAGGTAATTGTTTTGAATACTAATCATAATACAACTTACATTAGTTGGGAAAGACTTACTATGGACTTTGTTGATTTAAATTTAGATGATGCTTTTTAGAGATGTTGGAATCAAGCAACAATGGGTGGAGTTCTTAGAAATCATGATAGACATTAGATGAGAGGTTTTGACATGAAATTGAGTTATTGTAATGCTTTTATGGCATGTTTGGTATCATAAAATTTAAAATAAGAATGAAATTTTCATTTCAAATTAAATTTGATAGCTAAAATATCTGACAATAAGATTTTGATTCATGTATAAAGATTCATAATATCTCAATTTTATTGTTATTTGAAAATTTTTACTGTTTTTTCAAATAAAATATTTTATATTTCCAAATATATGCTCAATAAAATTAAACTGAATATAAAATAGAATTTTAAATTCCTATTATATGAATATATCAAAGATAAATATTGATATTTCAAAATATAAATTTAGGAATATGATTTCATTTTCCATAAAATTATATTTTTTAGTATACCAAACATGTTATGAGAGTAGAGTTGTAGGAATTGCTTATGGGTTTACATCATGCATAAGAGAAAGAATGGTATAAACTACAGATCCAAGTTTACAATTTAGCTATGGCAGTGGTGTTAAACTTTGGTTTTTCTTCCTCATGTTATAATAGAAATCAGATTTCCTGTATTTATCAACTTCTCTGTTAGAGCATGAGAAGTTCATATAGTTCACGTATATCGTGAAAGCCAACATTATTGCAGATTGCCTAGCTAATTTAGCCTTCAGTGAGAATGTTGCGATGTGTCTAGTATGAGAACTTGCCTTTTGGTGCAAGAATGGTTCTGCTTGGAGACAACTTCGGACGCTGTCTATCCTCGTATGGTTTACATGTAATGGTGTTTTGATTATTGTTCCCTTTAAAAAAAAGTTAGAGGTCAATAAGTATCTTAGTTGATATCATATGTTTTGATTCTTAGCATGAGCAATTGTTGTGGGGAAATTGTATATCAAGACATGACAATAAATATCTTGTGAAAAAAGCCCAAGTTCAAAACCAGATTATAGTTGAATATTATTGGGTTGTTATATCGTAGATCCTAGGGGTGTACACGGTCCGGTCTAATTCTGAAATTGAAAAATTTTCGGTATTGTCTTTAAAATTTGAATATCTATAAATTTAAATCTTGTATTGTATTGAAAATAAAAAATCTCCGTATTGTATTGTCTTGAAAATTCGGAACAATTCGGTACAGTTATTCGGTTCTTTCGGTACTAAATAATACAATACAAAACAATTCAGTACTCGGATATTTTGAATTAAATAAAAAGTGCATAAAATCTAAATTTGGTATTTAATAGTATTATAAAAAATCCGCAATCATCACATAAAAATGTTCATAATAAACGATCAATTAGATAAAAATAGAAAATAAATAGAATGAGATTTGAGGATGATGGATATAATGGAAAATTAATGAGAATAATTTTTAGGAATTTTTATGAAATTATTGGGCATTTTCCATAATTATAGCCAAATTTTTAAAATATAATATTTTGAATGATTTGTGTCTTAAAATGATGATAATGGAGATATGTGGAAATTAACTTTTGGAATAAGAGAAAATTTTAATAGAAATTTTTGGTGAATTTTTTGATTTTTGGCATAATTATTGAAAATTTTATTGAAAATTATTGAATGTAATTTTGGTGAAATTGGTGATGGAAAATGGAAGATAATGGGTCATAGTAATTATAGAAATTTAGTTGAAATTTTTAGATTATTTATTGAATTAATAGAAAATTTTGAGTTGGAAATAGATTTTTGGAGGAAAAAATGGAAAATAAAAATATGAAGAAAAAAGTAAATAAATTGAAAAAAACATTAGAAGATAAGAGAAAAATTTAATTAATTTGGAAATTTTGCGTTAGTAGTGTATAGTGTGAAATAAGACTAGTAGAAAAATATTCGTAAATATGAAAGTTGGAAAAATTAAATAAGTCGTTTAATTTTTATTTAAATTTAGTAATTTATATTGGCTCAGTAACTAATTAGAAATTTAATAGTTATTTAGGTGTACCGTCAAAATAGATACCAGGAGTTGGAAAATGAAACGAGCCGGCAGTTTTCAGTAAGTTACTATAGAGATATGTATATTAACTTATAATATAAGTCTATTACAATTTAAATTGATTTTTATATGCTTTTTTGATATAAAAATTGATTTATATTTTAGAAAAATATTTATATATAACATTTATGAGAATATTAAATATTTAGAAAGTTCGTGAAAATATATTTTATGATAAAAATAAAATATTTTGCTAAAGAAAGTGTATTAGTATGAAATAAATACATTGGTATGAGATTTTAATAAAATAAATTTATTTTTTTCATGTAGTGAATTTGTATACTATTAAATAATTGTATGAAAATTTGATAACGATTATATCTATAAAATTTTATATCTATAAAATGTTTAGAAATTGATAACGATTAAATAATTGTATGAGAAATTAATATTTTATATATGTCGATAAATTCATATATTAAACTAAAAAATAAGTTAGAGAATTATTGACATACCAATAGAGTATAAATTTTATGGCCTGTAAATATATTGGTCATGAGAGGTATTATATGTCTTATGTGATTATCTTGGACCATACATATTATTTAATTACCGATCATATAGTTATTTTAGATCGAAACTGGTAATATGGTTACCTTGAATCAGATGATATTATTTGGGATTATATGATTATTTTTAACCATGATCTTGTGGTTATCTTAGATCTTAAAATTTTCGTCATTTGACGATACTTTTTGTTTTTCTAGATGTAGGTCTGTAGTCTATTATTATATGAGTTGGATAAAGTTTTTATTTTAATGAATTATTAAAATTTTTATTGCATTTATTACATACTTGTGGTATTAATACCAAAAACTTTGATTTTGGTAAATTTTATCTAATAATATATATATATATATATACACTTTTATGTATAAGTAAATAATTTATTAATAGTTTTTATACATGAAATTTTTGTTCAGATTTTTGTTGATTTAGTGTATATTTTCATTTAAATTGGCTTTTATTATAAGTTTTTGCACTACTTAGTTTTATACTCAGCACAAGAGTTTATTTTCTCTTGCGTAACCTTTAATAGAGCTAAATATCGAGAGATGTATACATAAAATTCGTCGCCAGTATCAATGTATCTCACCTATAGAGCCAAACAACAGTAGCAGTCACCCCGTAAATGATTGGTTTTTGTTATATATGTATTTTATATATTTCACTTGATGTATTTTAATATATATATTAAGTTATTTGCATGAGCATATAAATTAAAATCATAATATAAAAATAATGAGAGAACGAAATTTTATCTTATTTTGTTAAATTAATATATTATTTTATTAATTTTCTATTAAATATATATATATATATATTAATAATATATTATTTTAAACAAATATATCTTGTAGCATTTTTTATCTGACCATGTACAGTAGTATATATAGTAGATAAGGGGTGTTATAATATCAATTATATTTATTATTTATTAATATAATTTAGATTACTATATAAGTTTAATATAATATAATTGTTTTGATAAAAAAATAAAATAATATATATAATAAGCTATGCATATAATAATATTTAAAATTTAAATTATTAGATATATAAACTCAAAAGTATAATAGTTATAAAGTAAAAGTATGTATGTTTGTAATTATTTAATATATATATATATATATTATAATGTGTATATTAATTATAAAAATATATAAAATATATAAGTTTATTAAATATATGATCAGTTATATTTATGACTATTTAATTTTAAATTATATATATAATTATAATATCTTTACTAATTATAAAAAATATAAACTTATAAACTTATTAAGTATATCAATTATATATATTATTTGGTATGTAAGTTTAATATAATATAATTGTTTTGATAAAAAATATATAATATATATATAGCAATATTTAAAATTTAAATTATTAAGTATATAAATTCAGAAGTATAAGAATAAATATATATGTTTGTGATTATTTAATTTTAATTTTAATATATATATATATATAGTGTACATTAATTATAAAAGTATATAAATATATAAGTTTATTAAATATATAATCAATTATATATATGTTCTATTTATTAATATAATTTATATTAGTACAAAAATTTAATATAATACAATTATTTTGATAAAAAAAATCATATAACAAGTGACTTACTTTTTGTAAATAATGGAAAAAAGAATTGAAATATAATATTAAAAGACTCTACTTGGATAAAAATGAGTTGTCAATAATGTAAATGAGGTAAGATGGACAATTTGTTAGATTTAGTATAGATCGTACATAGACGATAATTAGAGTTAGCGGCTCTCTTAGGATTCCCTCATTTGGAACAATGGATAAAAAATTCAATTGACTCTTGCAAACAGCTTAGTATGCATATAATATTATTTACAATTTTAAATTATTAGATATATAAACTCATAAATATAAAGATAAATATATAACTATAAGTATATAATTATAAAGTATGTAAGTTTATGACTATATATATATATATATATATATATATAACTATAATATTTTCACTAATTATAAAGTTTATAAACATATAAATTTATTAAATATATCAATTATATATTTTTTATTTAATAATATAATATAAATTAGTATTTAAATTTAAAATAATATAATTATTTTGACAAAAAATCTTATAATATAATTAGAACAAATCATAATTTATATTGATTGATCATATAATTATAGTACATTTATTATAAATTAAGTTATTTATAATTGATTCACTCAAATTAATTTACAAAATAATTAATATAATTTAGATTTATTATATAATACAATTAAAATAAATTATAAATGTTAAGAAATATAATTAGTGATAAAAAAAATTTATAGTAAAAAATGAAATTAGCAATATATTATAAATAATTTTTTATTTATATATTAATAATAAAGATAGTTTATTATATTGATGATAAACTTATTTGAAATTTACATGAAAGTTATTGATTCAATTTTCTACACAATCATCATAAAAATTTTAGTATTTAAAATTTTCAATTATTTGAATTCCTTACTATTATAAATGTTATATAAATTTTATTATAATTTAATTTTATGGATTAAAGTATATTTAATTAAAAGTTTAAGTTATATTTTTATTTGTATAATGATATAAATTATTTCATTCTTATAAATTATTATATATAGTAAAATTATAAATATTTAAATATCAGTTCTTTTAGTATAGTTCGGTTATAAAACAATTCGGTACAGTTCTCGGTCCAGATATTATTAAAAGATACAGATCCATCAAAATTATAGTTAACGGTACAATACAGTTCGGTTCTAGTCGAAAAGTCAACAATACAGTTTAGTTATAGTCGAAAAGTCAACAATACAGTTCGGTTTTTAATCTTTTTTTCGATTTTTCGGTCCAGTTCGGAAAGATTCAGGATCCGTGTACAACCCTAGTAGATCCGATACATATTGCATTCTAAATTTTTAATTTTTTTAAATGTATGAAATAAAAATAAAATGAACATTTTTCTAAAATTAAATTTTGGTAAACTAATGAGTATATAACATATTTATCAGTTATAACTTACAAATTTAACGTTTTAAACTTACAGTTTTTTCAGTTTAGGTTTATCATTTTGAATTTAGAAATTTATTGTTTAAAAAAATTACAGGTTCATTATTTAAATTTAATGGTTTATCGTTTATAATTTATTGTTTTATCACTTACTGACTTATCATTTTGAACTTGAAGATTCATCATTTAAAAATTACAAGTTTATTATTTAGAAATTACAAGTGCATCATTTAGATTTTGTAAATTTATCGTTTACAATTTATGGATTTATTATTTTGAATTTGCAGGTTAATAGTATAAAAACTACATATATATCATTTAAAACTTGTAGGTTCATTATTTACATGTTCATCATTTTGAATTTGTTGGTTCATCATTTAAAAATTATAAGTTTATCATCTAAAACTTATAGATTCATTATTTATATCTTTGAGGTTCATGATTTACAACTTTAAGGTTCATTATTTAAAATTTGTAGGTTCATTACTTACAAGTTCATCAATTACAACTTACAGGTTTTTCACTCAGAGGTTAATTATTTCTACCAAAAAATTCATCATCTTTAATTTTAAGCAACTCGATTTTTTTATATTTCTCATTTTTAGTTCGAATATCTTAATTTTCAATAATTTTATTTCATGTATATATCAAAACTAATATTTTTTATTCCAAAAAATAATAACAATACCTAAAACATTAAAAAAATACTAAGAGAGTGTTTGAAATTGCTGTTAGATGTCCAAAAAATATGTTTAAAATTTTTTTAATTTAATTGATTGATTTTTTTAATTTTTTATAAATTGTTTTTCTCAAACATGTTTATGTGGAAAATATCTATTTACCTGTTTATCTCTAAAAACAGTTTTCAAAACTCAAATAAATTAAAAAAAAAATTCTCAAAAAATATATTTTCTAAATGCAATATCAAACATACTCTAATAATAATATCAAATAAGCAACTTAAAAGTTTTTTATATCTAAAATCAATCTAAAATGGACAAAAAAACTTAAAAATAGAGAAAGAAGAAGAAAAAGAAGAAAAGATAATAACAATGAAAAAATATGCACTGGACACTAAAACATGACACATGTATAAATTATTAAATAATATATTGTCATTTTAAAATTAAGACCACGATACACAGTAAATGTGAATCCATTATATAATTTACGGGATGTTATTGACGATTATATAGCATAAAGTTCATTAGAGTTTCTCTATATATATATGAATCCTTCCTTTTTTTAATAGTTTTCAAGACAAGCTAAATCCTATAACGGTAAAGTGTAAAACAAATTAAATCAATTGGGAACTACTATGCTATGCAAACAGCATGTGTTAATAATCATAATTGGAGTATGCGAGACATATTAATTACAATTTGATCAATTGAAACAAAATTTTATTAACAAAATATCAAAATTCCATTAAACAAAATTCAAATTTGTGAGAAAAAAATAGGTATATTGCCATTACAAAGCTCCTCTCTTCATATGAATTAACTCAACTCAAGTGTGACATCAATTATTTTATAAGAAAAATCCAAGTATGGAGTGAAATGACAATCAAATGTGGTGGATACTTATACAATATAAGGCTAATCACATTGTTTTTCTCAATGTCAATTGATTTGAGAATTAATAATGAATGATTGAAGTCCAAAATTGGTATAGATCATGAGTTGAATTACTAGTGAGAGCAATTTAATGAGGCATAGATTGGTGACCAAATATGGTAATAATCTTAATAGTGAAGGCCAAAGTGTTGGTCCAAGTCACCATTTAGCACAAATATGAGAGAAATTTGAAATTTCACCATTCTCAACTTTGTTTTGTGTATATATGTTAATTAAAGTTAGGGCATTGGAATCATTCAATCGTTTTCCTAGTTCCTATCACTTCTTAAGAAAAAGGTAAATTTAAATTATAGCATCCTAATAATGGTAAAAAGAATATCCTTCTAATTTTATCAAAAAAGACAATCCTTCTAATAATATAATAATAATAGAAAAGAAAGAGGACAAAGTTGAAATCGTAGTAATAACAGGATTAGAGAATTCCAATGAAAATAACACGCACATGCGCGTTCTACACGTTATAGCGAATAACCAATTTATCAGAATACCCTCAATAACAGCACAAATACCTAACATGTAAACGCCAATGTCAGTAATGCAGAAGGGCAGTATGGGTAATTAACGAAAGCTATTAACCTCTTCGGCTCTTCGGCTCTTCGTTTCTTGTTTCTTCCTTCTTCCCGAATCTAGAACCAAGTTCCCATTACATCCAATCAATTCAACGTCAAGTACTTCCTCGGCTAACCTAATAAGGAGGAGGACTCGAAGTTGGTCATTGTAAATCCGTTGGTCTACGTCCGGTCACCGGATAATCATACCGGAGCTCCGATACCGCTGTGCTTGCCGTAGAAGGTCCCCTAGGTTCAATTTATAATTTACGAGACTGGTAGTTGCGCAGTAGCTGGTGTTTTAATTCGACTGATTGATTCGTTTATGTTTGTGTTTCGATCCAGAAGATGGGGCAAAGAAGGCGTTTTGCATTGGCAATTTTAGTATGTCTATTTGCTTTCTCTTGTGGCAGAGGTGCTGTTTCAATTTTATCCATTTATCACAATATATTATCCTCCTAATTTCTTATAATGAGTTAATTTGCAATAGGTTTAGTTTGGTGGATGTATTTATGTTAATTACTTTGAAATAGGGTAAATAATGCTCACTGCAAGGTTATACTCCTAATCCTGTACCTGGTTTTTTCGGTGGCATTATGAATTGATTGCCTGACCATGCTTGGAACAACTTATTAGTGGCATCCTGAATAATTTTTTTAAAAGCAGTTTTAACTTCTAATAATTACCCTTGATCTGATGCTGATAGCTTTTGGCTACGATTTTTTTTTTAAAATCTAATGAAAACATAGGGATGATGAGCTGGTGAATTCGAGTCTATATGTTATAGACAGGCATTTTTGAGATTAGAAAAATTGTGTATATTTTGATGTTTGAAGATGACTGTATTTTCTGCTTGAATAAGTGGAAGAAATTGGAGTTTTTTTTCCTACTCTAAATGGATTGCCCAGCTTTATGAAATCCAATATGGTGATTTGAAATTCAATGTGATGGCACTCTGTCATTTTTTTCCTCTCTTCTGCACAAATGATTATATATAACCTCTAAAAGATTGAGATTACATGTGTTTGTGTGGAAGAAGAATGGATGGTGGATGGTTGATTCTAAATTTGGGTATGATGTTCTGAAAACTGAAAAAGTTTATTTTTTTAATTTTTTTATTTTTTAATGCAGAACTCAAGCTTAAGCACAAGCATATTGACCATTTCCCTGTTTACAATCACACTCTTGCCACTATATTGGTTGAATATGCTTCTGCAGTAAGTTCTTTATAGCAATTCAGAGAACAATGCCTCATAATTTCTGTTTCATTACAGTGCAGTGCAGCTTATAATTGTCGAAACTGTAAACTTCCATGAAACTTATTTAGCAACTGAAACAAGTTTTGAACTTGCAGGTGTATATGTCAGATTTGTCAGAATTGTTTACTTGGACCTGCTCAAGATGTGATGACTTGACTGAGGTACTTTGATATATTAATTTTTTGGCCTCACTTGTTTAATTATTTTATCACTCTAATTGATTGGCCTAATTTTATGCAATTGAATGGATTCAGGGATTTGAGATTATAGAGCTGATTGTTGATGTTCAGCACTGTTTACAGGTGCATTGCTCTTTGCTCTCTTGCAAACTGAAAGAACCATGAGCCATTTTCCTTTTTTTTTCTTTTTTATAAAAAATGCTTAATCATCATCGTGGTCTTCTCTAATAGGCATTTGTTGGCGTGGCAAAGGATCTTAATGCCATAGTTATTGCATTTCGAGGAACTCAGGAACACAGGTTTGTGTAACTCATTACCTTAACTACGTTGACAATAAATGAACCTAGGTTGTTGAGCTAACTTTCAATAAGGATTGCTCAGAATTTGTTTGGCTGTCCATGGTTAAATAAATGGAGGGAAACAGAGAGGGAGAGAGAGATAGAAAGGGGGTGGGATGAAGAAGAAGACAGGTGAAGTGAAAGTATCATTCTCAAGTAGCACAGTGGACATCTGAAATATTTCCGCATTTTTGCACTCTCTTGCAGAAGTAGTGCAAACTTCCAAATCTGTATATGCTTGTATACAAGCATGCACATATATTTTGCAAATGCCTTAATTTGACCAGTTAATGGTGCTTAGAATTGCATGCAAAATTGAAAGACGTAATAGCAAAGTTATGTTTGCTTGGCTCTCAAGATTGCAAGTATCTAATGACAAAATAAAACTCTTGATATCTGGTTGCCAGGTCATTCTTGTTTGATGCGTTGCTGTCTCTTACATTATCCTGGGCTCAGTTCAGATTTTGTGATTTGCGTGTAATATTTGTTTAATGTAGGTTTATCGTTGTCAACTATCAACAAATAAAGCATGGAAAGACAGTAGATTTAGTCCATCTTCTCATGGAATTACACTTATGTGGAGGTTATTTTAGCTTGTAAACTTCCTGGTCCATTGTTTCCTAATGTTTCACTGCACTTCTACAGCATACAGAATTGGGTTGAAGACTTATTCTGGAAACAGCTGGATCTGAATTACCCTGGCATGCCTGATGCAATGGTGTGTGTTGCAGAAGAGTTTTTCTGATTATGTAATCAGTTCTATTTTAGCAGTTAAAAGTCGTAATCCTTACTCTTGCATTGTTTCAGGTCCATCATGGATTTTATTCAGCTTACCATAACACAACTTTACGCCCAGGGATTCTAAATGCCGTCAAAAGAGTGAAGGATTATTATGGAGATCTTGACATTATGGTGACAGGCCATTCAATGGGAGGGGCTATGGCTGCCTTTTGTGGACTTGATCTTAGAGTAATCAAAATGCTTGTTCTTGATTCAATTAAAATCACATCTATCTATAGTTTGTTGGGCTTTCTTCCATAACATTACTCACTTACTCTGAAGCCTGGTTTTGATATACAGAACTTCTGTTAAATTAATATTTGTTTATTCTCAGGTTAACCATCAAGCCAAGAACGTTCAGGTTATGACATTTGGACAACCTCGTATTGGCAATTCAGTTTTTTCATCTTACTATAGCCAGTTTGTACCAAATACAATCAGAGTGACACATGACCATGATATTGTGCCTCATTTGCCTCCTTACTATAGTTATTTCCCTCAAAAGACTTACCACCACTTTCCGAGGGAGGTAATGTTCCTTGCTGAGGTCAATGATCAATGGCTTTGATATGGTAGCACTATGCATTTAAAACTTGGCATTAAAATAAGGTATTTAAATTAGGTACTTCAATTTTTTTGAAGAAAGTCACACAAATAAATTTGTTTTTGGATGTTTGCTATTTGCTTCAAAATGAAAAAAAAATAAAAAAAAAATAAAATTGTGTTTGTTATTTGTATTGGGCCCTCTGTTTGTGTTTGTTATTTGTGTTGGGCCTTCCGTGCAATGTGTACATCAACAATATTTGGCTCCAACAAAATGTCATTTCATTATATGTTGAGATTTTGGGATTGGACAATTTTAATTCCTGGACACATCACATGTGCCCGTGAACCCCTTTGGTTCAGCCACTCTTCCCGCAATGTTCTTGTGCGAACATTCATTGAAGTCCTTAGAGATTTTTTTTTTCCAACTTTTGTTGTTTGCAGGTGTGGCTCTATAACATAGGATTGGGAAGTCTGGTCTATACAGTAGAGAAGATCTGTGATGGATCTGGTGAAGATCCTGAGTGTAGCAGGTGAGCATTTCTTTTCAGCATGATCTTTGATCAATTGAAAAATTGAACTCAGTTTAATTTCACACTTTATTCTGGTGAAGTCAAATTTCAAATTTACTGAAATATGTATATTTAAGTGCTTAAAGTTTATTAACTTCATTATACTCGAGAAAATAAGGCATTTTTTGAAACATTTTGCTATCTGGTTCTGAGGCCAATATTTTAATCTCTTGCTATTCTTGCAGGTCAGTAAGTGGTACCAGCATTTCAGATCATTTATGTTACTATGGTGTTGATTTAATGGGAGAGGCATGGAGATCTTGTGGAATCGTGATGGATTCTAGACTTAAGGAATATGGCAGAACAGATCTCAAAGGAAATTTTGCTTTGTCAAGAGATCCTGCCTCTCCTGTTCTGAAATTGAAAACAGAGGATGGTAGGAACAACGGTGTTTAGAGTATTATTCAAGTAATTTCTCATTTGGATTTCTCTCCAAACAAATTAATTGTCATTAATCATGGTGTTTGGAGCCCATCCTATAAGGTTTTGCTGGCGAATATTGTTCTTGGGCTGGATCTGGATGGGAAAAGAACATGTATAATTGTATATAGATATTCACCTGTGTACATTATCAACCTTATTGATGTGAAAACATTATTTGTTGAAACTTACATTCCATATATAGTGCTGTAAGTTATAAAATGTGTTTTTTTAGGCAATTTCCAATCCATTGTAGCAAAAAGGTGTAAATTTTATATCAAAATGGTGTAATTACAATAAATTTATCTCCAACTCATTACAATATATTTTACACCAGAAAGAATATTTTATATATATTTCTCTTTATACTTTATTTTATATTATTTTTTATTAATTTTAGATTATATAATTATTTTACAAAATAAATATTTTTTTAATATATTCATCTAATATTAAAAAAATTATTATTTAATAATATTATAAAATACAAATTCAATTTAATATCAAATATTAATAAAATTTGTTAATTAAAAAATATTAAATAAAACACATATTTATTAAAAACACAATAAAAAAAATTTGACATTGAATTATTAATAATATAAGATTACAATACAAAAATAATATTACTATTGACTAAGTCATCTAATTATAATCATATTGGAGATTATTTTAATCATATTGACGGATCTGAAACCGATTTTTCAGATTATTAAATAATTAATTATTGTATTTTATTTATTTTATATTAGACATTTTAAATTTTCGTTATTAGTTTAGTTTTAATATTTTGTAATCTTATTATGTGTTAATAATAAATGTATTATTATTTTAAATTATGATATATGCATTTTATATTTATATATTTTTTACATTTTATTTAATTTTTTTGTTCAATTATATTCAATTAAGAAATTAAATTCTTATAGACTTAAAATTACTTAATATTAAAAACATTAGAATACAATTTAATTGGATGATATAATTTAATTAAATTGCAATTTAATTATGAAAAAGAAAAAAAAAGATCAATTTAAATATTACTATTAATTAAACATCAATTTACTATTAATTAATTTTCAATTTACTAATATTATTTTTATTTAATTTTTCAATTAAATATATTTTAATATTAATTAAACATCATTTTACTAATTAAAAATTTATTTATTCAAATATAATAAATTTATTTATAAAAAATATAAAATTGGGTAAAATTTATTAATTAAAAATTAAAAATTTTATTTTTAAATGTAAATCAAATTATTTAACTTAAAAAAAAACCTAAATTCCTTTTTCATGTGTCATCTCTTTCTCTTTCTTTCCCTTTCTCTTCCCCTTTCTCTTTCTTATCTTCTTCCTCCTTCTTTTTCTTTCTCTGGGTGCAACTCACTTTTTTTTAATCTAAAATGGCGCAATTACAGTTAACTTAAATATCTTTTTCCCGTGTCCTCTCTCTCTCCCTTTCCATTTCCCTTTTTTTTTTCTTTTTTCTCCTTCTTTTTCTTTCCCTGCCTGCAACTCACTTTTTTTTTATCTGAAAATGACGTAACTACAGTGCAACGCCAAATATGGTGCTGCACTGTAGCTAACACCAATTTTTACACCATTTTGGTGTTCGGTTGGAGTTCAAAATTTTTACATCATTTTTGTTTTTTCCTTATTTGTGCACAAAAATATTGCTAGTTGAAGATGACCTTAGAGGAATTATTTCATTGGCTAGCAAATGATGAAACTATATTTAGATTAAGAGATTTTGAATAAAATAATTAGAACAATCCATATATTTTTATCAAATCCATCGTTTGACTATTCAAAAAATGTTAAAATTCATAAATTTTAGAAAATATTTCACCCATCAAAATTCCTCATTTTTGAAGGATATGATTTTCTACCTCCAAAATTCACAATTTTTTATTCACGAAGGATTGTTATATTTTTTTATTCAAAGATAATTAGAACGATCAATAGATTTGTGTCAAATCCTTTTGTTTGAATATTTAAAAAATGTAAAAATTAATGGATTTTGGAAAATATTTTAGCCATTAAAATCTTTCATTTTTGAATGATTTAATTTCCAACCTTTAAAATCCACAATTTTTTATTCATGAGCTATTGTTGTTAGATTTTTTTATTTCAATATTATTCATAATAAATTAATAGTATTTCAAAACTATCATTAAGTATCAAAATACAACAAAAATCATTTATCAATTTTATTTTATTTTCACTTATTTTATCTCTATTAGTTTGAATATCAATTAAAAAAATATAAATAAGTTCATTCAAAAAAGAAAAAAATATTAATAGATTAATTTATTAATAAACATAGTATAGATAAAAAAAATTTATATAGAATTTTGAACAAAAAATTTGTAATTATTTCAAATTTGACAATAATAATAATTTCATCAATTATATTTTTTAGAAAATTTACTCTAAATTATATTATTTCACAATTTAATATAGACATTATAAAAAAAAATACTAGAGATAAATTACAAATATTTAGTAAAGGATAAAATTGAAAATTAATTGTAAAATTTATAGATTGTGGTTATTGAATCAAACATGAATATAAAGAAAATTGCTTCATCAGTTCATATATTCTATATTAAATTAAACGATAAATTTTTTATGATCTATAAATTTCACAATTCGGTTGATTTAAAACCCTCAAATGAGACCGATTGCATTTTCAAATCAATTTATCTACTAATAAAAGTTCTTTTTGATATTTGTTAATAAGGTATTCTGATTTCAATGAAGAGATCTTCTCTACTATTTCATGTGCCCCAAGGGCGATCAAAAGTCAAATAAGCTCTTCTAGTACTTAATTCCTTGATATGAAGCCTTTTGATGGAACCATAGGCAAGGTCTTGTGTTTCCACGTGAAAATGTTAAAAGAAATGCCTTCTTCCTTTTGGTAAACCTCATTATCAATCTATATAAGAGCAATATTTTATTTTCAATATATTTTTTGGAAGCTTATTCTATAATGGTTCTAAATTATCGAAATTTTAATTTGCAAAATTCTGTAATTTATTTAATAAATTAAATTTAAAGATGTGAACCAATTTATTATTGATTCGTTTCATCATCGAATTATGGATCTGGATTTTATTTAGAATAAAACCAAATTATGGATATGGATTTTATTTAGAATAAATTAGAGAAAATTTCTCTACGATTTAACAAAATACAATAATAAATAAAATTTTAAAAAATTAACAGTTTATTTTTCTATTTTTGGATAAAAATATT
Source organism: Triadica sebifera (assembly GCA_023653625.1). Classification (NCBI taxonomy): domain Eukaryota; kingdom Viridiplantae; phylum Streptophyta; class Magnoliopsida; order Malpighiales; family Euphorbiaceae; genus Triadica; species Triadica sebifera. The sequence continues at coordinate 2,101,700 of CM042908.1, forward strand.
ATTTAAAATAATAATTAGAAAGATTGTAATTTAAATATATTTATTATTCTGCAGTTATAGTTATTGATAGTGAGTAGAAATCTTAAATTTTTATTAAATATTATATAAAATTTTAAATAATTTAAATAAAAATATTTCAAATATAGAAAAAAATCATGTAATATAATATCATAAATTGTTATTTTTTAAAAGTTGTTAAAACATATTTTTTTGTAATTTTTTCTTTTATAAATTATTTTTTTGGAATTAGAAAACATTTGTCAAATGAAATGAAGATTATGAAAATCGAAGCGGGTCAAGCAATTGTTTTCTTGTTTGTGTACCAAAACTTCAAAAGATTGACCTTTAATTGATCTATGGCAGCCTTCGAACATGGGTTGCTTTCTATACTTTTTTTGCTGTGTTGGTTCGAATATTTTTGTTCAATTTTTATTTTTATTATTATATTGCTCTTTTATCGTATGATTTATTAATGCTTGTGAAATTGCTCTTTTATCCTATTATTTTTATTATTAAATTGCTCTTTTATCCTACTCTTTATGGTAGTAAGTAAAGCTGATTTTCTGATTTCCAATTCGCCCGGATTCCGGCGCATCACTCTTTCTCCTTCCCCTCCAAGTCACCAGCGGGCATCAGCAGTCTCAGTCAGCCCCACCTTATCCTCTCTCTCTTTCCTCCAAGTGGGCTTACTTACATGCCCACTTATTTGATGAATAAAATAATGGTGAAAGATCAATGATAAATTATTATTATTTCTTCTCAATTAAAAAACGAGGATGATATTGTTGCAAATTGCAAATGAATAGATATCGATATTAAATATAAAGGTAATGTCTTTTCATGGTGGTAGCTTCCCTGTACTGTTTTGGGGTTGGGACAAAGCAAACGAAAGCAGCCAAATCTTCCCAAATCAGGAAACTGCTTTCTTTGCCTTTGTCCTTCCTTCTTCAGCGCTTTCTCCGCAAATCTCCCATTTATCCGTTTTTGTTCGAAACTTATGGAAGGCACAACTCCATCTACTGGAAGGCTCGATTTTGGGAAGATGGGTTTTGGGTAACAATTCCTTTTTTCTTAATTTTTCTCTTCGTCAATGATGGGTTTTCTGTCTTTTTTTTTTTTCGTTTAATTTCGTTTCTTTTTTTAGATGCGAGCATTACAGGAGAAGATGCAGGATTCGAGCGCCATGCTGCAACGAGGTCTTTCCTTGTCGCCATTGTCACAACGAGGCCGCGGTAATATTTCTCTTTGATTTTCCCTTTTCAGCTCATAATCTTTTCCTTTATAACTTTCTTGATTTGGGTTGATGTCTATTGTCCTTTTCTTTTTGTTCATTGAGATATTTTTTTCCTAGAGTAATATCCGTGTTGATTGCTATATGATGAAGTGAACCCTTTTGGCTGATGTGAATTGTTTGTTATTTTCCTTTGTTTTTTATTCATTAGAGCATGTTGAAGAACCCCGATGATCGGCACGAGCTCAATCGCTATCATGTCAATCAAGTATGCTAATCTGACTTCTTTCTCTTATTATATAGTTATTCTTCAATTTTTGTATATGCGTTGAGTTTTCTGATGAGACCAATGGGTTTCATGTTCATGTGTCAGGTAATATGTTCAGTTTGCGATACAGAGCAGCCGGTTTGTATGCTTCTAGATTTATAAAGTAAATCTTTCTTGTTTGGATTTTCTATTTTATTTCTTAAACTATATTCAATTTCACTTGCATTCCAGGTCGCTCAAGTGTGTACAAACTGTGGTGTCAACATGGGGGAATATTTTTGTGAAATCTGCAAATTCTACGATGATGATGTAATTTGCATTCTGGAGTTGAATGATCATTATTGATTCATTGAAAATCTTGCTTCTTTGCTAGTTCGATATTTATGATTCTTGGTATAATATAAATAGTTGATTTTGGTAATTAATGCTGCAGACAGAGAAAGGACAGTTCCATTGTGATGATTGTGGGATTTGTAGGTGAGTGAGCCTAGTTTTGGCTAATTTGATTGTTTTCTGCTTCCTGTGTGGGGCTAAATCGCTATGCCTCTTGTGATCTAAAACAGAATTGGTGGTCGCAAGAACTTTTTCCACTGCAAGAAGTGCGGTATGCATTACCTAATCCATTTACTATTCATGTACCTGGAATCCGTGACATGTATGAATTGTTTATCTTATCTTACAATTAATTGCAGTATGATTATGTTTCTTCATTCTGGGGGAACTGAAGATTTTCTTGCTTGTAAATTATTGTTATTTAGATTTCATCCATACATGAATTTTTTTAGTTCTTTTTATCAGTCTTCTATACGCTGAACAGTGTTTAGCAAATGTGCAGGTTCTTGCTATGGAATTAGCCTTCTCGGTAATCATTCATGCGTGGAGAACTCTATGCGTCATCACTGCCCCATATGTTATGAGGTCAGTGTTGTGTTTGCTTAATCTTGTGAAGGAATTTTGTTTTTCCTTTTTCCCCCCTCCTTTCTGTGATGCGCTGGTACCCATTATATAATACTGCAGTACTTATTTGACTCCTTAAAAGACATTACTGTGATGAAATGTGGGCACACCATGCATTTTGAGTGTTATCGGGAGATGATAGATCATGAAAAGTAAGCTTCCATGGATTTTTGTTTAGTTTTCTTTTTCCTGGTAATCCTTGAGTCAAAACTTAGTTTTAATTTGAATTTATAGATATTGTTGTCCCATATGCTCCAAATCAGTGATTGACATGTCTAAAGCCTGGAAACAAATAGATGAGGAGGTAAGCTTGAGGTCATCAGAACATGGGATGTTTCTCATAGTTGAACTTTCAATAAAATGTATTATTGTTGTTTGAAGTTATCCACAAGAAAATTCCTCCATTGTTGATATCAATTATATGTTCTCAGATTGAAGAAACCATCATGCCAGAGGATTACCGTTTCAAGGTCTTCACTTCCATCCTTAACATCTATTTACCTGTCTTACATAACTAGTTTAGTATCCTTTGTTGTTCCTGCTCCCTGATTTAACAGCCTACTAGTGAATCATCCCTCATGTTTTCTTTGATGGTGATATTTGATCTGCTGCTAAGATTTTATGTTATTTTGTACGGATGCTGTAGATTTCTTACATGCATCATGATGAAGTATCGTCAAACAAAAAATGACTTGGATAAAAGTTAATTATATATATACAAGGATATGAAGTATCAATTTGTCCCAAACATCTTCGCCATGTTCAATTTGTCCAAGATCAACTTTTTGGTCTAGTTGGTACAAAATTTAATTTTTGCTGCCAATTTATCCTATTTTATCCTTGAAGTCACTTTTTCCCCCCTTCAACTTTTCATTGATGGTAAAACTCAATGCATAATTAACTCTATATTTCGTACTTCAGTTGGATCTTCCCTTTCTCCTGATTGAGCTTTTATAGGTAAATGTTGGCTTGTAGGCCTGAGGGCCACTACACGACCTCAGCTAATTCAGAAGTTTTCTTCCTCATTACAGGGGATGCAGCATTGGGGAATAGAAATTGAATTAGAAATTTATGGTATGTAATGATTAAAAGAAATGAAGTTAGTATCTTTTGAGGAATAAATTGGGTAAATTGGCTGCAAAAGTTAAATTTCACGCTAGTTTGGCCCAAAAGTTGATTTTGGAGCGATCAGATTGTAAAAAAGTTTGTGGGCATATTGACCCCTTATCCATATATATATATAAAGTTATATACTTAGTATCATGATATGCATCACAATTGCTGGTTTTCTTATATAAAAATTGATACAGAGAATTAGAGATGCCATTTCAGAATGTGTCCAATGTTTGAATTACGGCATGTATCATACATCTTTCCCAAGAAATATTTGGCTGAAAATATTTGAACGGATGTGATTTGCAGCTTTGGATCCTATGCAATGACTGCAATGACACAACAGAAGTCTGCTTCCACATAATTGGGCAGAAATGCGGCCACTGCAAATCATACAATACGCGGACAGTTGCACCTCCTGTTCTTCCCCAGTGACCTAGTTATTATTCTGGGAATTTATCCAGCCATATATATTCAATTGAACTATAGTAGATCATTCATTTTATTATTGCTTACTACAGTGATTATATATCGTTGCAATTTGAATTCATGCCTCAGAAACTTTTCCTGAAGTGATTCTTCCTCCAACTTTATAGAGTTGAAGCTCAGTCATCAAGGATCTGGGTTGATGTAAACATCGCAGTCACAGCAATTCATAGGAATGTTGTTTGTGTTTATGCGCTCTGTGCTTGTGCAGTCACTGATTGTATTGAATAATTGGTTGGCTGATTTCATAAACTACTGCTATATTGGATTGTTGATTCCTTTTGAACAACTAACTGTTGCCTTAGCATAGTGGTTGCTGGTAAGGCCAAACATTTTTGGTAGTAGTATAAATCAAAATGGAAATTGATCAAGAAGATTTTACTTAACAGAATTTGTGAATGGATCACTGTAAAGAATGCCAAAAATTAGAAGAACATGCTTTTTATGCAAAGGGAAACTTGAGATTCGGTTTTAGTTCTGTAATTAACCCCGTAGGCAGGTGAAGGTAATTAACTTTTTCAAGGACTACAGTGTATAATACTGAAATTTAGATAAGCAACTGGAATAATGATTCACAATCTTGTATCCTTGCAGAGTTGAGGCCAACAGCTTTTAGAACCCGTGACAATCCATATGATTGCATTAGTTTATGCTAATAATATAAAATATTATGAAAAGATTAAATACATCCAAATTAGATATCACTGTTAGAGACATGATTGCGGAAAAAGAAGTGATTCTGAAACAATTTCTATAAACAAAATGGTAGCAGATCTATTTACTAAGCCAATAGCTAAGGATGCATTTGCAAGACATGTAAAATTCTCAAAATTGTGTAAAATTTAATCAATATATATATTGTGTTAGACCACTTGGTTTTTACAAATAATATCTCGATTTAGTTGATTAATGATTTTTTATTATATGAATATATTATAAATATTAATTAACACAATTCAAAGTAGTATGTCGATATACTTAGATTGACTCATTCATATAAGTAATTACCTCTAGCGCTTTGGAATGAACAGAGATAATATCATAAATGCAGAGGCATTAAGTGAATGACTAAGATGAACTGAGAACGGTCTCAGACTCATTTTTTTAAAAAGGTTGTTTTAATAAGGATTGAGATGATATTTTTCATATATATATAAAAATCAACAAGAATGACTTCTCTACTATTTATGTGTCTATATAAAGGGAATTCAGTGTGAAACTTGTTGTTTAATGTTATTGAATAAATAAATAAAAATTTCAAGTTTATCACTTTCAGAGTGACAAGGCTAAGACTCATATAACATTTAATTTATTTTCTTAGTTCCACTAGAGGCCGCAATATCTGAATGAATGGCTGACTCAAAATTTATAAGGAAAATAATTGTTAGCAGACGGTTAGCAATAGCCAATTCAGTACAATCAAATCTGGACTTAATATCAGGGGGAGTATTCTCTTTTGAAGTAACATGACTCAAATTTAGTCGTCAAATGGAAAGCCTAGTTGGTTAAGGGCCTTTGGCTCTTGGAGGAGCTCTTAGGTTTAAGAAATGTTGGGGTCACAAGTGGGGGTGTAATTATCTACTTCATGCCGTGTATAGGGTAAAGATGTATTAGACCAAGAAATAAAACTAAACAGCAAACATCTTCTCCCCAACAGTAGAAGAGCAGCTAGAAATATGTCCTCGCGCCCACATCACAACAGACAACCATACCTACAAATTACCTTTTTTACTGCCTTCGACAGACGACCTAATTCTTCCTTGAAATCTAGAACTCATTAGGAGGATTTCCTTTCCGCTCCCTCATCAAACACTCCAATTTCCTTCTTTCATTTTTATTGACAACCTCGTTGATCGGGCACACACGTTGATTGGAGAAAACCCCCAACCCTTTACTGATCCCTTTCTCATATTTGGTAAAAGGGTTATTGCGATCTTAGTTAAAGTTTTGAGTCTTTGCCTTTTGGATATGTCTCTGTTTCTTAGTTAATTGGTGGAATCTATGTGTCTTGATGAAGATGGCTTTTGTTCAAGTATGAAAAATGCCAATGTTTTAAAAAATAAAGATGGAGCTTGATCTTTCAACTTAATATTAGGTTGCACTAGAGAAATTATATATTCATATATTTATAATATATTGTGTATAATTTATTTAAATGATAAATAATTTTATTTTTTGAAAAATATATATATAAAAAATAAAGACACAGACTTGTAAAGAAATTTGAGTTTATAATACAATATCAATAAGAATTGAATCTAAGATTATTGGGCCAAAAATGTGTTTTATAATTTAACTAGGTTGGACAACTCCATAATTGCAAATTCCTAATATTTCAATGATCTTGTTAAAACCCATTCTAGGCCAGTTCATCAGATTACAATTTTTTTTTTTGTCGGATTCGTTTTTTTACTGATTTTTTAATTGAATTTGATAGGATCGACCACCGGTTCGCAGTTAAATTGGTACGAACCGCCGGTCTGGTTTTTAAAACATTAAGAAATGCTTCCAAGATCAGCATTCTTTCCACTTTGACTCATGAATTGTTGTTTAATTGTTCCAGTATTTAGATCATGGGTTGAAATGAAAATGAATTTTTATGCCAAATTAGAATAATCTGTGAATGTATTAAGGGTATGCTAAATTTTGGAATAGACATCATATTTCTATTCTAAATTCGAACGTCATAGCTAAAACATTTTAAAATATAATTCTTACTTCTATATAAAAATTTATAATATTTTAAATTTGTTGGTATTTAAATTTTATTTTCTAAAAAAATACTATCTACGAAATTAAATCGAACATAAAAATAGAATTTCCGTTCATATTATATGAAAATACTAAAAAAAAATACTAAAATATCAAAATATCAATTTAGAAATATAATTTCATTTTTCATAAAATTCTATTTTTTAGTGTACCAAAGGCTGATATAGCTCGAATTTTCAATGTAGAGTAATATGTACACATTTTGATATATATTAATTAGGGAAATTGAATATACAGTAACCAGAATTGGACTCTCAAAATTAGCTATATAAGCTCCTGATTAGTTGAATTTCATTAAAGAATTCATTTGATTTGCTAGTAAATTTCAAGATAATATTTATTTACAAATGAATTTTCTTATTTGATATAATTCATGTAAAATATAAAATGTATTTAAATAAATACAGTTTTTATTTAATTTGAATAAAAAATTCAATCTTAAATATTATTTTCTTAAAAATACCTTTATATCTCTATTATATATATCTTAAGCATCTATATAATATATACTGTAAATAGAAATTATTAAAAAATATCAATTAAGGAGTGATTTGATTAATATTTTCACTTATGAGAATTGAAAAATACATCATATTCGAATTTTTTCATCACTATTTACCAATATCGATAAAAGTTTAATACATTTATAGTGAGTATATTTATACTGAGTATAAGAAGATACTACCAATTGAACATCCTAATAAACCAAAACAAATTATTGAAAAATATATACAGTTTTTTAAAAAAGAAGTTAAAAAGTCAAATATATCTACTAAATATTATTTAATCATACCAATTTGGGATTTAGTTACACTTAACATAAAATATTCATACTATAAGATCAAATGTCCCCCTCAAAAAAAAAATGTCATGCATTCAATACCTTGCAAAAAAAATAAAATGTATCACTAAAATACTTGAAATAATAAGGAGCCTTACCCTTAAAATTTCATTTTCAAATCCTATTAATTTTGATAAAATTTGATTTACATAAAACAAATTTTATGGAATTAAATTTTAAAAATTAAGAAAAAATTCATTTAGACTAAATGTAAAAATTTTAAATTTATAAATAAATTCTACAAATATTATAAGATTCTTTCATACCAAATATAATAAGAGTATTTTTTTTTTTCTCGAAGAAAAAAGTAATTTGTCTTAAAATACTGAATAAAATGAAAAGAAATAAAAACAAACAAGTGCAGGGAATACGGTGGGCCGCCGTCCCACTCGCGCATACCCTCCTCTTTCTCCCTTGCTAAACCCTGATCAGTTTGTTGGTCACCTGATTGCAGCCTCTCTCCACCCGCACCCAGCCGAGTTCACTGCTTAACCAGAATCCACCGAGTCACTCTTAACTCGACCGACTCGAAGCTATGAAAGTACTCTCACACGCGCGGCGACTCACTAGGGTTTTGAAGCCTCCGGTTATCATAAACTCAGCCGCGGATCACAAACTGCTTTCCTCTGATATTCAATTCATCAGTCCTCATATTCCTCATCAGTGGAAAAGCCACCGCTCGTTTTATGCCCCTTCCCTCTACTTCTCTGGTACTTTTTATATTCCTCTCATATAAAGGAAAGTCGATTACTTTTCTCGATTTCCCACTTGAACTTTTGTTTGGTTGCTGAGAAAAATTGGGAATTTAGAGGAGGATAGGAAATTAAATGTGAAATTGTTGTTATTTAAGCTAAACAGTAGAGTAAATTGTGATTTTTTTTTTCTAAGGCAATTATGTGCGGATGGTACAGCAACCAATGTACCTAAGGCCTGCAGAAGCATCATTTTCTACTGAAGCTACTATAGTTGAGAGCAACCCAACAGGTTCTTGATTCATTCTGCGTAACTTTCCCCCTTTTTTAGCTGGTTATGAAGATCTTACTTGGTGATGGATGCTTTTTCATGTTGAATGCAGAGGCTGTGAAAGAGCTTTATGATAAAATTTTTGAATCTGTGAATGTTAAACGGACTATGGCTCCAAATGCTTGGTTGTGGTCATTGATTGCTAACTGTAAAAGCCATGAGGATATTAAGCTTCTCTTTGATACTTTGCAGACTCTCCGCCGATTTGTTAGTGCCTTTTTTCTATGATTTTTGTGTTTTTCCTTATATTTAGTTACTTATTTGGAATGAGTTTGAGTTGTTGATGCTTGGAATTTAAATGCTATGGCTTTTACCATGCAGCGGCTGTCAAATCTTCGTATACCCACCAATTTTAATGACCATCTTTGCCGTGAAGTTACTAAAGCGTGTGCTCGAGTTGGTGCCATTGACATTGGTTTGTATATATTGGATTGCCTTTCATTATAAGACACATTTTTTTTGTGTTTGTTATTCCTCATTTAAACAATTGTGTTGGCTGTATTAGTTTTATGTGAACTCTCAAAAACAATGTGGAAAAAATGCTGGTGCTGCATTATGATGTTTGCAATTTTGCAGCTGGATTTTTTTTAACACACAATGTGGTTTGCCATTGCATGAACATAAGTCACTATAATTGCAGGAAAGAAGGCCTTGTTCAAGCATAATGTTTATGGATTGACTCCTAGTATAGGATCTGCCAACCATTTGCTGGTAAAATAGTGTTTGACCCTTCAATTAGGTTATTAGATTTTCTTGTGCTTCATTTATTTGATGAAATTTAGACGCTTGCTGTAACTTGTTGCAGTCATATGCTAAGGAACACAATGATGTAAATTTCATGGTTCAAGTGATGAAACTTTTGAAAAAGAATGACATCACGATTCAACCTAGTACAGCAGATATTGTTTTCAGGTACATTGATGTAAAGTCATGAAAATTTTTATTTGTGAGCGTTACTTTGTTGAATAATTTCCAATGCTTGACTTTTAGAGAAAATTCTTTTGGATTCTTATTTGATTGTGCTTATACTCCATAGGAAATTCATTATAATTTAAGATTCATGTTAAAAGTTTGAGTTTGATCCATGTTCATTTTGCAATGTTGGCATCTCATTTGAATCTGAAGTGTATTTTACTCTGATATTTCTGTCTTTAAGTTGAAATTCCGAAACTATTGTTTGGTTGAACACAAGACTGGATCCAAGTGTTGCTCAATCCTTTGAAAGTACTAGATTCCTCAATTTACTAGCATAAAAAGTTCCTTGTGGAGTCTTCTGGTTTTACAAAGAATCTTGATTTTCCTTTGCTAAACTATCTTTTATTGACTGATTATTACCACTTTCAGTATGAGTATGATTTTGACATTGTTTTAACATTTGCAGTATTTGTTACAATGCTGGCAACTGGGAATTAATGTCGAAGTATTCAAAAAAGTTTATCAAGGCTGGAGTAAGACTACGAAAAACTGCATATGACATGTGGATGGATTTTTCTGTTATAAGAGGTCCCTTTGTGTTCTCAGTCTCCTTTTCTTTAATTAACTAATTGTGCTTTTAAGTTTCTGTTTGTAGTATATGTCTATATGCCATTTGATACTGATGCCAGGTAATGGTTGGGATTCCACTTTCAATTGTTGTTTCCCTAAAATTTTCAGAAAGTAAAAAAGAATTTTATTTTTTCACTGCCTTGTGTTTCATTAGTCCATAGGTGTCAAATAGTGAAAATCTTATTCAGCCATGTGCACATGTATTTGCAAAAATGCCATTTGGAATATCATAGTAAAAGTTTTCTGAAGTTGTTTGTGAGAGAATTTTAACCTTAAACCATGTTTGGCTTATCTACCAATGTAATGAGTTTCAATTGCAGAAATAGATGTTGTGAACAGAGGTTCATTTACATTCCTTTTTCAATTTTCATAATATCATGTTACAGAGTTGTGTACATCTCAGGTGCAATAACTTATTATGCGATGGGACATGTCATTTATTTGCATCAATTTAATTTGTCTGAGGTCTTTCTCTGTATTGGTTGAAAATAAAACATTCTATTATGCCTGGGATCTATTTATTTATTTTTTCCATATAGCATCTGAACTCTCATTTACAGGAGACACTGAATCACTATGGAAGATTGAGAAGTTGAGATCTGAGTCAATGCAGCAGCACACTCTTGTTAGTGGATTTTCATGTGCCAAGGTATTCAATCTTGTGCTACCCAGATACATTTCAATTTCTGCTTGAAGAATTAATTCGACATGTAATTAATTTCTTCGGTAAAAACTCATTTGATAGAATTTTCAACTGTTTAATGGAGACACTTTTTGCAGGGTCTAATACTAGAACGTAAGCCTAAGGATGCTGCTGCTGTCATTCAAGTCCTTAATCAGGTCAATAATATTTTTAATATTGTGTCTATTTTTCTAATGTCTTTTATATGACTTTTTTTCCTCTTTAAAAAAGAACAATGAGAAGAGACGACGAAAGATTGAATTAGGACAAACACAAGTTTTTTGAAACCAACACAATTTAATTAAAAAAAAATTAAAAAATCTCAAAATTCATGAAGTTTAATCAACATCTCCTAGTATTAGGACAAAAATAAATATTGAAAGCAGTTAAACCGTGAGCAGAATCAATGTGCACTTCTTGTTTGGTGTCCCAATCTGTTCTTTTTGCATGATACTGCTCTGTTGAGTTATCTAAGGTATGAGTACTTTACTCTGTGATGCAGACTTTATCTGACACCAAGAGTTCTGGTATTGTGGTTGAACTTCAGAAGCTAGTCAGTGACTGGGCTTTGGATGTAGTTAAGCACCAGCCAGAGGAAAACAGAAAGGTTTGATGTTTACTAATGACTTTAGGTGGTTGCTTTGAAAAAATAGGTAAAATTGAGTAATATTGTATCAGGATCAAAATTTACACTGTTTCTTCCCAATTATAAATGTGACTGAACAGGCATTAGCTTCGGCTTTAAAATCTGACATACCTGCAATGGTTGCTGCTCTAGTAGACATGGGCTTAGAGGCGAACGTAAATTTGGAAGGCCTAACGCGGAAAGAAGAAATTTCCAGCTGAGATGCTAAAACATGCAAGCATGGCATTCTGAACCTCTGGAGCTATCTCATATCTGTTGGATCAAGGAAGACGAAAACGCTTTACTTGAGTGCTAATCAACTGTTTTTCGGGAGAAGCAATTCAATAATATCGCAGTTTAACATAAAACAGAGGTGTAGAATTCTTTTGCCCGTGATAGAAATATAGTGATTGGTTTTTCTGATTACAAGTTATTAGAGTGAATCGGCTCTCATCTGCATAATTTTCTGCCACTGGAGAGGAACCAAAAGATGTTTAGTTTCTGACTTTAGATTTGGATATAGCAATTGTGAGGTATGTATGAGTCTCAATGGAGATTTATGTCCTCCATTTTTATCATAAGTGGGTTGCTCCCTGCTTATCATTTGAAGGCACTCATCGTTTTTGTCCAAGTTAGTATTCTCCCTTATCAGATTGGGTAAATCACTAAAATTTCCAAGCTTTTTTTCTCTCTGTATATTTCTTTTTATCGTTTCAAGATTAGCGAGTGCAAGTACTTTTGCTATCAATTGATGAATGGTATAAAGACTTAATGAAATTTAAATGTTTATTAGAAGAGAAACTTTTCGCATTATATGGTGGAGAAGGACTAGAAGTTAAAGAAGAAAGTGGTCTTAGTGTGGTGCAGGAAGGTGTTCAAGTAGATTTGTGTCGAACATAGCCAAATGAGTGTCACCGGAGACACTATTACTATTCATATATGGAATGATTATAATAATCATCTTCGTAGTTTCTAAATAGGATTTTATTTATAATTTAAAAATACCATTGTTAGTTTCTTTTAATTTTTTGAATTAAAATTTATTATGATTTTGAGTTGACTAAAATTTTTAATTTAATTTTTTGAAGAATTTTTTAAAGATTATTTTATTAGGTTATGACCATTCTAGATATCATTAGTTTATAAAATAATATAAATAACATATAACTAGTTGATATAAAATTTAGCAAATTCAGAATTATTTTATATTTGTTCATTTATATTACTTTGTGTAATGTGAAAAATAATAAAAATTTACTCATTGTTTAAAAATAATGTCGTAAAATAATAATAATAACAAATTTATTAAAAAAAGATAACAAATATAAACGAATAAAAATTTCAGTTTATTTATTTATTTGGAAAATAGAAAACAAGGAAAACTAAGAAAAAAATAAAAATTGAAAAAGAAAAACAAAAAAATTTTCTCAAACTAAACAGCCTCTCAAAATTTAGGGTTATAAGTTTATCAATTTGCATAAAAAAAGCAGTAAAGTAAGAAGATTTACTATTGATTTTATTACATGGATTTTGGAATCACTGAGTAAGGACTTAAGAAAATTTCAATTTCTTATTCTATAATAATGCATATATATATATATAATAATTAAATAGAAAATATAAAAAATATAAAATTAATTTTAAGTGCTAGATATTTAGTTAGTTAGTTAGAAACTTTAGGTTTTTATAAAAAACCAAATTTTAATATAAATTTTAAAAGTTGATAGTTAAAATTTTTAAAATTTTATTTTATTGAACATCTATATTAATTTTTAATTTACTAAACCCGTTAAAAGACAAAACTAGTCAAACATTTAACTGACCTTTTTATTTGACGAATTCAAATGAAAGCCAACCAAACAATTACATAAATGATCTCAACAAGGAGTAGGTTGTAGTTGTTGAAGTTCATTTTCTTGCTTTATCGACAATATCATTAATCGCAATCAAATTTAATGCAGAGTATCCTTCTTTCTGAGGAAATGGCATCAACTACGTTGTCGATCGGTCTTTCATGATCAGACATTTATATACAAAAATTTGATAGGAAAAACAAATAAAATCGTAAAAAGAAATTATCATCCATCATTTTTATATTTTGCATTAAATAATAGCAAATATTTCTAAAATTTTAGTTTGTAGGAAAAAAAATTTATAATTTTAATTTTTATAGCTTTAATATAACTTCTTTTAATTATAAAGCTTTTTCTCTAGTAAATATTTTTCATATATTTTTAATATTCAGCGCTCCTATAATAAAATAATTAAATAAAAGTAGATAAATACCAATATTAAAATGCCACGTAGTTATCTGGTTTGCTAAATTTAATAAAAATTTAATTAATGACAATTAAAGTTAATTTTAATAAAAAAATTTAATTGAAAATTATTACTGCTTGGATGTAAGCTCCGTCACTATTTTCATGCGATTGAAATAGCTACCTATGGTACCGTTGAATTTTTATGTTGCAAGAATTAGAAGTTGATAAATTTTTTGTGTTATAAATTGGCATCACTATTATTGAATAAAAAAAAATTGAAATTGGGTGAAAATTATCCTAAATTTGTTAACAAGTAATAAATAAGATAAAACCTGTTTTATATTATTTGAAATATGGAAATTATCTCATAATTGAAAGATTATTGAAGACGAAGTCTAGATATTAGGGTTAGATTTTCTATGGAGGCGCAAAGCATTAAGCATAACCAGCAGGAGAAAAACTATGGAAGCAAGCAAGGAAATGGCAATGGCAACAGCAGCTTGGTTGCAAAATCTCCCAAAAATATTGCAAACTTTGTTCCATCTAACATGGGAATTCCCTTCATAACCCACTAACCCGATTGCTGTGGCTGCTCCAATACTGCAAAATAGCAATGCCACCATCAACAGATCAGCTGTTATGACAATGGGCACCATCCTCCTTTTGCCGCCAATTGATAGCAGTAGTGACACTGCTGCATATGAACTTGCTATTGCATTTGATACCACAAAGAACCTGTTAAATGTGGTAACACAAAATTTAGTTATTGCCATTTCTTAATATTTTTTTACATGAGAAGAATTTAAACTTATCAATTAAATCGGATTGGATAATTTTAAATTCGAATTATTTTTGGACCATTGCTTTTAGATCTCATCTCGAGTTATAATTGGATGGATTATCGGATCAATCTATTGTTTGAAAGCTAAATTTAAAATAATTTTCGAATTCTATTGATTTGTTAATCCATTTGAATTCTTTGAATTTGGATTGGATAAAAAATTACAGCACAAGAAAATTTATAATTTAAATATTAATTTTTTTAAAATCATATATAATTGATCATCAATATCAAGTATCATTACTAATTATTCCTATTATTATTCTATAATATGAAATTAACATATGGGTAGCAATTGTTTGGAAGCAAAAGATAGAAATTTTATAAATTACAGTGAATTCGTTAAATTTTGCACTTGTTTAACAGATGAAGTGACAGATGAGTATTATTTATTATAAAGTTGATAAATTTTAATAGATTAATATATTAAAATTAAATGAGGATCATTACTAATTTCCCATTTTCATTATAAAAGTAAGGGATAAAAGATTCACCTCCTCTTAGCTACCGTTTCTTTTGTTCAAAAGTTACACTAGATATGCATAACAAAAATTAAGATTCCTTCCAAAAATTAGAGTTAAAACGTAAAAAAATGAATAAAAATCATCTAATGAGATGGACCATAAAAGGCTAATATCCAAAACAACAGCTAGCCCACACACCCAAACGACAAAAGGGAATCAGGATAGAACATAAAAGTAAATGCAGCAATTTGAATTAAGAAGTTAACATTAGTATGTCAAGTCATTAAACTAATTAATGGTGTTTAGATAAAAAAAAAAGAAAAACTCCAAAAATATTTTAGTGCTATAAAGATTAAAACTTAAATTTTTTTTAGTTGTAAATTGAAACTTGAGAAAATTAATAAAAGAACAAAGTGGAAGGATGATGGGTGAAAATCATACAAGAAAAATGGTAATTAGGGAAGAGAAGTGAACATACACAAAGGCAGACTGATAATCCCACTTAGCTTTGACAGGAACATTAATAGGAGGAAGAGAATCAACAAGGTGAACAGGAACAAGCTGAGTGTCCTTATCCACACCAAGAACTATAGCAGCACCCAAACTTAACACTAAGGCCATAACTCTTAAAACCAACAAACAAAAACTACTTCTTCCTCCTCTTTCCTTCACCACTACCCCATCTATGGCCTTGGTTTGGCTATCCATTTTATCGCACTAGCTAAAGAGGGAGAGAGGGAGTTGGGGAATGAGGAGGGCAAACAAGTACAGGCTTAAATAAAAGAAGGAAACATAATCATACAAAGAAGAGTGTGATTTGTGAAAGGAAATAAAAGAAAAAAAATTGTATATTAATTGTTAGGAGGGAAGTATAAAAGGGTTCCTAAAAGCATTTAAGGCAAAAGAGGTTGGGCAAGCAAGCCAGTGTGGATGATGCAGAGGGAAAGAGAGAGCCAACTTTTTAGGCTATTAAATATATACTCTCTCAGTTTCAACGAGTTTATTCATTTTTTGTGTTGTATAAGAATTAAGAAAGTAATTAATAATTTAAATAATTAACTATATATAAAGCCATTTGAAATTAACAGAGTTTAAAAATTTATAAAATTGTAAAATATTTATTAAATTAAAGGGTAAAATTAATTGAAAAAAAACATAAAAATGTTACATTATTTTTATAAAATAGTTAAATTTATTAAGGTATATATATATATTTTTTAAAATAGATAAAACAGCAAATAAGAATTCATTTGATATTGTATTTAAGAAAAGTATTTTTCAGAAGAAAATTTTATATTTATTTTTTAAAATTTTGAAAACTGCTTCAGGTTAAAAATAAATATTTTTCTAAAAATAAATTTAAAAAATAATTAAAAAATCAGTTAATAAAATTAAATAAAAAAAATTCTAAATGACTTTTTTTCCCAAACACCCACTTAAGTAAGTTGTGAGATTTTGTGCTGTGAAACGTTAATGCTGCCGTTTTAGAAGATGGGACATCATACGTGCCACTTAATTTCCTATATATAGGCGGAAAGAACCTCAATTTTTTGCCATCTATATCAACACATGTGATCAAGTAGGACCATGATGTGATTTTTGGAAGAAATATAGAGTTGATATTTTCTTAAGTTTTCAGGTATATTCAATTTCGGTATTTAATTACATTTATTTATTTTTGGACC
Source organism: Triadica sebifera (assembly GCA_023653625.1). Classification (NCBI taxonomy): domain Eukaryota; kingdom Viridiplantae; phylum Streptophyta; class Magnoliopsida; order Malpighiales; family Euphorbiaceae; genus Triadica; species Triadica sebifera. The sequence goes on from CM042908.1 coordinate 2,118,494, forward strand.
ACATAAGATATTTGAACTTAATTAGATTCTTGATATAATATATCTGAACATATATATTTTTCAATTTTTAAGTGCTTGTGGGTTATAAAAATTTTAGGGGTTATTTGAAATTGGTGTTGAGTGTAAAAAAAAATAGATTTTAATTTTTTTAATTTAATTGACTAAATTTTTAATTATTTTTCTTAAATATATTTCAGAAAAAAAATCTATTTATCTGCTTATTTTCAAAAATAATTTTTAAAAATTTAAAAAAGATTTGTACGGTTTAAAGCAAATACCAAGAGCTTGGTGCAATCATATTGATGATTATTTTACAAAGAAAGAGCTCATAAAGTGTCCTCATGAATATGATTTTTATGTCAAGAAGAAGGAGAATGGTGATATGCTGATTATTTGTTTATATGTTGATGATTTAATCCTTATAGGAAATAATTTAGCAATATTTGAAGAATTAAAAAAGGAGATGACTAAATAATTTGAGATGATAGATATTGGCCTCATGTCTTGTTATCTTGGAATTGAAGTGAAGCAATCAAATGAAGACATTTTTGTTTCTCAAAAGGGCTATGCAAAAAAAGTATTAAAAGAATTCAATATAAAGAATTGTCAACCTATCAACACACCTGTTGAATATGGAGTCAAGTTATAAAGATTTGATGGTGGTGAAAAGGTGAATCCAACCTTGTTTCGAAAGCTTATTGGAAGCTTAAGGTACTTGACTTGTTTTAGGCCTGATATTCTTTATGGAGTTGGACTCATCAATTGTTATATCGAGGAACCAACAATCTCACACATAAAGGCAGCTAAAAGGATCTTGAGATATGTCAAAGGTATTTTGGAGTATGGATTGCTTTACTCTTTATTTAAAAATTTCAGTTTGATTAGCTATTGTGATAGTGATTGCGGAGGAGATATTGATGATAGAAAGAGTACTACAGGTTTTGTTTCTACATTGAAGATGCTGCATTTACGTGGAGTTTGAAAACAATCAATTGTAATGCTTTCAGCCTGTGAGGCAGAGTATGTTGCGGCTGCAACTTGTGTTTGTCATGTACATGGTTAAGGAAGTTGTTACATAAAATTTATTTATCACAAGATAATGGTACTGAAATATTTGTTGATAATAAATTAGCCAAAATTTTGGGAAAAAAAATCATATTTTTCATGATAGCTAGGAGCAAACATATAGATGTGATATATCATTTTATTAGAGAGAGCAATAGTAAGAAGGAAGTGGAGCTGAAATATCAGAAGTCTCAAGATCAAATTGCTGATATATTCACTAAACCTTCGAAGTTTGAAGATTTTTCAAGAGCTAGGCTTGGAATAACTAAAATTTGAATTTAAGGAGGGGTGTTGAGAATTAAACTCAAATTAATTGAAGTCTTTATTATTAGAAATTTGAAAGTCTTTTGTTATGTATTGTTATTGTGTCTAGGTTCATGATTTAATATTTAACTTTTATATTTTTTTTAGCATTTCAAGAGTTGGGTTCTTGAAGAGTCATGTTATGTTTTCAATTATATATAGGTTTTAAGTTTATATTATTAATAAGAAATACGAAGTTTGTTTTTCTTCATCTTCTCTCCAACAAAAAAAAAAAAAAGAAGCCCATTCATTTCGCCACCTCCATAAGTACCAATAGGAATAACCGAAAAGATAATCCAATCCAAATTCTCCAGGGCTCTAAATTCATTTTGCAGATTGCTCGTGAACCAGTCATTAAAATTCACATTGAATAATCGGGAATGTTTAAAAGGAGCCAGCAACTTACAGTAAATGGCTCTTGCTACCAAACAGTTTTGGCAATATATGAAGAATATTTTCCTCACAATTTTGGCAAACTACAAGAATAATTTGTCTACGAAATCGCTCTTCATTAGTTAGAATCCTTTGATGTGAACACAACCAAAGAAATGATCGGATTCTTGGGGCCATGCCATTTCCAAACCAACTTTCAGAGATTGTTATTCCCACCGCAATTCAACCCCAAAAGAGTTTGGTAAGCTGAACCTATTGTGAACAACCCATTTGTACTCAAGTTCCACATTCTCACATCATCATTCAGATCATCATGAGGTAACCAGATATTCTAACATTTCATGGGAAAAAATTACTAAGAAATGGGAAATTCAAATTGTCACCCAATACAACATCCTTCACTTGCCAGTTGTCGGAAATTTGAGGAATAAGGCAAGAGATACTGGAAATTAAATCCTCATCGCCCAGCCATTTATCAAACCAGGATGACACCGTAATAATCACCCAACTTGAGTTGTCATAGATAAAAGGCCATATATTAATTAATTATAGCCAGCCAAATATGTGAATCTTGCGACCCAGTTCTTATTGGGGAGGTTTCTAGAATCTTCCATACCATACTTGCCACGAAGGACTTTCACCCAAAGAGAGTTATCCTCGTTAACAAATAAAACGAGGTACAATCACCCCAAATAAAACGCTTACACATAGAGTTAATCTTGTCACAAATTTTAACAGGTAAAATCACCGACTGCATGACATAAATTGGGAGAGTCATCATAATCACTGAATTAACCAAAGTTATCCTGCCCGTCAATGAGAGAGTCTTAATTTGCCTTGCAAGAACCAAAGTCTCTTTCGAATCTTCTCTTCTAAATAGATGTAATAACTTCTCCCGCTATGCCCATGAACAATTGGCACTTCAAGATAATGACCCAGCTCTTCCAAATAACTAAAACCCGACACAGCTTTGGTATTGGCAATTTGTTGCCTACTTGACATTATTGAACACACAGAAGGAAGTCTTTGAAATATTGATTTTCTGACTAGAGCTAGCACAAAAAGTTTGCAAGACCCCCACAACTTTAATTTGCTCTACTGAAGCTTCTGAGAAAAATAATAAGATCTTCCCTGAAAAATAAATGTGTAAGCAGACAGCCACTCCTACCAAGACTGATTGGCTTTCAAATACCCTCTTCAACTGCTTTCTTAATGCCATGCGTTAGCCTCTCAGTACATAGAACAAAAATGCAATGTGAAAGGGGATCACCTTGTCTAACGCCCCTGGAAGGCCTGAAACTATCAGAAATCAAATCCATTCCACACAACATAAGACAAACTAGCCTCCCAATTACACTTGAACAACAAAGATATAATAGACTGAGGAAAGCCAATATCCGTCAGAGTCAAGGATCCATTCATTTTTGTTTAAGGTTTGAAGTTTGGGAATGGAAAGTACTGTACCAATAGTCGTATTAGAGAAATTTGTCTTCAGGTTAGCGGAAGTGGGAGCTGCTGAAGTAGTTGCAGCTGAGCATGCATTGACATATGAGTTGCTAAGTGACATGACTCTTCACCAAATCTAGCAACTGCTAATACTGAGTTCGAAGTTGCTGATAATGCTCATGAGTAAACTGAAAACAATCTGATTCATTACTAGAAGCATTTGTAACAGGAGTAATAAATTTTGTTTGTTCAGTATCATATATTGGTACCAACATGATTAGCATATATAGCTCTTAGTCTGCTTAGATTTAAAACTGTAACCAGGTGGATATTCGTGCTTCTTATAACACCTATCCTCTGTGCGACCCAACACCCCACAAAAGGTACACAAAGGCCTTTTGAGTTGCTGATTTAGATTAAAGTTTGATTAAAGGCCTTTCGGAGTTTGAAGAAGGGACAAATGAAATCTGCTGCGAACCTCATGCACCACTGCTTGATTTGTTACTATAATATCCTCCCTTATTAGCATATGCCACAGAATGAGAAGATTGAGCTCCAAGGATTCCAATATTAAGTTGCCTTTCATGTTGGAGGACGAGAAAAGACCTTATTGATTGCAGGTAAAGGCTTCATAAGCATTATTTGAGATCGTACAGTATTGAAGTTATCATTTAAGCCCTTGAGAAATCGGATTACATGATCAATTTCAACATTCCTTTAAACAGTAACTATAGCTCCACAGTCACAGATAGGATCACAATGACAAATAGGAACAGGTCTTAGATTCAACATTAATTTCATCCCAATACATATATATATTTGGGGCAGGTAAAATATATTCTATGAATTTTTCTGCTTTTTCATTAATTATCATGGGTGGATTTTGATTTTCTTGACCAGTCTCTTTACCTCTTTGAAAATTCTGCCCTTGACTATAGGGCTTAACCAAACAAAAATCATATACAAATCATTTGCTTAAGTATGGGATTAGCTTTTGACTATTAGCAAAGATGGGAGATTCATGTATAAAAAGAAAATAAACAGATTTTTGTCAATTATTTTCAAAGAAGATAATTGCATTTTGAATATTTTATTGCTATATGTAATAATTAATTTTTCGTATGGATATGAATTTCCCACTTTATCTTATCAACAAGAAAAATATGATCTATGAATATGAAGAATCTAATTAAAAATAGCAAAAGTAGATATGGCCGAGCATAATTAATACAAAGTCAATCTCTGATTGAACCAAATTACAAAATAAAAAATTTAGTTCGGCTATTTCAAATAAATCGAATAGCTCGAAGTATGATTTGTTATAATTTATAAAATGCAATTCATACAATTAATTAATTAATTTATTTTTAACTCCTAAATTAAATAATTCAACGAAAACAAATATTTCATGAGATGAGATTCTGAGTACATTCCTCCTCAAAATTTAAGTATTTTGTATTCAATTTGATTTCATTAGATCCGAATCAACCGAAGGGATGCAAACCCCACCAATTAAACCTAATTGTGTTGATTGAAGTTAGCATAAATATGAGTAATTAACATTTCTCAACCAAGATAATTAATTACATCACTGGAGAATGGTAGATATTAATTTGTTATCAATTAAAGAAAGAGACATCAACAACAGAAGCCATAGAATTTATTTATTAAAAGAAGATCGTATAAGGAAATCCTTTTTTAGTTTTTAAGAATTATTTGCTTTCCATACAACAAGTAATCACTTTATTTGGCAGACCAGAAAGCAAAAGAAGGATATTGCAACCCATCATGATATGACTTTTTTTTTTCTCTTAAAATTTTTAAAGAAAAAAAATAATTACTCTTAGAATTTGATATATAGCTTCTCTTTGTTTATGCCTTTATGGAGCAGACATAAAAATATATTTATTTTTCTTAAATAAATAGGTCCAATAAATAAATTTATATTCCAATTACATATTTAAAATAATAATTACTCTTATTTATAGAAAAATTTATAATTAAATTGATTCATGATTTTTTGTTTTACCAACAATTAATATTTTAGCTCTCTCCTTTCTTTTCTCCCATAAACATGGGCCGGCAATATTTATTTATTTATTTTTAAAAAAATAAATGCACGCAATTATCTATTAATAAAGCTGACTCATGAGCTATATCTGTCATTTAAATTCTATTATTATAGCTCTAATTACTAACTTGAATCACATTTTAATAAAAAATGCGTATACTTCTAAAGCAACAGAAGTTTGAGACATTGGAACTGTAATGGGATTATTAGAAAATTCTATAAATTATCTGACATTTTGAGAAATTAAAAAGAAAAATATATGAGATATAGTAAAAAAAAAAAAACCAGTTAGAGCAATATCAATATATATATATATATATATATATATATATATATGACCAATTATTTTAGTTTTTCAAGTTCTATGAACATGACAATATATCAAACAAAATTAATTGCAATCCCAAATACAACAACATTAATTTTTTTTTTTAAATTACTGTCATCGTCAACAAAAATATAAACACAAAGCACCATGATATCTATCTACATTTAACCATATAAAATTGAATTGACTGCTGCATTAGATAATTTAGATTCAGTATATTCATACACTAAAAAAAAAATTGACATATAAAAAAAAATAATTTTCATCAGATAACATTTTATCATCAATTCAATGATTGATTTAGGTAAATTTTTTTATTACAAGTGGTTCGACACTTCAACTCTTATAAAATTTGAGATCTCACAGCTCTAATTTAACATATTAGTAAATTAAAATTTATTTTTGTTTTATATCATGTGAACATTAAGAAATCAAAATTCTAAATCAGCTACTTGCAAGTTAAAACACATAATTTTTAATTAATAAAATATTCAAACTACTTAACGTGCAGGAAACTCCCACCATTTTTTATTTTTTATTTTATATAAGCTATAAATCAGCTAACACTCAAATAACACAGGCTATATATTGAAAACCATAGTAGTTTAACTGATTACTAATTTGCTATAACCTAAAAAGCATATCATGGCATCCACCGATAAGCCTGACCCAGAAGCCATAAAATCGGAAGCGCCACCACCGGCACCGCCTCCAGCTGGTCGAGTGGACTATTTTGCGGTGGATGTTGGTCTTAGAGTGTTACTGTTTGCAGCCACCTTGAGTGCTTTAGTGGTGATGGTAACTGCCAAGCAAACCAAGTTATTTCCTGCTTCAGGGCCTGGACTGCCTTCCCCTTCATTCTTTCCTATTCAAGCCAAGTTTAATCATTCCCCTGCCTTCATGTGAGTCACATATCCATTGCTATATCATGATTTTCTTTTATTTTAATGCATGTTTTGTTATTTTACTTTATGGAGTTATTTTTCATACAAATCGTCACATGTACTTACTTTTTTTTTTTGACACAACGTCGTTTTAATGTTTAATTAGCCTAGTTAATCTGATAGGAGCATGCATGGATGTTCACTAGATTAAATACCATATGTTAAATTAATGAGACTAACTGAATCTAAAAATATATGTGGCATTTTGCATAAAATGACTGTAGGAAATGATAAATCATAAATAGCAAATACAGAAATCTAAAAATATGCTAAACCTTTTATTTATAATAATCTAACATTAATTAAATTCATAAATAAAGGCATGTATCAGGTCTGAACAATGATTTTACAGTAGTGTTCATATAAGTGATTAACGCTCTTCTATTTTAATGCTAATAAATTATAAATTCAGTTTCCTACAATTAGTGAAAAGTTAATTAATGATACCATAAAGTAAGTATAAATCATATAATTTTCTTTGATTAGGATTATATTGTAATCAAGTTAACCTGTCAAAATTATCATTAAATTATTATAGAAAATCAAAAAGGACCAGAAGATGACATAATAAAATTTCCCTAATTCAGATGTAAAGAATGATGGCTACTTTTCCAAGGTGGTATTCAAAAAGAGTCTTTTTATTTTTTTATTTTTTATTTATATAGGAACTCAAAGGAAAAATTTTATTTGTATGCTTTGTCAATACAAAGCTAAAGTTCCAGAATTGTGGGCCTCGCTAATTCACTGACACAAAATGCTTAATTAATTAATTAAATTTGATTTTATATATTTCTTTAATTATGAGCTAGATGTGGATTAATTAATTACTAATTAGTAGTAATTAACTAACTCTCTCTTCCATCCTTCTAATGAAGAATATTCACATGAAAAGAGATTATAATATTATCCTTCAAGTGAAAAAAAAAAATTCTTTTCTTCATATAAATTTAGAATAGAGACTGGAGATCCACATATTTGCACCATAAACTGCTGTTAAAATCGTGAAAATTATCCAAGAGCTATTTATATTCTTGTGTTATTACTAATTAAGGAAAATAAATATAGTGGCAAACATTTATGTGTTTTATAACCCTTTTTAATTAAATTAAATTAATATTCACTTTATTATTTAATTTTAAATCTTTTAAATTTGTAAATGCATTTATATTCTTATATATATATATATATATATATATATATATTTAATTTTGACTCCCTAATTCCCTTGCTTTAGAGTTTAGATAATGATAATTGTGGTCTAACGAGTATATATCATTAATTGTGCAGATACTCCGTGGCAGCATTATCTGTTGCTTGCCTATACAGTATTCTCACAACGCTTGCTTCCCTTGGGGTTATAGCTAAGCCGACCCATGCAACAAAATTCTTGCTCTATTATGCAATTTGGGATGTGGTAATTAGCTTTTTGTTTCATTAAATTTAAATTTGGATGAAAGTTGAATTTGTGTCAAATTTTATACTAATTAGACTCAAAAAACAATTCTGAAACAAACTAATAATTGCAAAAATAATTCTCAGAGAAAAATTGATACTTTATATACATTCAATGCAAATATTCTAAAACATATCTACTTATGGTACCACCATGATTCTAATACTTAAGGAAAAATATTTCGAGATATTGTGTATTCTCATAGCACTTAACTTTAACATTGTTAATGATGCGCAGTTGATGTTGGGAATATTGGCCTCAGCAACAGGTGCAGGAGGAGGAGTTGCATACATTGGGCTGAAGGGCAATGACCATGTTGGTTGGAGCAAAGTGTGCAATGTTTATGATACATTCTGCAGACATTTAGCAAGCTCCATAGCTCTCACTTTGTTTGCTTCAATTCTGCTGGTTTTCCTCATCATCCTCTCTGTCTTCTCCCTTCACAGCAGAATTAGCAAATACTAATTACATGTCAAAATTTTATTTGTGGTCTTCCCTAATGCAAATTGTAATTGCTTGTGAAAATTAATGTCCATCCTCAATTTGTAGTATTAGTGTTTTGTGTTTTGTGCTTATTTGGAGGACTTGGTTTTTTATATGTAATTTCAACTCTTCAGTAATTTATTTTTGCTTGTTATTTCCAATTCAAGCAAAAGTGTTATGCATGATGGTGATCTTTTCAATTTTGTTTTCCCGCTAAATTGATATTCAAATTGCATTGAAAACTACAGGAAGAAAAATTTCTTGATCATTCACCTTCACAAATTTTGATCAACCAGCTGGATTTAAGTAGTCTTATATCAAATGAATAGTGTAACAATTAGGGGTATCTTTATTCGTAAAATATTCGAATTCGACTCAAAATTAATTAAGTCAAGTTCAAGGATCATAATACCCGACTAGTAAGGCTCGCAAGTTTAATCCAGTAGTTTTTTTATTAAATTAATTTTATATTCTCAATATTTAAATATATTCGAGCTTTTAACTCGAGTTGATTTTAAGTTGAGTACACTATTTATTAAATTTTTTAATTGATTCAAGTTTTATCTAGTCGAGTTTGAGTAACTCGAATATTTTTCAAGTCGAGTTTCGAAAAATTAAAAAAAAAAAACCTTAATTAAATTGAAGTTTCGAGTTTTTTCATCGAATCAAACTCGAGTCTGATACTGTATCGACTCGAATTGATTACACTCCTAGTAACACTCAATTTTTAGGCTTATAAAAGGTGACCAAAAAATATCAATAGGTACCAATTTTGCAGTGGAAAATTGTCCGTAAAACATCAAGATTTGTAACAAAGACATGATGCAACACTACTAACATCTCAAACCAACTGGTTATGAACTGAAAGAATATCTTCCAGTTTTGCCAAACTCAGCAGCACCTTTCATTGAAGGGAAAATCTTAACAAGAAAATCAAGAATGCCAATGACGAAATCTATGATCCCAATTGGCACTTTAAAGAACTTGCGTTTCCTTTCCCAATAGTCTAAACAACAATCCCCCTTGTTCTAATGCGTTTCCTTTCCCAATAGTCTAAACAACATTTCCCCTTGTTCTAATGGTGTCAATGCCTTGCCTGGCCCTCCTATGGGCAAAACCTTATTAATTTTATCCTCACTTAGCACACGATCAGCAACGAATGAAGCAAAATCCGGCTCGCTGATCTGTTTATAAGCACACAACTTTCCATCCCCGAACATCACATAAGGCTTCTCATCTTTAACCAATTAACTCAACCTGAACTCCTAAGCTCTTAAAGAATGCAGTTGGCCGCACAATGCTATAAGTGAAGCCATTATCATCTTCAGCTTTCTTCATCAATTCAGCCTCGAATTTCAGCTTCGCTTGCTGAAATTCAAGAAGGGGCTTTTGCACACACATAGCGAAAAGCAACACAAAATGCATTGCCCCATGATTTATTCCTATAACAAGACTGTTCTTTTGTTGCCTCGTAATCAAGCTTCCATGAATCCTAAACACAACCACTGCGACTGGCAAGGCATGAAACTACAACATCAACTGAAACTCCACAATCACTCAATGATTTTCTCCAAATTATCCAAATTGGTCACATCAGCGTAGCAAACATTAGCTCCTTGTAACTGATTCAAATCTCTTCTTTACTATTTTTACCTCTAATCCCACTCCTTTCTCTACGAACAGCTATAACATTAAAACGTCTATTAATCAACTCTTCAACCACAAGTTTTTCAATATACCCAGTTGAACCCACCACCAAAATGTTGCTATCTTTTGGGTTCTTGCTTCTAAACGAAGACTGGTTTGTTTCAACAGCAATTGTTGAAGCAGTAATCAGGCTGAGCCTCTGTCTACTAAACTTAATGGGCAGGGACAAATTTAAAGTAGAAGATGATAAAGATTATGCTAGAGAATTTACCTGGATTTGATTGATGAACTGAGAAGAGAATAGAACTTTAAAGCTTTGAAATTTGGGCGCCTGGAGAGTGAAGGTATTGGATGAGAAACAAAGGGACATTTTTGAAAATTTCGTTCACCTCGATGAAGATCAAGATGATTAGTGGGGATGATAGTGAAAATTGACATGTAAGTAAGAAGGGAAAAGAAAAGAATAAAAGGAAAAGAAAAGAATGTGAAGGAAAATGTGAGGCGGGTAATGGAGGAAAGAGAAAGCAGCTTCAAGGTGTGCTTGTTTGTTTGCTCCATCGAAGTTATCAACAGATATTCAATCTTAACAAACATTTATTTATTTGTATTGTTGTATTTATCTCTCCCATGTAAAACTCAACTAATTCTTGTAAATATCTTCAAATACTCTGCCCAATGTACATTGCTTTTATCTCAGTTAATAAGAAATACAACAATTCTTGTGTCCTCTTTTCACTGACTGAAGTTGAACCTAAAAACGAAAGGTACGTTTTTCTTGATGCTACCCTCAAATTTCGCTGACCCATCTTATTCATCATAACTGGAACCAATGCTATTGCTCTCTTTTTTAAGGTGAATTCTTGATCTTTATTCGTACATGTGTAGATATGAAAGAAGCTGCACATTAACTGACCTATAAGTTTGTGTTGTTATGCAGATAACTTTCCCATCCACTCTTGCCAATGGTGCAATTGTAAGCCATATGGGAATGCTTGCATCGATATTATCTGGTTACATTGTTTACGACACTTCAATCATGATCAGCTCATAGCTGCCTCGGTTGACTTCTATTTGCATTGGATATATTAACCTTGTCCGTGATAGCTTCATTGAGCTTTTAAGGCTCTGGGAGAGGCTTTCCATAGTAAGACGGAAAGAAAGAAAGGATTATGAAAAGTTACTACTTTGCTCTTCTCATGTCTTTCTCTTAAAGTAAACACTTGGATTAATTAATGTCTAGCTGTATGTCATTGTTACTGTTTCTGAAACATTAACCAAGCTCCCATGCTTTTTTAAAGCCGTGTTGAATGGGCTACCATTATTTTTTTTCCTTTTTTTTTTTTTTGGGTCAAATGATCTATATTTCTTCAAAATTATATAAAAAATATTACTGCTTCTTTTTTAATCCATATGTGAATGGGAGACAACATTTACATCAACTTAATTTTATTTATGAAAATAGTTCACATAATTTTTTTTTATTTGTATTTGAAAAATTTTAGAGATCACAAAATAGAATATGCTAAAAATCACGAAATTGGAAGTAACTCAAGTATATGCATACTCTATAGCATGGACTTCTCAAATTCATTACAATGGCAGCCTCTCCTTTGTTATTAAAGAATTTTTTTTTCCCAATCATAAATTAAAAAATTTATAGTTACTTATTTAATAAAAATAAACTCATCTCCTGACATATCTGGCACACGATTACCCCATCAGTTTTCATGTTTTCATAGTGCTCCCTCAAGGAGTTCTATATTGATTGTCCCATAATATGGCTGGAACTACTTTTTTTTCTTTTTCGTTATGTTTAATTTTTTATGATCTTAACTCGTCTTTATATTAAAAAAAAAAAAACTCTCAACATTCACTTAACCCTTCACCTACTTAAAAAATAAAACTAGAGAATTCGTAGGAAAGAAAAGACCTAAATATTATTCTAAAAGCATAGTCAAAATACATATATTAAGCTGGATGTGCCTCACTCAGTTTTAATGCTTGATGTTCCTTCTTCAGGAGGAGGATTACTGCCTCCTCCGTAAACATCTTCACTATTTTCATCTTCCATTTTCTTTCTTTTCTCCTTCTCCTTCTCATCATCATCATCACCATCATCATTATACTTTGGAAGAGGAACTTTGCCGGACTCGATCAGATAAATATCCTCAAGTAGATGCTTGTAATGCAACTTAATATCATCCACAGTTTTGTTAGGAAGGAAGAAAGCAACCTTCTCCCATTCTTCTTTTATAAGATATTCATATTTCGTTTCAAATATTTTGTTCTCTTCCCAACTCCACTCTGTCGTCATACTGTCTTGCCTCTAAATTTTTCTCTTTTCTCTCACAAGTAGCTATCCCAGAAGAATTATAGCAATGGTGGAAGAAGGGAAAGGCAGATGCTGATTTATTTATAGAACTTTGAGTTTGTAACTTCCAACACAGCAAGGAGAATCTTTATGATCATTATTAATTGTGAAACAATTAATGGAAATAATAATGGATCTAAATAGGCAAGTTTTTTTTCCTTACTTCCTCTTCAATGTTCGATGTTTAGGCAGTTTAGGATATTCTTATATATGGTCTTTTTTTATTTTATTTTATTTATTTTTTATTATTATTTTGAAAGAAAGAGCTCCAATATCATTAAACCAAATTAAAGAGCAGAAATACAAGGTGCTGGAGAGACCCATTAACTAGGACTAATGAACAATTTTGAAGCTCTTGCTAAAACATCAGCCACACAGTTCACATTCCTCCTCACCCAATTGACAACCCAATAATCATGTTGCCTAAGAATTGTTTTACAATCCAGAATAACAAATCCTAACTCTGATAAATCTGTATTTGAAGCAGAAATTGCACGACACAAACTCTGAGCGTCCACTTCTATTATTCCAGGGCCTCACTCAACGTTGCATCCACACAACCTGGAAAAGGCCCGTAGCACCAGCCCTAAAGCCACCACTATTGTAGCGAAGCATCCCAGCATAACCGCCACTGTTAAGATCATGGAATACCGCCCCATCAACATTGCATTTCCACTTTCCAGCTGGTGGGCGCTGCCAGGAAACCAAACCTTCTGTTGCTGCAGCAACGCGTCCACCTCGCAAAGAGCAAAAGTCAGCTGCCATATGCCATTGCTGCAAATGAACCATCGAACGAGCCAAAATGTCATTTGTTCGGGGTATAAATTATTATTATTATTATTATTATTATCATACTTTCAAATTTTTGGACATTTTACTTAAATAATACGTATATAGGCGAAATTAAAAAATATTTTTCCATATATGTTTAAATGTGGAGATATTGTATAGTCAAACTCCAAATGATCGATATTTAAAATGTACTTATAGTGTCGAACATACTAGAAAATATAGGTCGAGCTCAAGTAGGTTGAAACATGCTTTAACATTGATTGGTAGTATGGCCAACGACCAATGTAGGCTCATTTACTGTAGGGTCATTTGAAGAATTGTATGTTCCGTAGAGCATATATTATAATTTGTTGAATGTCAATAAATGGGATGAAAAAGAAGATGAAAATGAATTTTGAATCTTGTTGATAAATAGAACAACTGAAGCATAACGTAATGAGAATAGAGTCCGTCCTATTACATTTAGGTTCTATTTTAGTAATAAATCTCCTCCTTTCTTTTTCTTTTCTTACTATAGTTGAATTAAATATTAAATATTAATTAAATTAAATATTAACTAAAAATAAAAAAAATATTAATTAAATAAATTAAATTTATAAAATGATTCCAGTGCAGTTTGGTTGATTATTATTATTATTATTACAAAAAAAATTTCAAGACCGGACCTTTTTTGTGGAATTTTCACCGGCCTTCTCTGACAATTAGTATAACTAGCGACCTGTCAATGTTGATTGCACTGCACACATCTGCACCTCCTGCATGTGGGATTCTCTGTATTCTGTAAGAGATTACTCGACAGTATCACTGTCGACTTCGTGAAATTGAAGTCCACTCCACTTGTCAGGAGAAGGCATATATGAGAAATATTTCTCCAATCCACCTATATGTAATTATTTTTTCTTTTTTACAAAAGCCCAAAAATTTCAATATCAAGTATTGGTGTATGATAAAAGGACAGACTCCAGTTTAGTTGTAAAGAAATCAAAGGCAAAGGAAGGCGAGAGTGGTTGTTGAATTAAACGACACGTAGTTTGTACGGGATTTTATTGCTACTAGCCTACCTCGACCAAAACGACATATTGTACGTTCTTAGCCAGAATGCGTTTTTTGCTGTTTGACTTCTGAGAATTTGACCCCAATTCATGTGCAGAAGATGCGAAGAACAACCCCGTCCCCTTCCACCAATTTCCTTTCTTCCTGCCTTGGTTCTAATCAATTAATCATATAAGCTCTTCGATATTATTCAGAGCCAAACAATTCCATCTCAAATATTTAGAAATGAAACCAACACAGAGTAATATTAATTTTCAGAGTTCCCTCCCCTTCGATATTGCCCTCAAAATCGTCTCATTTCTTGAGGTTCAATTCATCATTTTTTTCCCTTCAATTTTAATTTTTCATATAGATTTTTTTAATAAAGTTTGTGGCTTTATGATGATCCTATGTTTGTTTCTTGAAGGTACTGGATATCTGCGCATTGGGTAGTTGCTCTCAATTTTGGAGGGAGCTATGTGAGTCAGATTGCATATGGGAGCCTCTTACCAGAGAGAGGTGGCCTTCACTTCCTTTTATGAATGATTCTTCTCCCTCTTCGGTTGCTATCATCAAGGTTCTCTCTCTTTGTTTTTATCTTGGAGTCAGTTTCTTTCTGGTAATGTTACTGGAGTATTCTTTTGGTAGCTTTAGCTTACAAACTGTGAGAAAATGAAATTAACCCACTTTTTATGTCTTAATTAATTACCTTTTTATTGAATCTTATCAAGGATTTCTGAACAAGAATTTTATTTTCCTGCTTAAAGCTGGTTATTTGTGTGTAGAATGTAAGATATTTTTTTTCTTCTTTTGGTAATTTAATTTTGTGATGTAGGGATGGAAGGGGATTTACATAAGGATTCACAGAGTGATGGCTGAGAAAGCTACTTGTCTGATTGATTTTGTGGAGAATTGTTCTCCATCTGAGTTGCTTGAATTTGGGGACTATTCTAAAGCAATTGAAGATTTATGTTCAATGCAGCTTGCATTCAGAGATATCCAAATGTTTCTTTTCAAACCAAAGCTTAATGTGCTGATTAACTTGGTTGGCTTGCACTACTGCATTTTCTGTCTTAAAGTGCCGGTAAACACCTATTGCACTTCATGTTGTTTGTTTCTTGGAATTGGTTCTTCCTCTATTTAGATGGATTTTAGAAATGACTGATGGCATGTTTTATAGCTTGAGTTTGTGTGATTCTTGGTTTTGCTCAATGTTCAGCATCCCTTTTGGTCTCTGTAGTCCATACATTGAAAAACGCAGATGAAGGATTTATTGGATTTAGTCTCAAAATCCCTTTTTGTGACACTCTTAAAAAAGTTAAAAATATTGAATTCCTGGCTATAATCGTCAAGTTTTGTGAAGCTCAGTAAAAATTTGAGAGGAAATTGACTTGGACTAAAATTTTAATTATTTGTGTTTGAGCTCATAAACAAGCTAGTAGCCTTCTTCATCTATCAGGACCAGCAAGCAGAAGAGGATTAGTCCTTGACTCTGAATTCTTTTGCAGCTCAAACCTAGCATGCATGAATATAAGTTTGATCAAGTTGGTCCACCAGCTAAACGAATTGTTCTCAATATCTAGGATGTAAGCTTCATATTGAGAATGCTGTTGTATAAGATCAATGAGCAGTGAGCCCTGTCTATTTTAGAAATTTGTCCAAAGATACTCAAAAGGGGTACAACCTTTCATTAGCTACTAATCAGAATCTGTGACAGCAGCAGTTTATTGATAGAATATGTAAATTCCATGTGCATCAACCTTTGAGAATTGGTATCCTCTTGCATATATTTCATCGTTCGTGTCTTAAATCTTTAGATAGGCTAAAAGCTTTTCCAATAATTATCTGCTTTTGTGTATGGTCCTCATCTGACATTTGGATATAATTAATGAACAGGCTGGGCAGGTCATGGATGCACTTCTGAGTTGTGAAATTTCAGAAAGGCAACTGTGCGTAAAATGGTGGAAGCTTGGCAGATGGTTTTATGGCTTCCGCATGAGGGATGAGTCTAATTCCCGTACAATATCTTTAGCAGATCTTCTAACAGATAAAGGAGAGGAGGTTCTCAGGGTTCTTCATCGAGGTGCCATTCATGAGGTTTTACGCATTGAGATTGCCATTTCAAAAGCTGCATCTACTCCATGGCCTTGTCAGAGCTCACAAAGACAATATTAGGATTGCAAAAATGATTGGCGTGTATATAAATGTTTATTCTCTCTTCTGTTGTATCTCACAATGGCCTAAGAAGAGGAGGTGCTTCTCGGAGGTGTCATTGCTCAGCCATCACGCAGAATAGAATTTGTATTGCCAATTTCTCATGATCTTGGGCAGTATTAAGCAGTGATTTGTGCATGTGTCCATAATGTCTTATATCTGTATAGTTGATAATAATTATTTAAATTGACATATTTATGTCTCTTGTGGAAAATTAGCAGCATGTTTTTCACATGGTATGTATCCATAGAAATGTTTCCTGTATTTGAGGACTCGATGAATGTAATTCAGAAACATCGCAAGGCACCTGCTGTTCAACAGGACAAGGATTTATATATATATATATATGGCAGAAAAAATGAAATTTGTGGTTCTTTTCAGATCACAGGCTGCAGAACTTGCCAAATATCAGGAATTTACATTTTGCTAGTGAACTTCTGGGTTCTTGGTAAGTCATTTCCAAGCAAAGAAGTTTCAGACTGAATGCAAGCTCAAGTTTTCGAGGAAGGTGACTCTTTAGTTTAGAGTGAAGGTGGAAAGAAGTTTAAGCTAGAAAAAGATAACGAACATAAATCATTGATCATTTTTATTATTGAATACAGGAAACAAAATGAATCTCAAACGAACTGAAGTAACCCTGGAATCATGTCAACAACAATATACAGCATCTTGGTCCTCGAGGAGGATTGCTGCAGACAGCTATGATAATAACAGCTACGATACCATCACTTAACTGCATGCTGCAGCGCATATTCCCCATTGCCTTGACCCCTGCTTTGAGTTGTTATTTTTTCTGTCTTCTTTCTCTATTAAAAGAGAAGAAGAAGGAAGAAACGGAGATAGATATAAGATAACTGTAGTAGGTAGCTCTCTCTACATTGCCAAATTGACTTGGATGTATTTCTTAATTTAGATTCTCTAATCGATTTTCGACATAGTTTAGTATTCGAGGGCCTCATAGTTGATAAAATCTTCGATAAAAGAAAGAGACTGTGTATGAACGAATCACTTACATATTCTTCGAAATTATATCATGGCCTATATATGTTAAATGGCAATGTCATGTATGTTTCATTGACCACTTTAAAGTTAGTTAATTTTATTTTTACAAATTGAAGTTTAGCATCATAATATGAATAAGGTGAAGTTCAGAGCAAATGTGTGAAAATTACCCACAAAATGTTGAAGGAAAGATAGTAAGTGTATCAAAATTAGGAATCTATATATATGGAGACATTTTAAGTGCTTTCTAGCTTACTGGTAACAATTCGCAAGTTAACCAAACAATAGCTGCCCAACCCATTACTTATTGAATTTAGGATTAGTAAAAAAAAAAAAGGTTTCAATCAAATTTCCACCATCAACAACTTGCATGGGATCACTTCTAATTAATCATTTTAGTTGTGCCCAACTTCCTAATTTCCACCATCAACAACTTGAGAAGAAATCGCAAAAGCAAGCAAACTACAGCTCATTTTTAAAGCAACAAAATCATATTAGTTCCCATAGGTAACTTGTTTTTTTTATAGATCGGATCTATATAGACTAAATCAATAAGAGTGTCATATAAGTTTTTTTTTTATTTATACAACACTCTTTTATTGATTTGCTCTATATAGATTCGGTCTATATAAACATTTCATCACTTGTAATTGTAATTGATGTCTTTCGGTTCATTTTCTGCAGTTCAATATATAATGTGCACATATTTACATGCAATTTTGTGTAATTAATTAAATTGTAGTTTAGAACATCACATGCATAAAATAGCTATTGAAGTTCATGAAATTGGCTGTGGATATTTTGATAAATATGGATTAAATTTCCCATGTAGAAATGAGGCTAATTATATAAACTTAAAAAGAGGAAAGAAGACCGCTAATTTTGAGTGAGACAAAGTACTTAATTTATGTATATCTTATTTTTATTAGAACTTTATCAATATTATGTAAATTCTTCGGTCTATGTAAGTATATTAATACTAGAAAATTTTATATATTCCATATTATAATTTTTATAAGTACATATTTTTAACAAATATGTTTTAGCTATAATCAAATCATACAAAAAAAAATACATTATGAGCAAGATCAGTTTAATAACACCCCAATATAATAAATAATTACGGTAATAACTTTTATATTAAGGAAACAAAAGTTCGGTGTTAAAACTTTCTCTTGCTAAAATATTCTCTAAATATATCCTCTCAATCAAGTTTCTCCTTAATTGATCTTGTTTAGGTATTACCGGTTAATACTTCATACAATAGTTAAATAATGGATTTAGGTAGGGGTGTCAAAATGGTTGGCGAATGGTATTCGTATCGTGTTGATTCACTTTGGCGATACGATTAGAGTTAATATAAACACGTATTATTTACTAATTTTGTGAACACAAATAAGATATGAAAATTAAATGAGTTACATGAACATGATACGTGCAATCCATTTAATTTTCGTATCGTATTATGGTAATAAAACTAGATACGATACGACATGACCTGTATATGAATGTATTACATATGATCCAAAATAACCTGATACGACTTGAAACACCCGACTCATTCTGCATATTACTATATCAAATAGTATAAATTTTTTTGTGAAATTACAATTTTAACTTTGACATTACTATAAATTACTTATCATAAATGTGTTGTGTTGGGTTGATACAACCCGACATGACACGTAAAAATTCATCGAGTTATAACGGATTTAAATGTCAACCAGTGATAATCTATTTTGAACCGTGTTATAAACGGATCGATTCAAATCTGACACATATATATTCAATATTAGTCTATTAATTTTATGTATTTTGCGTGTTAAATTCACGTGTCATAACTCATTTTAACATCCCTAGATTAAAGTTCGATTGATGGCATGATTCATTTATGAAATTAAGATTCTAAAATATGAAATTCAATCAATTTATTCTTATAAAGTTTTAAAAAAAAACAAAAAAAAAGATAAATATTTTTTTCTTAATAGATTTATTTGGTGCATATCAAGACTGGTAGCTAATAAAAAAAATTATAGATTATACCATCCTGGACGGATTACACGATTCAATTATCAAAGCATAAAGGATAAGGTATACAAATGCCTCCGAACTTGTCAATATTTTTGTTAAAGTTGATAATGTACCCAAAAATTTTGATTGGATCAATATTATACCTATTTAACAGTGATATCAACTAGCAGCTAACATTCCGTTAAGTTGTGGTGATGTGGAAATGGTATAAAATCATCAGCCATGTCACCCATGAAAAAAAATTAGAATCAAATAATAAAACAAAAATAAAAATAAAAAATTTCAAAATATTGAAAATCCCTCAAACCCACCCTCTGCTACAGCCTCCTTCTTCCCATTCTCAAAATCGCATCTCAATCCTCTACTAGTCTGCCTCTGAAAATCATTGTCATGACTAAGCCGGTAGGTTTCAAATCTTTCTCCCCTCTCTGACTTTTTAATCCTCAACTTCAATTACAGAGCATTATGCTTCCCTTATAAATTCCTTGATTCGTTCGAGCGACGACTTTTGGGGCAAGAGTAATATGGCAGAGAAAGCCTTCTTCTAGAAGCTTTTCTCGAACAGTTTCTGTGAAAGGCTTCGAGGCAGAATAAGTACTCATTTTCTGCTTCTATTATCGTGAGCTGACGGCGAAGATGACTTGATGAAGGAGAAGGAAGACAGAAAGGGGTGCAATTTAACGGTGTTAATGACGACCTCCAACACCTTTTGTAGAGCAGAAATTGTACTCGATGCTGCTATGGATGATATACTTCGTGAAACTTCGCTGTTTAAAGTTGTTGTTGAGATCGATCTGGAGGAGAAATTTGACGGTGGTGCAGCATTGTCAGCGAGGAAAAGATTTAAAGTCGTTGGATGTACACGAGCTAAGATCATCCCTAAGGTAATCCTTAAGCATCATTGTTATTGATGGTCTTTTCTCAATCAAAAAGGATTTTTTATTTTGATCAGAGGAACTCGTAATAGAAGCCATAATTTTCTCAAAACAGAGACGAACAAAAAGATAAAGAATTGAAATTAAGATCAAACAGAGAGGTAATGAGAAAATGCAGAGGTAAAAGAGACATATACAGTGAAAAGCTGAAAAAGAAATACATTTAGGCCTGTTTTGCTAGAAAGATTTTAAAATTCTTATATTTTATAAAATTGTGAAATCTATATATCATAAAAATTTTATTATTTTATTAAATATAAAATTTATTAATTGATAAAGTTATTTTTCTCATATTAATCAATAACTATAATTTATAAATTTAACAATTAATTTTTAATTTTATATTTTATAAAATATTGGTAATTTATCACTAATTAAGTATTTTTTTAGTTTTTTTTATCACGTTTATATTTAATTGTGAAATAATATAATTTAAAGTAAATTTTCTAAAAAATGCAGTTAATAAAATTAATGTTATTGTCAAATTTGAAATAGTTATAAATTTTTTGCTCAAAATTATATATAAACTCATTATCTATTTATGAATAAATTAATATATTAATATTTTTTTTGAAAGAATTCATTAATACTTTTTAATTGATATTCAAACTAATAGAAATAAAATAAAACAAAAAATTTGATAAATGATTTTTATTGTATTTTTATGCTCAATTATAGTTTTAAAATATTATTAATTTATTATGAATAATCTTTAAATAAAAAAATCTGACAATAATCCTTCGTGAACAAAAAATAGTGAATTATAAATTTTTTCACCTAGAATATGAAAAATCAAATCATTCAAAAATGAGAAAATTTAGTAGGTGGGAAATTTTCTAAAATTCATAGATTTTGACTTTTTTTAAGTAGTCAATTAATGAATTTAACATAAATTCATGAACAAAAAATAGTGAATTATAAATTTTTCCGTCTAGAATATGAAAAATCAAATCATTTAAAAATGAAAAAATTTAGTGGGTGGGAAATTTTCCAAAATTCATACATTTTGACTTTTTTTAAAGTAGTCAATTCTTGAATTTAACATAAATTCATGAATTGTTCTAATTCACTCATTTTAAATCCTTCAATTCAAACATTGCTTTAAATCATAGAAGAGTAGCATTTCAGTACGAAAGAAAACTAAAAATTGCTTGCAGAAAGAGGGATTTATAAAGGAGAGAGATGAAGGAAGAGAAAGGTGAAGATCTCAATGAGAGAGAGGAGAGTTGCAGAAATGCAGAGAGGTAGAAGAAGCTTGGACGCTTCTTGATTTGGTGTTAGAGGTATTGGTGGTGCTAGGTTCGAAGGTGGAGGTGGATTTTGTGTGGGTAGTGTTGGCAGTGGTGTTGGGTTTGGAGGTGGAGGTGGAGGTGGATTTGGTGTGGGGGGTGGTTGTGGCCACTAAAGTGAATGGATTTAGCAGAAGATAAAATTATTGGTGATGTTTTTCGAAGGTGATGCAGGTGGAGGAGGAGCTGAAGGTGGTGGTGCAAGAGGTGGAGGAGAACTTGGAGTTGATTAGGATTTACATGTGGCATTTTGTATATTAAACTTAACAAACCTGACCAATAACATGATATTTTTAATATTAAACTTAACACAATCAAGAGTTATACATTGAGAACTGTGAGTTTAATTTAAATAATTCATTTTCATCAAGACAAAATTAGTGTAATAATTATGAAAATTAGATCTATTCACACATTAAAAATATATCAAATTAGATTGGACATATAACACAATTGTTAAATTAGTAATTGAAAATTGAGTAAATTAATCCTTACTAAAATAGAAAAAATAGCAATTAAATCGGAGAATCGTGAAAGATCTCGCAATTGAGTCAGATTGTTCATATTCAAATTTGGGTTAGTTTGAATTCAGATCATTTTTTTCGGATTGTCTTTGAGTGGATTTCTAGGTTATATTAGATCTAGACATTGCATTCAAATCGGACAAGATCCGATTTGGATTTGTATTTTTTGTCAGCTTTAATCGAATTGTATCATTTTCAGATTTAGTTGTATTATTTTTTTGAATAAATTGGAATAGATTATTTTCAATTAATTGGGTCAGATTACTTTTAAGCAGTGAAATCAAATTATTTGAACAATAAACACCCTTAGATTTCTAAGTGAGGTGTTTGAACAAAAAGCACGAGTCATTGTAGTATTAAGAAATTATGAATAAGATCTATGCACCACTTTATGTAAATAAATGGATCTTATTATACCAAAACCACATTATAATTTAGGAATGTATTTACTTATCATAAGTTTATAAATAAGTGATTTTTTATTTAATAATAAATCTTGGTAATTTATTTAAAATATTGTATAAGAATTTATAATTTATATATGTATATTGAGTAATGTAAATAATTTTGTAAATAATTAAAATATATTTTTATCATAAAACTTTGTAAAAATCTCATCACAACTAAACATGTGACTTGGTGGTCAAAGTGTCAGAAACTTTTCTTAAGGTGTGGGATTTGAATCCTTGAACCCTCCACCGGAACAACGTTTCCACATTTTCCACAAGTTGCTTCCAACTGGTTCCACCTAGCAAATTGAGACCGATGTGCAGTCTAACCGGATGGTTTATTAGTTTAAAGGTCGGTTGTTAAGTCAACCGATTTTGAGGTGTGAACCAGTCTAGCTTTGAAGCTGGTTTCTACGGTGGGTCAGATCAGTTCTTTCCAATTGTAGTTCAATTGAAGAAATGAAAAATAATTAATTCAATTTAATTGGAATTCAATTAATTAAATTGCAATTCAATTAATTAATTGAACTTAAATTGATTAAATCAAGTTTAAATTGAGATTTAAATAATTAATTGAACTTAAATTGATTTAGTTGAGATTAAATACAATATTTTTAATTCATTAATATAACTTATTTGGATTAAATTAGATTTAATTTATTAAATTGAATTTAAATTTATTAAATTGAATTCAATTAATTAATTGAATTTCAACTCATCAAACTAAAATTAGTTAATTGAATTTAATTAAAAATTCAATTGATTAATTGAACTGATTTCATCAAATTATTCCAAGTGTCTTTCCACTTGTGTACAGCTGTATTTCTTTCTCAAGAAAAGTTCCTTTTTTTTTATGGATCAAGAAAAGCTTTTGATGTTCAGTAATTGGTGGCAGGTTCGGAGTTATTTTCGCTCTGAATTCTCCTCTTTAGCCCGCGTACTCTCCTTTTTCCATTTTACTTTTGACCTTTTACATTTGACTCTTGAACTTTTATGGAGCGTGTTTGATTTAATTTTTTTTTTAAAGTTAATTCTAATTAAAAAAATATGTTTTGAATTTTTTTCACTAGTTGGTCATTGATTTAATTTTATTTTTTATTTAAACTGTATTATCTTTATAATTTTTACTAATTATATAAAACACCTATTTTCTCTAAGTTAATTTTTTTAATTAATAAATTATCTATAATTATAAATATGAAAATACTATAAATAATAGTTAAACTAGTAATAATTTTTATATGAAAAAATATATAATATATTTTAAATTGTTATATTTACTATTTAGCATATTAAATATAAATTATATTAAAAATAACTAATAATTTTAATGTTCATTTAATATATAAATAGCAACTGCTAACATACTTTTACTAGACTTATATATTTTTTTTAATTAACTATTAGTTATTTCCAATCTCTAAATTAAACAAGTTCTTAAAGTAACACTTTAAATAATTGAATTCGGTCTTTTTTTTAAATATTATTACGCATTTTTCTAATTAAATTACGTGATCGTGATGGATTTGTTGCTTGAATATTAAACAATAAACATATGTAGAACTATGAGACAATGAAATTTGATACAAGAAACAATTTGGTTGGAAGGAAATTGATTGTTACCAAAAGAAAAATAAGAAGAAGAGGAAGAAGAAAGAATCTATAGGGAGAGAAGAAAGAAACAAATATTGATATATTCATTCATGTCAAACACATGAGGTAGGAGTTGCGATATAACCGTTATAGGCTCATAATCTACAATGACAACTCATCAATTAAAATAGCAATGTGTAACAAAAAGGAAAATGATAGACTTGGTGGTCACCATACACATATGACTCATAACTAAGAGCTCCTAATATTACAGACACCCAAACAATAACATATGAGCTAAATAACAATGACTTTTTATTTTTCATGTATCATTCCATTCTCTTTAAGAAACCTTGTCCACAAGGTTAATATATGGAAATCATTTCTCAATGTCAAACCAAAATTCCCAAGTAGCTTATTTTGGGCCCCTGTTTGACCACTGGATCAGGACCTTTGCAGGAGCTTGGTTCCCTCGCTTAACTATTTTTCTATCTAATATGGCAATTGGAACAAAAAACAATGAAGGAGGTACCGATAATTGAGTGGTAAGAGTCACCTAAAAAGGAATTGATTTCTTTAATTGGAAAACATAGAACACTGGGTGCATGCTTGCATCAAGTGGTAATTGCAACTTATATGAAGCCTTCTCAATCCTCTCTTCAACACAAAAGGCTCCATAAAATAGGGGTGAAATCTTATGATTTGCTTTGGATGTCACAATATGCTGCTTGTAAGTTGCAACTTGATAAAAACCCAATCCCCAATACTTAATTCTCAATCTGATATGTGAGAATCAGCTTGTTGTTTCATCCGATGTTGTACCCTATTCAAGTGGTACTTCATTATATTCAGTGCAAGCTCTTTATCTTGAAGTAATTGATCAATAACTATAACAAATGAATCACTAGGAAAATAAGGAATGTGTAATGGAGGTGACACTCCATATACTACTTCAAACGGAGTTAATTAAGTAAAAGAATGGAAGTTTGTATTATACCAACATTCTGCGAGTGGAACCCATTTGACCCAAGGCTTAGGATTTTGACTAGTCATGCACCTTAAGTAAGTTTCTAAATATCCGTTGACAACTTGTATTTGGCCATTAATATGTGGGTGATAAAATGTGGATTTGAGCAATTGCATCTCCTACAATTTGAATAGTTCATTCCAAAATGAGCTTACTAAGATAGGATCCCTGTTACTAACAATAAATGAGGGTAATCCATGCAATTTGAATATTTAAATCCAAGAAAAGTTATGCAATAGAGGATGCTATGTAGGGGTGAATTAGAACCAAAAAGTGTGCATATTTACTTAACCGGTCAACCACCACCATGGTTACTTATTTACCAAAGGATTTAAGGAAGCTTTCTATAAAGTCCATATTGATATCGGACCACACATTCGTATGAATTGGTAAAGGCTGAAGAAGCCTTAGAATGCTAATATTTTCTAGTTTGCAAGTTTGGCAAGTGATACAATTTCTAACATAATTTCTTACTTTTTTTCCATTCCCTTCCAATAAAAAAATAGTTGTAGCCTTCCCCAATAGCTGAATCATGCATTAATTGAAGCAATTTTTTTTTAAAAAAAAATTGAAGTCATTTCCCACAACTAATCTCCCTTTTCTTTGAAGTAAGGAGCCATACCAAGTATATGGGTTGTTATTTAAAGTCCCCTCATGTAAAGACTTGATGATGGTTTGCACATTAGGATCATTAGTCCAACTGTGTTAAATTTCTAATAATAGGCTACACACCAGGGTAGAAACAGTTAAAGCTGCAAACATTTCCTTTCTTATAAGAAATGTTGAAGTCATAACCAAAGAGCTTGGCTATATACTTTTGTTGATGAGTTATCGTAATCCTCTATTCTAGCAAGAACTTAAGGCTTTTATGGTCAATTTTGATCAAGAAATGCCTATGTGTCACATAATGATCCCATTTTCTTATGGCATATACCATAACTAAGAGTTCTTTCTCGTATACCAAAAGTGATTTGTGCTTAAGAGATAGGGCCTTTCTAATATATGCAATAGGATGAATGTCTTGCATTAAGACTGCTCCAATTCTAACCCTTCATGCATATATTTCAATGACAAATTATTTATATGGTGAACGTAACACCAACACCGAAGTAGTCGTGAGGGCGGTTTTCAGAGTTTCAAAAGCTTGTTATGCAACCTCATTCCAATTAAACCCATCATTCTTCAACAATTCAGTTAATGGTTTACTTATAATACCATAGTTTTAGATAAACCTTTTATAATAACTAGCTAGTCCCAAGAACCCTTTTAGCTACCTAACATTGGCTAGCACTGGCCATTTGGTAATAGCTTCAATCTTTTTTGGGGTCAATTGAAACCCCACTGCTCTAGATGATATGAACTAAGTATTCGATAAAGAGGCTACCAAAAATACATTTACTTCTTTTGCGAATAGTTGATGCTCATGTAGCTTACAAAAGATAGCTCTTAAAAGTTGCATATGATATTTTACGTCCATACTTTAAACCAAAATGTCGTCAAAAAATACAAGGACAAATTTTCACAAGTAGGGCTTAAAGATTTCATTCATCAAACTCTGAAAGGTAGAAGGAGCATTTGTTAGCCTGAAAGGCATAACAATGAACTCATAATGTCCTTCGTGAGTTCTAAAGGTTGTCTTATGTATATCTGAGGAATGTATACGAATTTGATAGTAGCCAAATGAGAGATCGATCTTAGAATAGACAGTCGTTCCATACAATTCAGCTAATAATTTTTCAATAACGGGAATTGGAAACCTGTCTTTGATGGTTTTGCTGTTAAGTTCCTTATAATCGATGCACATTCTCCAAGTGTTATCTTTCTTTTTTATTAACACCACTGGGGATGAATAAGGACTAACACTGTGTTGAATTGTACTATTATCCAATAACTCTTGCACTATTTTCTCTATAACATTCTTTTGTAGCTGCGAGTGCTTGTAAGGCCGAACATTCACAAATTTTGTACCTTCAATTAATGGCATTATGTGATCATGGCTTCTATGCAGGGGTAACTAAGTTGGTTTACCAAACAGAAATTGGAATTCATTCAACAACTGAGAGAATTCATCACACCAGAAACAAAGGTTTTTTGCCCTCTTCTCATTGATCTTAGCATCAATAAGGCATTTTGTCCTTGGTTGAAAAGGTTTAGTGGTATTGTTAGTAAATTTGAAATGAGCGATGGTGTGGATATTTAATTTAGGTATAGTGGTAAGGTAGGTAATAGTGGTTGTTTGCTTTGGGTTATTATTGAGAGGGTAGCAGTTGAAATGGGTAGCTTATTATAATAGCTTTTATTGGTTTTAGTAGCAGTAAGATAGGATTCCTACATTCGTGCAAGTACATAAGCTTGCTACAAGGTCTTTGGCCTAAACATTCTCAGAGAAATTTTGATTTCATCACGTAATCCACTGAGGAAACAACTGAGGACATAATTTTCAGATAACGTGACCTTGTGAGACAAGATATCAAACTCCTCTAAATATTCTTGAAGAGAGCCTGTTTGCACCAATCCTTTCAAATCAACCATAGGGTCCTCGTAAATATGCTCCTCGAATCTGCCCTTAAGGGCTATCACATATTCTTCCCATGGTGGCTCTGCAATCTAATCTCTATTTTTAAAGTATGACTGGTGTCATTGCAATGTTCTTCCCTCCATAAGTATCGTTGTGGAATTTCAATTGCTAGTTGATAGTTACTGTTTGGGGCTCCTGAGTTGGTTTGACTAAGATCGACAAATGGGTTTGTTTGGAGTTGAGGTTGTGGGTGATTTGTAGTACTAGTATTGTTTTAGGGATTTTGGTTGTTTGAGCTAGATGGAGTTGTAGTTCCTTGACCATTTGGATGTGTGGAACTGAGCAGTAGCTTCGGCTCATTGAGAATCAAGTTTTGTTGCTTATTCATCATCTCTGTTGCGGTTTGTTCCTGCTACCTATTGTTCTCATCTTGCATCCCTTTCACAATGGTTTTAATATTTTCTTCAAGCCTTTTCATTTCTTGGGATCATGCATTATCAACAACTTACATGGTGGATTGAACTTTGGATTTGACAGGAGCAAAAGCGAAATAGTGATAGGAAATGGATCATAATTGCTTTGATACCAAATGGTTTAAGGGAAATTGATTGTTACTAGAAGAATAAGAGGAAAAAGAAAGAATCTATGGGGTGAGAAGAAAGAAACAAATGCGAATATATTCATTATGTAAGTACTTGAGGTAGGAGTTGCAATATAACTGTTGTAGGCTCAAAATCTACTATGACAACTTATCAACTAAAATAGCAATGTGTAATAAAAAGGAAAATGACAAACTTGGTGGTCACCGTACAAATATGACATGTAGCTAAGGGCTCCTACTATCACAAACACCCAAACAACTGCATATGAGCTAAATAACAATGACTTTTATTTTTCATGTATTACAATTAAGTCTTGAAAAGCT
The DNA here is from genome assembly GCA_023653625.1 of Triadica sebifera. Lineage (NCBI taxonomy): Eukaryota > Viridiplantae > Streptophyta > Magnoliopsida > Malpighiales > Euphorbiaceae > Triadica > Triadica sebifera. The sequence continues at coordinate 2,147,329 of CM042908.1, forward strand.
TGAATTTCTTTCTTTTAACTCAAGCGGAGGGTTCTGTTGCTAACAAGCTGAATCAATAATTCGCATGATGCAGGAAATTGATTCAAGAAACATAATTAATCTTTTATTACTAATACAAGAAACATGATCAGTTGTAGTTTTGTGATTTGAAATTAAACATCAAAGTACAATCAGGATTTCTGCTATCCAAAAAAAAAAAAGAAGAAAAACAAAAACAGAGAGATATTGAAGGAAGAATGAGTGTCTAACAACGATACACAACATAAACCCTGGGCTGCCTTTGAGGGATGCAGAGGCAGAGCATCAAGAAAGCAAGAAGAAACAGAACAAGAATCCCTTTAAGATCCAAACCACCACCATCATCATCTGATTCTGTGCAGCACATTTTCCCCATTCTCTCTGTGTTAGTTTTCTTGATCTCTCTGCACTCACTTGAAAACAATGCAAGAAAGAAAAATGCGCTAACAGCTAATTAAGTAGATGATTAGTAAATTAATCTGACTCCATTGTTAAGTTGACCTGTTCATTCTTTATTCAAATCACTGAGTTTGGATCTGATTTAAGGCTTAAATCACATGCCACTTCCACTTAAATATACTAAAACACATTGAAGTCAGAAAAATATACAGCCCTTTAATTTTATTTTGTTGACAACTTTTTTGGCAAAAAAGATAAATTAATATATTTTATCAGACTACATTAAATGAAAATTGAAGGGTTTAATCTAGACAAAATTAAAAATTACAAAGCCTAATTTTAATAAAAAAAATTAAGAAATCAATAAATAATATAAGTATAATTTAATAGAGAAAATGTACAATATTTTTCTAATAAACTTAGTAATGATGTATTATGCTGACGATAGTTGATTACAATAATGGTTGTTCAGCCATTGACTTTGATATTTTCAAAATGAACTGCAATTTTATTCTATTTTTTTTATCCTTCGTGTCACTGGTGACAGATGAAGATGAAATTAGGTAAATTAATATAAATTGAAAATCTTATGCCAATTAACTTTAGAAATTGATTTTTTGAACAAATTGACCATCTCCAAAAAGTTTTAAGGGACGAATTAATACTTTATCCAAAAGAAATAGACTGTTAGATTTCAATTTCCAACTCTTAGTCACTTAGGATTTGTTTGGAATTACTATTGGATATCCAAAAAGTAGATTTATAATTTTTTGATTTAATTAACTGATTTTTTTTTAATTTTTTATAAACTGTTTTTCTCAAACCTATTTATGGGTAAATCATATATTTACCTGTTTCTTTTCAAAAACAGTTTTCAAAACTCAAAAAATTAAAAATAAATTTTTTTCTTTAAAAATACTTTTTCCAAACATAATGTTAAACGGACCATTACAGTTTCAATTATTAAGCATTAAATAACCATCTGACTACTAGCTCAATGAGGTATTTATCATCAGAGCTTTGAGGAGAATAACTCCACCCCTCTTCTTGGAATATTGGAACCAAAATCCAAAATTTGTTGGGGCATTGCTACCCTATATTGGAGATGTCAGATGCATCAAAGAACAACTAATATCAAGACTCTCATCTTCCATGTTAATTCAGTGCTGAAGCTTCAAGTAATCTCTTGCAGATGATGTCTATTTTCAATCAATTGACTGGTTACGATGTAATAATTGTTGGGCACAACGGGTAAAATAACACAAATAAATATGAAATAAAATAATCAGCAAAAAATAATAACGATAATTTAACGTGGTTCACCTTTTAATTTGGACTACGTCCACGGACAACACTCTGAATATTTTTCTTCCACTAATAAAAATTAATGAGTACAAAGAATAGAGTCTTCCCTAGACACAGGCTAGAGGTAATACAATAACTTTGAGATAAACCCAAAAATAGTGGCACACAAGTGTTTTCCAAAAACACTCTAAAATATTTTCCTCACTATTTTTGTCACTCCCTAATTTTTGGAAATATTCCAAAAGTCTAATTCTCTCTCAAATTCTCTCAAATGAATTGAGATTGTTGTAATTCAAATGAAAAGATATATGTCTATTTATAGAAAAAAATATTCATTGTGAACACATATCAAAAAAGTCAAAAATATTGACTGGAGCAATTCAATTTAAAATTGAATTACCACAACTTTTGACTTTTTTATTTTATTTTATATGTAGTGGAACCCACATGTGGAGGGACTCACACCAAATTATTCAACAAATTGGGCGTCTAACAACAATATCTTATATAAATCTTATACTTATTCTTATGTCTATTTCGTCAGCTTGATTTTTCTTATATAAATCGAGCTTTCATAGATCAATTAATCTGCATTCTTTGATGTATATACAAAGTAATAACTATTATACATACATGACGGTGTTGATTAAATTTATCCATAATGAACTCGATCAGAATAAGTATTGTCCTTGCCAGCTCCAATTAATGTCCTATTTTCCTTCATTCTTCATTTTTATCAACTCATCATGGTGGTCTGTTGCTATTGTCTGCCCGTAAACTTGACAGCCCGGATGTTCCTGCTCAACAATATAAAGATAAAGACTCTAAAACCAGTACCACCAATCTCTCAATTTCAAAACCCAAAAAATAACTTAATTCCCAAACAGTCCACAACACAGAAATCAAGCAATCTAAACCTTATATTTATCTAAAACAATCAATTAAGAAACGAGCATTGGAAAATGTCTGAAAAAAAAATAAGCTTAGCATTCTTTTGAACTTTAATTTAGGTATGTAATTGTAAAATAAGTTGATAGGAGGAATTCAAGTCAGGATCATTTTTTTGTCATTTATTATCCAAAAATTCGTTTCTCAAGTCAAGAGTTAAAATTAGGCTTAAGTATTAATTTGATTCATAAAATTAATTTTAGATTAAATTAGTTAAAAATTAAATTTTAGATTGAATTAGTTAAAAAATTTATTTGACAATCATTTTAACTCATAATCTGATAGTACTATTTTTTTTTTTGGTTAACAAATTCAATTATGATATGTATTCAAAATATCTAATATCATTTGTCAAAATTTGAGTTAAAATGGAAAAATAAAAATTAGACATTAATTTGACTAAAAAATTAATTTTGGATCAAATTAGAAATGTACCAACAACTTTAAGAGCTAAATTATTGCATTAATCTTTAAAATTGCCCACATAAAGAAAAGGGAAAAAACAATTAGTCAAAATAAATTTGGATCAAGTATGGATTTACTCCATTATTTTTTATGATCCTGAAATAAATTTTTGAACTAAATGAATATGCAATCCTAAATCAGTTATATATACATCATTATTTTTTATAGTTTTACGAAAAATTGTGCACCAATAAAAAAAATATGAGAAAAATATTTTTGATAGTTATATATATAATTTAAAGCATAGTCAATGAGATGCTGATGTGTTGCTTTTTAGTAAGAGAAATTAACATCTTTTTTATTTATCTTTTTACATAATTTTAAGATTTTTTTATAGAATTTTTAAGTTGAATTCTAATAAAATATTATATATCAATAAAAAAATATATAAATAAAATTGTTAGTTTTTATCTTATAAATATTAAATCATAAATATCTTTTTTTGGCAAATGAATTTCCAAAATTTACATCGTGAATTTCTAACAGACAAAAATATTCCTATTAATGGATGTGCGCATATGAGTTTATCAAAAGAGCTTATGCATTTAACAATTTGAAATGTGTCTAAATGATGAGTTGCTTTTTTTTTTTTTTTTTTTTGCATCTCTGTTTATATAGCAATCTCTTTTTATATGGCATTTTGATTGCAATTTATTTCTTGGTTAAAGCTATACTAAATTCCATTTTAAGTAGAGAAACCCAATAATTATATTTATTGAACTATCTACTAAATACAATATAACAATTATAAATTAAAATGTTGATTTTTTTTCATAATACATTGAATTTTACTAAGTGAAAAAGGAAATTCATCATAGCTTTTACTAATATAAAATAAAATACCCATTGATAAATTAAAATGCATTCATGATAACGAAGATGTATAAATAATTTTTTAAAAATCACATACTTTAATCCCAACTCATAAGCATTATTTATGGATCTCTTTTTGCCTTAATTTTTTTTAATTTAAATGGTCATATTCATTTTCATTGTTTAAATAATTATCTATAACTTTGACCAAAAAAAAAAAGGCAACCAACGTCAAATTAATTTGTTATCATCGCACAAAAAATATATATATACACTAGTAGGTAGTCATCATGTTGCGCCCAAAGAGAAAATTTTAGATAGTAATTGAATCAAATAATATGAAAATATAGCAGAAAAAAAATAATATGAGACATAATTATCTTTAAAGACAACAAAAAAATAAAAAAATTAATTAAATAATTTAATTGATCCGAAATCATCAAGACATAATGAAAATTTTCATTCTTCATACCAATACCATGGTTAGAGTTAAAAAAAAAAAAATCAAAAGTCATAGCTTTTAATTAAATAAAAAAATTTATAATATCCATAAACATTCAAAAGTTATTTATAACATCATAATTATTTTTCTAATTTGAACCAAACTATATTTAGTAATTTTTTTAGTATGTAAAAAATATAATAAATTTATTTTTATGTGTTAAATATAGTATATGAAATATTTCAAATCCGATTAAAAGTTTATAATATTAAAATTATTTAGAAAAGAATTGAAGAGTTTAAATGCAATTAATTTATAAGAGATTGGGCCCATTTTAGAAAAACATAAGCTATGGGCATAACAAAATGTTACAAAAATAATATGGAAGTGTGTGGTGGCATATTATTTTTGTAGCACTTCACACTTTTCCTGCTTAAAATCAATTCAAACTCACAACTGAATACCTTAATCCTTGTAACCAAATGTACTTCTTCATCGTCAATCCCACGCTTATTCGAAGAAAATCAAAAGTAAAGCTCTATTTCTCTGGTATTCACTGTTATCATTTGAGGAGTGAAGTCTTCTACTGCGGTGTTTGCAAACAGCCCACCTTCATGGATTAAAACCCAATATTGTCAATTTAAGCTAAATCTTATAAAATTAAGAAAGAAAAGCCATTAGAGTTTTGTTTTCTCCAAAAACCAAGATGATAATTAGATGGGCATTAGCAGGTTGGCTGGTGAGAAATTATGGGGGATCATTTCATAAAAGTTGTCAAGTTTGGATCTTTTGCCTCATATCTCGGACAAAAAAATGAGAAGGAAAAGATGATGGTAACAAATAAATCAACGCATGTATTTAGGCTTTTTTCCTTTTTATTTTCTTGCATTTTCTCTGCTGCCAATCAATACTAAAAACCCAAAATAGAAAACTCACCTAAAGAAGCAAGAAGCTGCCAGTTACCGAAGCCAGGAGGCTGGCCTCGATCTCTTTTTGAAGAAAAGACAGCGTCATTTTGCAAAGGGCTGATGGGAGGGGCAAATGGGGTTAGCTCATTATAGTAGTTACAGTGACATTAAGTCCAATTTTAATGTGTGTGTGTATATATATATATATACCAAAAAGGATGAATTAGTGATTTATAGGAATTTGAGACGCAAAAACAATGAGCAATTTACTAAGTAATGGATATTTGAAGAAGACAATTCATAAATAAAATATAAAGATTTAAAGAGAAAATGCCACAATATTTTTATGGTAGTTTAGATATTAGTTAATCTTATATTCACTCTCCGTTGAAATTTTCTCCACAACTTCAACAAATTACAAGGACAGAATTTCCTATACTCGCTCTAAACCTTAACCCCAAGTATTTTATGACTAAATATTTAAATCATTCCAACACTTACAATTACAAAGATTACAAAATGAATTGGAAAATTAAATTAGCAAAGTTTTGGCATATAAGATTTTGTTTCCTTAACCTTTTATCATTGCGCAAAACATATATTTTTATCATTGCGCAAAACATATATTTAAAACACTAGTAGGTAGTTATCATATTGCGTCCAAAAGAAAATTTTAGATAGTTATTGAACCAAATAATATAAAAATGTAGCAGAAAAAAAAAATGAGACATAATTATCTTTAAAGACAATAAAAAAATAAAAAAAATCAATTAAATAATTTAATTGATCCGAAATCATCAGATGCATAATGAAAATTTTCATTCTTCATACCAATACCATGGTTAGAGTTAAAAAAAAATCAAAAGTCATAGCTTTTAATTAAATAAAAAGATTTATAATATTCATAACCATTCAAAAGTTATTTATAACATCATAATATTTTTCTAATTTGAACTGAACTATATTTAGTAATTTTTTTAGTATGTAAAAAATATTATAAATTTATTTTTATGTGTTAAATATAGTATATGAAATATTTCAAATCCGATTAAAAGTTTATAATATTAAAATTATTTAAATATTATTTAGAAAAGAATTGGAGAGTTTAAATGCAATTCATTTATAAGAGATTGGGCCCATTTTAGAAAAAAAACATAAGCTATGGGCATAACAAAATGTTACAAAAAATAATATTGAAGTGTGTGGTGTATTATTTTTGTAGCACTTCACACTTTGCCTGCTTAAAATACAACTGAATAACTTAATCCTTGTAACCAAATGAACTTCTTCATCGTCAATCCCACGCTTATTCGAAGAAAATCAAAAGTAGAGCTCTATTTCTCTGGTATTCACTGTTATCATTTGAGGAGTGAATTAAGTCTCCTACTTCATGGATTAAAACCCCATATTGTCAATTTAAGCTAAATCTTATAAAATTAAGAAAGAAAAGCCATTAGAGTTTTGTTTTCCCCAAAAACCAAGATGATAATTAGATGGGAATTAGCAGGTTGGCTGGTGAGAAATTATGGGGGATCATTTCATAAAAGTTTTCAAGTTTGGATCTTTTGCCTCATATCTCGGACAAAAAAATGAGAAGGAAAAGATGATGGTAACAAATAAATCAACGCATGTATTTAGGCTTTTTTGCTTTTTATTTTCTTGCATTTTCTCTGCTGCCAATCAATACTAAAAACCCAAAATAGAAAACTCACCTAAAGAAGCAAGAAGCTGCCAGTTACCGAAGCCCGGAGGCTGGCCTCGATATCTTTTTGAAGAAAAGACAGCGTCATTTTGCAATGGGCTGATGGGAGGGGCAAATTGGGTTAGCTCATTATAGTAGTTACAGTGACATTAAGTCCAATTTTAATGTAAGTGTGTGTATATATATATATATATATATATATATATATACCAAAAAGGATGAATTAGTGATTTATAGGAATTTGAGACACAAAAACAATGAGCAATTTACTAAGTAATGGATATTTGAAGAAGACAATTCATAAATAAAATATAAAGATTTAAAGAGAAAATGCTACAATATTTTTATGGTAGTTCAGATATTAGCTTATCTTATATTCACTCTCTAACAAGTTACAATGACAGAGTCTCTTATACTTGCTCTAAACCTTAATCCCAAATATTTTATGACTAAACATTTCAATCATTCCAACACTCATGATTAATGAGTGTTTACAAAATAAGTTGGAAAATTAAATTAGCAAAATTTTGGCATATAATATTTTGTTTCCTTAACATTTTAATGATCATTAAATGGTATTTCTAGTTTTAAACCTCCAAAAACCGTTATATTTAATTATATTAAAATTCTCTTAACAACTAGTTTTATGCAATATTAATTTTGTTGTCAGACAAAGAATTATGGTCATGCTTTCGTCATCTTCCAACGGCTATTGATATGTGGTTGGATCTAACCGGCTCATAACTCTAATGGTCAACACTATATGAATCTTACGGTCACATTTCATATGTCACAGTTGTAATTCCATTGTCGCAGACCCTTTTTTGCGATTATGCTTCCCACTACGATCAGTATGTTCATTATACGTTTCTTCCTCTACTGCATTGGCAATCACAAAATTTGGATTCATCAACACCCTTTGGACATGTGGTATACTAGGATTTATTTCTCTCTAACAATCTTGGCAATATGAATTTTTCACTCACACTTGCCCTTGTTGTGGTCCTGATCTCTCTTTCGCGACGAACTCCGAGATTGTGCTTGTAGTTGCGAACTCCACTGTTCTTTATGCACTTTTTATTTTGTTATATTCACAATCGCCAATATATGTATTGTGATCACAAAAGCTTTTCCGCAAGCAAACTTTATCACAGTGGTCGTGATTTAGAAATTAATCGCCAAGCTTCTTCAAATTTCACTGTATATTTGGCTCTAAATTCTACCTTTAGTATCTATCTTTTTTTTAAGATTTTTAACAACATAAAAACATTAACCATCAATAAAAATTAAAAACATTAATCATCAATAAAAATAAATTGAGTTAGTGAATAATTCAAAATTAATTCAACTTAAATCATATCATATCATCATGTTATATTATTAATATAAAGCAAAGTAAAAAAAATCATTTTATATTGATGTAGTGCTATCTATGAAGAGGAAACATCTTTTCTACGTATCATTTTTTACAAAATTTAAGGATTTGTTTTGAATTTTTACCAATTAATTTAGTAGTTAAAATTTAATAATATATATATATATATATATATATATATATATATATATATAATCTTCGAGGATAAATGTCACGTATCAATAAGAAATTTAATACAAATAAAATTATTAATTTTTACTTTATAAAAATTAAACATAAATATTTTTTGTTTAATATATAGTTTCATTTAATATGGTGGTTGTGTCGATAGAACTAACAATTGGGTTGAATTGGGTCATTTTAGGGCAAAGTTATTATTAGACGAAATTATTATCAAGTTATTACATATGGATTGAATTCGTATTAACATTCTTCTTAGGAGAAAAAAAATTATTCATATACTTATTTTGTTCAAAATGTAATGTAGAAGTCCTAATATTATAATTATGCTATAATTAATGTTTATATTTTTAACAAACTAACTAATAGTTATAGATTGAAATTATTTATAATAGTTATCTTATTTATTGAAACGGGCTATGAATTTTCAATTATGAATTGTTTTTTTTTCTTCATTTAATATGGGTACTATTGTATTCATACATCAATATGTTGTTTGTGCATTTACTTCAAAAAAAAATTATCTAATAATTCATTGCCTATAAGAAAATAAAATATAAAAAATTATTTAAAAATTTAATAATCTTATTTTACACGACTAGTAAAATAGAATAAAGTGGCTATAAAAGCTACTTGCAAATTTAATTGAAATTTTTAATTTTATATGAAAAATTAGTATAAAAGCAAATTACACTTTCAACCAAATTAATTTTAACTTCAAAATTAAACCACTAGTCTCCTTGCAGCTTACAGCCCAATAATTTCTTTATGTTCAATCATGCAATCCGAAAAAAAAAATGTATATATTTGATTGAAAGCAAGGAAATAGATACCTCATTTAATTTGTAGTTTAACCAATGTTTACCTACCTTAACAACCTTGTTTCCTCATCATTGTCTTTATTTTTCAAATTATATGCCTTTCATATATATATAATTATTTATTTTGATTAGAATAAATAGTTTTACTTTTATTAGAATAAATATTTTTACTAACAGTAAAATTCTTATATATATATTACAAGGTAGTTTGAATAATTAGTGCAATTATTTCTGCCAACTATTGTTTTTCCATGCTTAAGATATCCGACTCATGCTGTCCCTTTTGCCTTGCACCTACTCAAGTGATTTGTCTGTAATCCAATGCTTTATATGTAACTATGTTGCATCCCTTTCACGGAAAATGAAAATATAATTAGATTTTATATATATATATATATATATATATATATATATATATATATATATATATATATAAACTCAATAATTAAATACTATAATAAAAGCATTAGAGGTCCACCATGATTACATAGCTATATTATTCTTTTTTTTTTACATTAAATTGTACTTTTAAATTATTAATTTCTATATTCATTTAAAAATATGTGAAATTGTACTATTGCTTTATTTTTCATCTTTCCCTGGCATGGTCTTTATAGTTCCTAATGTCTTTAAAATAAGAAAATTTAATTAAAAATCTGAATTACGAATAGATAGAGAGAAAGATTTATGACAATAGCAATAATACAAATAATAAAAAATTATGCTGTTTCACAATCACATAACATAATAGAATGAAATAATAATAATAATAATAATAATAATAATAATAATAATAATAATAAGAAAGAAAGAAAGACTTATTTTTATCATTTGAACATTTATTTATGGTATATTTCACATAAGAGAATGAAATCATTTGCTAGTTATAAAAATAAATAAATTATATAAGTCCATATCCGGAATAAAATATGCAATTTGTAAATAAAAAAAACTAGAAAAAATTATTTTTTTGTGAATAAGAAAAACAATTTATTATAAAAGACAACACATTTAATTAGAAATTTCAGATAGTTATAATAATAATAAAGAACATATAGAACTAGATACCATTTCTATGCTTAATATTGCTTTTTCAAAGGCATTGACAAATGACAACAGATCTCTAAGTATATTTTGCATTAAATATAACTCAATCCAAATCTCAAAAATCTTTCACAAACTATCTCACAATCCCAATTTAGCCCAAAATTCAATGATCTTTTACATTATTAAATTATGCATAATACCCCTAAATTTATTTCAAAATTAAAAGCTTATTATTCATATTTATTAAGAATTCAAACATTAAAATTTGATTTGAGAGAGATGAAAAAAATTTAAAAATTAAAAATTCACCTTGTTATTTTTTTTGCAAGAAATATGATATTTGCATAGAAATTACTGATGCAACTCCTTCGGTTTATAGTTTATAGCTTTGAACTTAATATGATATTCAACTAGACCTATTTTTTTTAATTAGAAAGTTAAAATATTTATTCTAAAAATTTAAAAATATCTTATATTTATAACGAAACAATTAATTAAGAAAGAGAACATGTTATACCCAATAGTTTTTAATTTCTATTCGAAACCCATTGAAAAAAATTTGATAATAAATCTGAAATTAATATAAACTCAAAAATCATTTAAATTTAATTTTTTTAAAAATAATTCAAACGATGATTCGACTAATTAATTCAACCATAGACTAAAAACTGACCGAAAAATAGTCTAAAAAATGATATAATCGTAAGAAAAAAGGGCTATCACATCCAGCTCACACATACGATCCAATATATAGATGACACGTCAAAACGAAAGAAGCGTGATGTTTAAACGTGGAGCTGTTTAATTGGTTATATTTAGTTGAATTGTAGAAGGTTTCACATCATATAAATACTCCCAAATAATTATACTTGTCTAGTGTGCAGACTATTCACCATTGCGTGCTCCATTTCTGTATCCTCAGAGAGAGAGAGACCCACCAGAAAGTTGAAAACAGATCCACAGTCTCTCTCTAAACATTCTGTTCTTTTTCCTTTTTGAACTCTTTATTTTTTTTAATTTTTGAAAAAAATAAAAATTCCTACATTCTGAAGTTGAAGTCCAACAACTATAGTATTAAGAAAAAAAGAAGAAGCTAAGTTTCAATCTTTACTGTGTTTGTGGTTTTTGCTTTTCTTTTTTGTTTTGATAAATTTGTTTTGGGATTTTTTTTTTGTATTTTTGTGTGTATAGTGATTTATAGCTCAAATTTGTTGACTGTGGCCAACTTCAAAATTATTACTTGCTTTCCTTTTGTCTTCAAAAAGCTCTCTCCTTCGATTAGAATGTGCACATCTCCTTTCTCTAATTAATCCATTCTTCCTTTTTCTCATTAGGGTTTTTCGTTCTTACCGTAAAAAAATGTGGGTTGGAAGGGTGGGAATGTGATGAGGAATGAGAAATGGGGTGCGTGTTTGGGAAAGAGGTGACTCCGAGGAAGGCGGAAAGGGAGAGGGACGGTGAGAGGAGGAAAGAGAGGGAGGAAGTTAGGGTTGCGAAAGGGGAGGAGGAGGAGAGTAATCAGGTTAGAAATGGAGGAGAGACTCGGAAGGCGGAGTTGGAAGAGGAGGAGGGGAGGGTGCGGCCTAAGGGAGAGAAGAGGAGGTCTTCTAGGCCGAATCCGAGGCTGAGTAATCCTCCTAAGCACGTGCAAGGTGAACTGGTGGCTGCTGGGTGGCCTTCTTGGCTCTCCGCTGTTGCTGGTGAAGCTATCAATGGATGGACCCCGCGCCGTGCTGACACTTTTGAGAAGCTTGACAAGGTAACAGAAACAAAATGTGTTGCTTTTTGGGGAAGAAAGAACATTTTTGTCTATGAGGTTTTTATCCTGTTTAGTTTCTATAATTGGAATACATGGCACTTTACTAATTTTCCAATAATATTGAGCTTGCTTGGATTGAGTCTTCAAGGGAGGGAAGTGATCAAAGGGGAGGGGAGTGAGGCACTTCATTTGAGATTCCTGCTTTACTGGATTTAGAAATGACAACTTGAAAATCAAACTAACTTTGAAAATTTTCACCCATTTTCAAGTGCAAATTATGTGTTTTTTTGTTATCACCAGATTGGGCAGGGTACATATAGCAATGTATACAAAGCTAGGGATACTTTGACGGGGAAAATTGTTGCGCTGAAGAAGGTTCGGTTTGATAATTTGGAACCCGAGAGTGTAAAATTTATGGCTAGGGAAATTTTAATTTTGCGCCGCTTGGATCATCCAAATGTTGTTAAATTGGAAGGTTTGGTTACCTCAAGGATGTCTTGCAGTTTGTACCTTGTTTTTGAGTACATGGAGCATGATTTGGCTGGGCTTGCAGCAAGCCCAAACATCAAGTTCACAGAGCCTCAGGTGGTAAAACTGTTACGTTGCTAGTTTCTATTGTTGTTGAGTGGATGAATTATGCCTTGTATCTTATATATTAGAAAATGGCAGATTAAATGTTATATGCACCAGTTATTATCTGGCCTCGAACACTGTCACAACCGCCATGTGCTACATCGAGATGTTAAGGGGTCAAATCTTCTTATTGGCAATGATGGAGTCCTTCGAATTGCTGATTTTGGGTTGGCTTCCTTTTTTGATCCTAATCAAAAGCAGCCCATGACTAGCAGGGTGGTTACCTTGTGGTATAGACCCCCAGAGCTTCTTCTTGGGGCCACAGACTATAATGTGGGTGTGGACCTGTGGAGTGCTGGTTGCATTCTTGCTGAGCTACTGGCTGGGAAGCCTATCATGCCTGGTCGTACTGAGGTAGCTTCTAAAATTTTCATTTATTTTGTTTCTACTACCACAGCATTTTTCCTAAAGCATAGCACTGCTTTAGTTAGGTTCTTTGGGTTCAAGTTGCAGAGTATTACTGCCGCACCTAATTTGTAATGCCTCTGCTGGATAGCAGAATATTTATTTGGATTTACGTGACTGAGAAGCCACCAAACATCCCAATGATTCCTTGGATAACCCCTTTTCTGAAATTAAGGCCTTGTTTGTGGAGGAATGGTGCATTTATGGAGGTGGTATCTGTTTGCATTTATTCAGTGCACAAATTTATTTTTGGAGGCACTATTACTATACTAAGTCCAATTTGTCAGTCTCTACTGCACTAGCAAATTCTAGGATTACAATTTCATGTCCTCCCATGAGAACTGAACCATTGTTCTTAGAGTGCATCGTTGTTCTTATTTTCTGTTTCAAAACATTATCACTAGATAGGTTTCTTGGATTTAAATGCTGTTAGGAGAACTTTCGCCATGTCTCCAAGCATATGATGTGTGGTGCATTTTATTTTAAGCTGAAATTTCTCAAATCAAGCCCTTAGTTTGCATACCTAGCTGACATCCAAGCCATGGATGTTATAGTTTCTTCATTCTTTTTTAGCATGATAACTCTGGGACTTGGATAATGATCGCAATTCATGCTACTGTAGATATGGTATAACATCCCTATAGCTTTTCCCATCACAATATTAAAAAGTTTATTTAAATGTAAAATACTGGTGGAGCAAAAAGCATTGAATTTTGTGCTGTAACAAACATTTCTTTTGATGCTGGGCTTCATATAATTGCACAGGTGGAGCAACTACACAAGATATTTAAACTATGTGGCTCTCCTTCTGAAGAGTATTGGAAAAAGTCAAAATTGCCTCATGCAACCATATTTAAGCCCCAACGATCATACAAGCGGTGTATAGCAGAGACATTTAAAGATTTTCCTCCATCATCATTGCCACTAATTGAAACACTTCTTGCAATTGACCCAGCTGAACGTCAAACTGCCACTGCTGCACTGAAGAGTGAAGTGAGTTTTGATCTTCTTATGATACGTTATTCTACTTTTTTGTCTCCTAAGCTGTTCCTTTTTTTCCCCTCATTTGGCTTACTAGACCGAACCCATGATGGATGAGGAGCCTCAAACTCGAGACTCCCCACACCTTTTAAAGGGCATGAGGAGACCAACCGAACCCAATTAGCTGTTCAACTGCTTTCCATTTTGATGGATATGGAATGATGCAGGCACACAGAAAAGTTGTGCATCTCTTGCTGACACTTCCACTAAGACATGCTGAGTTACTTTGAGGCTGTGAATATTACTAAATATTATTTCTTGCCTCTTTGCAAATTTATAGAATGTTCTCCAGGACATGATGTTGACAAAGGCATATGCAAATTAAGGAGATTTGTGGCTGTTCATTTTTACCATTGTTAAATGATTGAACTTAAACCAAGCTTTACTGTCCTCCTACCTCAGCCATCTGTCTTAATTTATTATTTGTATGAGATTGACCTTAAGCCTCCTCACAAGCCTAACCATTGCTTGTCAAACTTATATGCTACTGTCCTGTTGGGTTCTTAGCTAGAATATGCAACAAAATTCAAATTGTATGCAATGGAGTATAAGTTGGCATTGTTCAAGCTTGGTAGTTTCTCACATGCAAATATGACATTGTGAGCTCATGAAGAGGGTCAAATGGGCTTTATGGACTAACCATCCATGTGTTCTTTCGCAGTAGATTTTATGAGCCATAAATTGGTTCACCCTCCTAGGTCAACTCCCGTTATTTTGGGAACCCATATGAGAATACGCTTAAATTTCATTTTTTCCCTCTATTTTTGGCAGATATGGTCAATGCAACTGATTCTTCTCTTGTTTTGCAGTTTTTCACTACCAAGCCTTATGCTTGTGAGCCTTCTAGTCTTCCAAAATATCCTCCGAGCAAGGAGATGGATGCTAAACTACGTGATGAAGAAGCTAGAAGGTTGGGTGGCTCAAGTACCTTTGAGCTTCATTGTTTTTCAATCAGTTAAAACTGATGTTTTATTTTTTACATATTCCTAGTTTTGTATGTTATAAACTTGGGATTATAAACTGAGTAAAACACACTTTTCTGAAAAAATGTATCTTGTTTTTTGTTCTTTGATGAGTTCAATTTGGTGATAGTTTACCATTTGTTTTCACCTTTTCCTTCACTACTTGACTGACTACTTATCTGTGTGCTGTGAGAATGTTTTTTCATCCTTCTTCTATTTTGGAAAATATGAGCCCTGCTCACAAACAATCTTTCAAATTTTATACTTCTTTTTTTTCCTACATTACTTCATCTTATCTTTGCCCATATAATTTCCTCTCTTTGTTGGCTCTAAATGTAAGCTGTAACAAGCTCTGTCTCTGCAGATTGAGAGCTGCTGGAAAGGCTAACATTGATGGTGTGAAGAAGTCACGTCCACGAGATCGAGCTGTAAGGGCAGTTCCTGCTCCAGAAGCCAATGCAGAGCTACAAGCCAATCTTGATGTATGTCATATTAGCTGCTTGATTTTAAACCTTTCTCATTCTTATGTTTTTCTTCACTGGCATGTTAGATTCTATACATGTAAGGTAATAAATCTGGTTGCATCAGTTGAGTCTCAAGGAAAAGAGGATGTGCCGAAAAATAATTTCCACCAATTGGAAAAGTCTGGTGTTGGTAAACATAAGTAGAATCACATGGGGAGTATGATTTGTGCATTCATATTCCTCATGAGAAGAATAGCAGAATTTCACTTCTACCCATGGATAAAACACCAACCCCAATGTAGTTGGGCTGTGTTGTTAAGATGTCCACATTTGATTGTTTTAGAAGAATATTCTGCTTCATAGTGCAATTTCAAGGTGTGAGAATATGCCTCTTTTTCAAAAGAAAAAATTGATCACTGGGCACTCTATACTTGGTTTGTTTTATGAGCGCTTACAGAAGGTATGTATTGATTTTTGGAACTCTCAAAACGCAGAATATGCGCTGTTGAACATAGGCAGATGATTAATAACTGAAAAATTGAAAGAAAGTTTTAATATCATTGTGGTACTCTGAAAAGGGAATCATAGGAACTGAAGTATAAAATTTGTGTCACTAAATAGGTGAGAAGTATTTTTTTTACACATTTTGACTGAGAAATGTCTAATTTTTGATAGCATGGGTATCTTATATTCTTCACATTTGGGCTAAGATGATATAATGTTGTTCTTTTTGTCTTTAAGGCCCCTAAATGGAACTTATTGCTTGAACTGTTTGAATTGTAATCCAATGCATGTTGATTAGAATCAAGTCATTGCTAGGGCTGCTCTGAAAGGAAGGCAGTTGAAAATGAGTGGGTGAGTTGCAATCTGCATGTAGTTATATGCATATATAAACATGTTGCTCGAACTGTTTGGATTGCATTAATGCATGTAGATTAGCATCAAATCCTTCTTAGAGCTGCTCCGAATGGATGGCAAGGATGAGTGAGTGAGTTGCAATTTGCATGTATTTACATGCATTCATAGCCTAAAGAAGTTGAACCTGAGACCTTAACTAGAGCCTCAACTGACTGCTCTACCCAGTGAATCGATGGTGTCAATGCTTTCATGATGTTCCCAGCTCTGCTCTTGAATATCCTTGAAAGCACAATTTTGTAGCTTAGGCTGGTGGTGCTACCTCTATCATAGCTAATATTCTTTTTCTTCCCTTTCCTGAAACAGCGGCGACGTTTAATAACACATGCAAATGCTAAGAGCAAGAGTGAGAAATTTCCTCCACCACACCAAGATGGGACACTTGGTTATCCTTTGGGCTCTGCACATCACATTGATCCTGTTTTTGATCCTCCTGATGTCCCATTCAGTTCCACAAATTTCTCATATTCAAAAGCACATATCCAGACTTGGTCAGGCCCATTGGTGGACCCAGCTGCCGTTGGTGCTCCAAGGAGAAAGAAACAGAAAGATAAAAATTCTGGTCGGGTGAAAGATAAAGAAGGCTTGTAATATGATTTCTGCTTATAAGTGAGACAATTCATGAGGCGGCAAAAGCTGCAAATCCTACCTTCCATGTATCTGTTCAGGGAAAAGAGAGTTAAATTGCAAGGAGAGGTAAAAATATTCATTTTTCTTATCTCTTTTTCTATAATTTTGTATCGAAAGAAAGTTTCTCTAATATTGTATATGTTCTTTTGTTTTTACTTTGGAAAACTCTATTTTGGTCAGTGGAAAAATTAATAAATTTGTATTAAGAACTCAGATTTTTGTGTTTCAGGTATTTTCTCTGATCTTATTAGTTTTTGAAGGTTACCTTATATATTCCAGTTTAGTTATTGCTTGATTTAGATTTTCCTTGTAGAATCAGTCTTGTATACCCATGTAAAATTCATATTCCAGTTCATCAATATTCGAATTGCTCTAACTTAATTTCAGAATGAGAATGATAATTATTTGTAGAACAAAATTACATGGAAACCATAATTGAGCATAATTGCATGAGCTCTCAATACTTTCAACTGTAGAACATGCAGCACAAGTCTTTGCTTTGTTGGTTAGTGGTAAGACTAAAGTTATTGTGACTTCTAACTTCTGTCATAATTATGACCTAACAGTTCATTATGTTTCTTCGATTGGAACAATGCTAGTCAGATCAATTTTATGTTTTCTGTCAAAGATAAATTTGTTGTTGGAAATGATGATGTGAAGGTCATTCCAGAATTGGTTTTTTTTTTTTCCTTTCTTTTTAAGACATAAAAGATGGATGACCAATGGGGTAAACTTTTCTTCTTGATAGGAATCTGTTGCTGCATTACAATTTCCGTATCAGAAATGTATCACTGTCAGGAGCATCTATCATGACTCTGCTTTTTGTTAGATTTAGCATGTTTATTGAGTCGTTTCTCGGATGATCTGAACTCAATAGGGTTGAAAATGAAAATATTTATTTGTTGAGCTGTGAATGAGAGACTAGTATTTGAGCATTGAATGGCATATTGAGCTGCGTAAGCGTAAATTTGTGTGTTTGGTATAATCTCTATTGGGTTTTCATTTAAACCTTCATCCAGCAGCACCAGAACAATGAAAACCAAGGTTTTTCGTTACTCATGTTAAATATTATATTATATTGAGCTATATTACTTTTTGCCGCAAAATAAGGTGCCAAAAATTGTAGCACTAGTAGGTGGGGTGTTGAAAGGTAGATTTGGCAGTTAGAAATTGGAAGAATTTGCCCTGCTTCAACCTTAATTCCAAGTGGGTAGGGAAGTAGGTGGCATGTTGAAGGAACTAGAATTACATGCACATACACATATTTTGGGTGAAAACTATCAGCTGCCAACTGTGAAGGAACTCATTTGTCTCACTTGGCCTTTTCCGTTGGAAAATCTGAAAGATGCTTGCATAAGTTTGGACTCAGGAAAGAGGCCTCCTGAGCAATTAAGCTTCTAAGATTGATCTAAAATGTACCTTTGCCCCGAAGGTATAAGCGAGTTCAATTAAGCTTCTATGGTTCAATTTAGGTACAAATTGAACCTCTCTAAATTTACACTCCCATTGAACCTTAAATGAACCGCTGACATCGATAACTACTTAGGGATAGCCATAGGCTGGGCCAGCCATCGAACTGGCTCGATCAAACTTGGGCCAGATTTGTCAAGATCGGTTTTGGATCCAACCAAAACTGTGGCTCTGAAAGAAAGGATCTGGTCCGGTCCCTTTTCCTGGAATTGGAAACTGCCTATCTCGGTTAAGAATTAGCAGTTCTGCAGTTTTGAACTAGTTAATATATATATATAGTGGTCATATGGCCATTGCCCTCTGCTCGCATGCACAATCCACAGTTCCCCCGAATTTTTTTTATTATTTCAATTTATTTTAAATTATTAAAATATGATAATAATATTTCTTACAATATAAAAATAACAACTATATTTCAGGAATATTTTTAAAATTTCAATTTCAACTTTTTTTCTCTATAAATATCAAAAAAAATTTAAAGTTTTTTCACTTACACAATCTCTATTGCTCTCAATTCTCTATACATATATTCATAATTTCTCTCTAATTACACTTAATTATTTTTTTCTCTAATTCTCTCTAGTTACACTCTCTACGTTATCTCAATTTATTCCTAAATCCTTTAATTCTCCCTAATTCTCAAAATTTTATTAATCCTACAGTTCTTTTTTAATTCTCTCTCTACAATTTTTTTTTTAAATTCTCCAATTTTTTTACAAAATTTAATCATAAAAAATTACAAGGCAAAGTAGAAGGAGCAACTTTTTTAGTGAAAATGTTGTTGATTTGAAAATTTTTATTGAAAATTTGGATGAGAGGGAGTTTAAAATTACAAGTTAAAAAATCTAAAGAAATAGGGGTGTTAAACAATCAATGATATCATCAAATCTAGCACAATGGTCAAAAGTAAAATTCGAACATCTGACATTTTTTAAATTCATTTAAAAAAAATTTAAAAAAAAATGATGGACCATTTAATATTATGTACAATTATTGTATACAAATATACTAATTTAAAACTGAAGATAGTTATAATATATTTCAAAAGCATTTGAAAAACAAACAAACTACTCAAAACAAACATGTTGCTCAAAAGCAAACTCAAATTTATGCGTATGTAATATTTTCTTCTATTTTCAATTATTTTAATGTAATGATGAAAAAAATTAAAAAAATAACAAAAATGTATCTTTTAGTTTCGGTAAAAAATTATATTTTATTAATTATTATTAAAATGCATTAAATCTCTATGCTAAATGTATATCTAAGAATACTCTAAAATATACTTTATTTAATTTATATAAATAAAATAATCATTTCTTTGAATGAACGTGTTGCTATTTGGAGTGATAATTGACATATGTATTCTTATGTGTTATTAGATTGATGGTGAATGACAATTATAAAAAAATTATTTTTATTTAGAAAATAATTTTTGATAATCACTATACTGTCGATAATATTTTTAAAATGATGAAAAAACTATTTTTGAAGATTATGAATTAATTAATAAAAAATTTTCAATTTCTTTTAATAATGCGGCGACAAATATCATTTCAATTCAAAATTTTCAAACATTATGTCAATATAATATTAGATGTATATTTTTTTCATGTTAGATGTGTATGTTATGTATTAAATTTATTTATTCAAGATAATTTAAATTCTTTGGATGTTACAATTGCTCCAATCAAAAGAGCAATTTCATATTTATGATCATATACAAATAATGAAATTATGAGTTTGATTTTATTATGAAAATAACAAAAGATTCAAAAGATTTCAAAGAAATATTCTTGATCATTGAAATTTAATTTATGAATTATTCAATGAGTCATCTGGATATAGAAAATTATTGTGTATATTTATTTCCAATAATGTACCATAAATTAATTTATATCTATAATATTGAGATATTTGTCAACAAATTTTAAATATTTTAAAAGTTTTTAATGATTCAATATATATAACAACATCTACCTTCCCCACATGTATATCCACATGCATTTCATTTGAACATATACATATTGTATATAATTCAACTGAACACGTGCATTTCATACGTATTTTCGTGAAAACAAGTTTATGACACGCACTAACTATATGTCATAGTATTTGGCAATTGTATCGAGTCGCACGTGTGTACTTATAACCTAAATGAGGATAACAAAGTATTAAAAATAAATTGAATAAGACGATTAAATTAAAGTAAGCAAAATGACTAGATTAAGATTAACAAATATTTTATATTATTAATTTAGTTAAATTGGGTGAAATGATTAAGTTGTATTATTGTGTGGATTAGTAGAATAATAATAATAATAATAATAATAATAATAATAATAAAATAAATAAATAAAATGAAAATGAAACAAAAGAAAAATAAAAGAGAAGAGAAGAAGAAGAAACAAAAAGATAAAAGGACAAAAAGAAAAAGTTGACTTATCTTCCTCCCATTTCGACCTCCTTACTCCAGCCCCGTTTTCTTCTTCATCTTCCCTCATTTCAATCTTCAGTTCTTCCTTGTTTCACTTAGTTTTTACAGCAAATTGATCACTTGCAAGTTTATTTTTGGTAAGTAATCAATTCTTATTGCTATAAGGTTGATTTGAGTTGTTAAGGTTCATTAATAGACACTGATTTGCACCCTAATTTTGATATATATAGAAACTGATTCTGGAACAGTTTAAAACATAAAAGTTGTTTCTTTATGTCTTAGATGTAAAGATATGTAAACAATTTTGCAAGATTTGGTGTATAGGGAGAGAAATTCTCTCTTTATTGAAACTGGTTAGGGTGTGATTCCTAGCTGAGTTAGCTACTGTGTTCGTTACTTTTGAATATGATAAAGACATTATTTGAAATATATCAAAATAAAAAAATTTATATATATGTGTTATGTTTCTGTATACCAAATTTCAGATTTATATGTCTAGTAAATTTTGAGTTATTATGAATAGAACTATGATTGTTCTATACTTTGAGCGGACTGCTCAGTGCTCTGGACGGTTCCAACAACTTGTATAGCCATTTTGAGCTCCTTATAGATATCATATGTAAATTATCAAAACATAAAAGTTATAGATATATGTCTTATCTAAATGTTGGGACAAATGTTAGCTTAATATGTTATGTATAAAGTAATTTATAGTCTTTATAAGTCATACTGATTCAGAAGCCAACTATGTTCTGGACCAGTAAAATGTTTCTTATAATTTGAAAACCTTAGATATATAGTTGATAAAAGTTGTGAGCATAAAAAATATTTTATGTGAACCCATATAAGTGTTTGTAAAGTTTCATTGAAATATTACTTATATATTATAAGTTATGATAAACCAAAGTTGGTATCCCGAAACTGCCTAAGGACAGAAAACAAAACACATTTAGAAATTCCAAAAAAATTGTACAATAATCTAATTGATTTGAAATTTTAATATGCTATATAATTATATGTTAATTTTAATTAGAAATAAGAATTAGATTAATTAGTCAAGTATAAAAAAATTAATAGGCTAAACAGTTTCATAAGATCACACTGCCTCATAGAAAAAATTTTAACTATTGATATGAATAATGCATATTAATTTATTTAAGCCATATTAAGTTTATCTAGTCATAAATTAACCAATTATATTTTAATATTAGATTCAAGATAAATTGGAGATACACAATAAAGGGTATAGACAATAAGTTAAGAGTCGGAATAAAAAAAAAGTGAGTCTAATTATCAATTGAATTTTTTAGTACATATGAATTTTGTTTGCTATATGATTCATATGATTGTCATGATTTGTCTTTGATAATATAATGATGAATAATTTGTGATATTTGTAGTACATATAAATTGTGTACTTGTAGTATATTTGAGGTATATGTTTGACATATGTGATATATATACTGGTATATGTATAGTATATGCAAGGCATATCGTGACATATGAGGTATATATATATGTTATATGTATAGTATATAAAAAGTATATGTGATAAAATACAATGGTTGATGAATACTTAAATACAAGTGCATATGCATATGGACTTAAAAGGCGTTGTGACTAGTTAATCGATATTGTAAAGTAAAAGAAGAGGTATATGGCCTAACAAATGTGCAAATGAAACAAATGATCAAACTAGTTAGCAAATGTAAATACAAATGTTCATATGACAAATGTTCACATGGAAACCCGAGGCAATATTCGTTTAACTTGGTCAAAACAAAATCAAATGAGTAAAGCATGAGTATAAGTAAAGAATAATTATTATATTTTTAAATTTCATTTATGATTATATGATAAAGGTGAATGGAATGGAATATATGCATTGAATTTATGATTTATTACTACGAGTTGCTTAGTACTTTAGAGCTCATTTGATAATTATTCTCATTGAGCCGCAACTTATTAGTTTGTGTAATTTTTAAGGTAAAGAAAAGTGTTAGCTCTTTTGCATTACCATATAGAAGACATAGATCAAAAGTCACCGACCGAGTCTCACTACTCTATTTTCTTGCATTCCACATGAACATGAAAATATGTCATATGTATTTTGAATTTATATGTTTGAGCATGTATAGTCACTATGAATTTTTTTTTAAAATGTATAAATGAAAGCAAATCGTAAATATTTATATGCAAAGTTTATGTTTTAATATATGTGATATATTATACTATGGTAAAAGCCTCAAAGTTGACTTGCAAGTTTTCGAATAATATTACAGGATATGATGATAAAAAAAATTACTACCATTGTTAAAAGTATATTATATCTTTTCAGCATGATATGTGTGATTATTTGATACAAATATAGGTTATACTTAAATGTATAAGATGTGGTGTTACATTATATATTTTAAGTGATGTTTATTATCCAACATATCATTTATTTTTGTATAAACGTATTAATTTTATTGATGTGTTTTGAGAATATATAAATGATCTAATTTTGCATGATTTTATATATATGATAAAAATAAATAATTAAATTTTTTTAAATTTTTTTCTTTGATTAATCTTGTATGTTATATTTTTTATCCTAAATATAAAATAGATAATTTATATAATTATTTGAGTCTTTATTATTCATATTCAAATTTACTTCTTGATGTTTGTGTTGATATTATAATTAATGATGTCAAAAAATAGCTAATAATTTATTTATAAAATTTAATATTATTTATAATATTTCTACAACAAATATTTCCACTAGTATTCAAGTTGAAAGTGAATTGACTAAAATTAAATGGGATGGTCATTTAATATTGTAAAAATACAAAAAACTAAAATTATTATCTAGTTTATCTTGAACTTGACATTTATTTAACAACTACATTTGAATTTGGTAATAGTAAAATAGATAAAGATTTTACAGTATTTGAATGGTAGAGTTGACATCAAAATATTTATTTGGTCTTCTCCCAAATTGCAAAAATAAATTTTTACAAGTCTAATCTCAAATGTTGGCATTAGATAAGTTTTTAGTACAAAAAATAATATTTTGATTAAAATATGATGTAACTTAGCTTTCAAATTATTAGAAACTCAAACATGTATTGATCATTATAGCAAAGCGATATTAAAGCTTCAAGATTTGAAGAAAAAAAAACGTATCACTAATATGACTTCAACACCAAAGAAACAAATGACATATCTCACATTGTCGGTTCTGATTAAAAAAATGTAAAATTGGTGGTTATCAATTAAAATTTTACAGGTAAGAGAATTACGTAAATTTTGATTACTCTAAAATCCAAGATAATACGTAAACCACTTAATTAACTGCAAAACATTATGTTCAAATCCAATTGTTTATATATATACAAATTTTTATAATTAAGTTAATTCTTAAAATACAAATATAAAATTAACTAGATTTTTAGCCCAATAATATTTTTTATAATTTATTTTTTAAAAAAATAAAAAAAATCCTTTCAAAATTCTAACTTATAATTTTTCAAAATCAATTTTTTTTTATAACAATATAACTTATTACACAAAGTTACAAATTAATATTTAATAATTTATTTTATTTATTTCAAAATTTTCATTTTTTTGATAACTTATTAGTTATTGCAAATTTATAATTTACACAAATTAATATTTTATAAATTAATAATTTTTTATCAAATTTCTCACTTTCTAACTTATTTCCCAAAATTTTTACTTTTTTTCCAACTTAATATTTTTTTTTCTTGCTTTATAAACAAATTAATAAGGAAAATTAATTTTTCCATTTCAAATTCAATACAATTAAGTCTAATTTATATGAATAAAAATTGTAAACAAACTTTAATAATTTTAATTATATTTATTTATTTATTTTGTTAATTGTATATTTTTTATTAAAATAATGAAAAATTAATATATTAAATTTTAAATAAGAAATATTTAATTGTTGAAACTAATACCGTCGATTCATGAACCAGTCTATCCGATTCCAATCCATCCTTAAATCGTCCCTTGGATGGTTCTAGTCTGATTTTAGATTTTTGGAATTGCAGCACCGGTCTCCAACTTTGTACTAAAATTTTGACACATGGCATTCCAATTTACTTTATTCTCTTGTCTCTTCCTGAAATATTCTTGACTTTTCTCATATGCATTTTTGCAGCATCTCATTTGCACATATGCATTTTGCATATATATATATATCACTTGAACACATGCATAATATGTATTTTTATTTAAATATATTCATGACATATAATTAGTTTATTTTCAAGTATTTTATAATTGTATAGAAATGCAAATGTCTGTTTTATAATATAGATGAAAATGATATGAAATTAATATTTAAGTGAATAAAGAGACTAGATTGAATTAATAAAAATTTAACATGATTAATTTAATTAAATTAAAATAAGTGATTAAATTATATATTTTTTATTATTGGTTAGTAAAATTAGGTAAATATTTATATGTATACATGAATGTATGTATATGTATGTATGTATGATGATAATAATAATAATAATAATAATAATAATAATAATAATAATAATAATAATAATAATAATAATAATAATAATAATAATAATAATAATAATAATAAAATAAAGAAGAATACTACAAAAAAAGTGAAAAAGAAAAGTAAAAAAAAAAAAGAAAAAGGGGCGGATGAAAAAAAAAAAAAAGGAAAGGAAGACAAAATGTGGGGGCTTTTAACTTATTAGGCTAAGTCCTTTTTTGCTTCATTCCTTCAGCCTATTTTTTTTTGAAATTCCAGCCACATTTTCTTATCTATTTAACTCTGAAAATTACAGCAACAAGGTTAGCTAAGGGTGATTATAGGTGAGTAAATATTTATTTTGTATTAATCTTGATTATGATGTTTAGGGTTTATAAATAGACAGTATTTTGTACTATGATTTTGATAATCTTAGAGATAGAATTTGGAGAAGTGTAAAACATAAAAAGTGTGCTTTTATGTCTTAGCATAATGGATATATAAACAATTTTGCAAGATGTGTTGTATAGGAAGAGAATCTCTCTCTTGATTGAAACTGGTTCGGATGCAAATCCTAACTGAATTAGCCATAATTTTTATTAGTTATGGATATGATAAAGTTATTATTTGAAATATCTCAAAACCTAAAAGTTGTAGATATATGTGTTATGTATCTTTATACCAAATTTTAGCTTCATATATCGTGTGTATTTTGAGTTATGATGAAAAGAACAATGATTGTTCCATAGTTACTAAGTGTCCTGTATAGGTCCAGAAACTTGTTTAATCATTTTGAGTTTCTTACAAATAGATTCTGTAAATTATCAAAACATAAAAGTTATAGGTATATGTCTTATCTAAATTTGCATACTAATTTCATCTTAATATTTATTTATAGAATAAGTTATAGCCATTACAAGTCATATTGTCCTGAAAACCAACTCTGTTCTATAGCAGTAAAATATTGCTTATAATTTGAGAATCTTAGATATATAATTGATGAAAGTTTAAATATGAAAAATATTTCATTTGAACCCATATAAGTTTCTATAAATATTTATTAAAATATGACTTATATATTATAAGTTATGATGAATCAAAGTTGATACCCTGAAACTGCCTAAGGGCAGAAAATAGAATACGTTTAGAAATTCCACAAAAAATTATACAAAGATCCAAATGGTCTGAAATTTTAATATGTTATATAATTATATGTTAGTTTTAATTAGGAATAAGAATCAGATTAATTGGTTAAATACAGAAAAAGTTATAGGTAAAATAGTCTCATAAGGTCACACTACCTCATAGGAAAAATTTTAATTATTGATATGAATAATGCATATTAATTTGTTTAAGCCACATTAAGTTTCTCTAGTTATAAATTAACCAATTATATTTCAATATTAGACTCAAGACAAATTGAAGATACACAAGAAAGGGGTAGAAAATAAGTTAAAGGTTGGAATCAAAGGAAAAATGTGAATCTAATTATCAATTGAATTCTTTAGTGCATATAAATGTTGCTTGCTATGTGATTCATATGATTGTGATGATTTTTCCTTGATAATATGATGATGAATAATTTGTAATATTTGTGGTACATATAAGTTTGTATACTTGTGGTATATTTGAAGTATATGTTTGATATATATATTTGAAGTATATGTTTGATATATATATATATATATATATATATATATATATATGTGTGTGTGTGTGTGTGTGTGTGTGTGTGTGTGTGTGTGTGTGTGTGTGTGTGTGTGTGTATGTGTGTGTGTGTGTGGGAGGGGGGTATATGTATCGTATATGCAAGGTATATGTGTTGGCATATGAGGTATATATGTAGTATATATGATAAAATACAATTGTTGATGAATATATAAGTACAAGCGCATATGCATAATGATTTAAAAGGCATTATGACTAGTTAATCGACATTACAAAGTAAAAGAATAGGCCTATGACCCAACAGATGTGCAAATGAAACAAATTATCAAGCTAGCTAGCAAATACAAATGCAAATGCAAATGTTCACATGGAAACCCGGGACAATGTTTGTTTAATCTGATCACAACAAAATAAATTGAATAAGCATAAGCATAAATAAAGAGCAATTATTAAATACTTGATTTTATCTATATTTATATGTTATTGAATGATGAAATGGAATATAAAGCGTGTATTAAGTATACTTGTTATTTACTATTATGAAATGTTTTGTACTTTCGAACTCATTTGATAATTATTCTCACTGAGCCGCAACTCATTAGTTTGTATCATTTTCAGATAGAGAAGAGTAGTAGTTCATATTGAGGTGCATATAAAAGTCATAGATCAAAGGTTACTGGTCGAACCTTTTCACTCTCTCTCCTTGCATTCTCCATAAGCATAAGAGCATATCATTTATATTTGGGGGTTGAATACTTGCATATGTATAATTACAATAAATATGTACTAGGATATATATATATATATATGGATTCAAACGTAATGTTTAAGTTAAACGTAATGTTTAAGTTATTAATATATGTGATGTTATAGGTTATGATTAAAGATTCCGTAATAATTGTGAAATTATTATTAATAATATGAGATGAGTTAAAAAAAATTATTCGCTGAATTTTATTTAATCTTGTTCCATACGTGATAGCATAATATAAAATCAGTATATGCGGTATATAGATGTATAAGGTATTAGGTATTACACTTCCACTCCTTCTCTTTGTTTCTCTTTTCTTCTCTATTTTTCTAAAAATAAAACTAATCCTAAAAATAAAATCAATACACAAAGCACCAAAATTCAATTAGTGGAACCATATGGCATCTCTCAAGGATTAAACTATGTAAAGAACTTGAGCTTACTTGATGCTAATTTCTAAGATCTTAATTAAAACCTACAACAAGAAGATTTCTTTAAGAGAAACAGAGAGCCTTAAAGGTTTGAATTAGCCAAAGTAGCACTGCTGCGAAAAAGGTTCCTTTCTAAGAGGAGAAATTTTTTTGTCGTAGCTAAGCTTGAAATTTTTTATTTGATATTTGAATCGCAATGACTCCCTCTTTCTCAAATGCAAAGAATTGCTCTTCTTTCATCACTAATGCAATTAGCAAGTGAAGATTTTCAATTGCTATGATTGCAACTACAAATCGCCAAAGGAGGGGCTGCCGCAAAAAACGGTGTCATGATTAAGAAAATAGTGGAAAAGATTGTTAGATTCGAGGTCGCTTGGCACTGGATTCTATAAATTGGAAAACATTGTTAGCTGCGCTTTTGAAGAAACATTGGTTAATGTTAATTGAAACTTTGATACTAATGTTCTAATCTCATGAGATGAGAGTTGCACCGATGATTAGATCTCTAGTTTCATCTTTGTTGTGCCTCTTCTGTTCTTTCTAGTTAGGGATGAAGAAACTTTTAGAATTAATTTTCAAGTTATAATTTTCTTCTTTAAGAATTTAATTATTATTCCAAAAAACTTGTATATTTAACCTCTCATTACCATAAAAATTGAAGAAACAAGCATATGAACAGACAATTTCAGCTCATAAATCGGTGGTTCACGAATCATGAAAAGGTTGAACCGGCCCTAAACCGCTCTAAGGGCAATTATTAGTCGTTTATGATTTAAGAACCACCGATAAGTCTGGTTATATATATTAAAAAAGTAATTGAGTTTAAATTTAATTTTTTTTTATCATTAATTAAGTTAAATAATTATCTTCCTAATTATATGTCATGTTCTCTAAATCAACAATGCTTGATTGATTTTCATCAAAAAAAAATATTTTTTTCCACTACCACTTGTCATTTTTAAATTTAATTTGTGTGGAAAAAAATTAGGACAATAGTGAACGAAAAAACTTGTAGAGAAAGATAGAATTAGAAGACTAGAGGAAATAATTGAGATTTGAGAATTAGAGGAGAAATAAATTATAAGAAAAAAATAGAGAGCATGAGTAGAGAGTATATGTATATAAATTGTAGAGAGAAATAAAGATTGGTAGGAAAAAAATGTAGAGAGAGCAAGTGTAGTAGTAGTGTGAAAAAAATTGTAGAGGTTTGTTGGTATTTATAGACAAAAAAAAAAGAAAATAAAATGTTTTAAAGTTATTTTTTTTTAGTGTTATAATACTCTTTTTGGTCTTTTTAATGTGTTTATATTTTATATTTTTATTAATTAAAAAAATAAGAACAACAGCTACCTGCTGCAAGGGTATCGTTGTAGCCAATAGATACCTGCACCCAATCCCACCCCCACCAAACGGTACCTTTTTGTTATATATATATAATGGTTTGAAAACTATCGGATTTCGGTTGATGAGTCAGCAGTTTCGATTTAACTAAAAGGGAAGAAGGTTCGGAATCAGTTATGCAGTAGTTATGGGCCGGTTCAATCCCAAAACTGCATTTGATATGTTTTATTCTGAGATTGACTGAGCTGGTTCACAAGTCGAACCGGCCCATGGCCAGATCTAAGTATATATCAAATTAGAAATTTCAAATTTTTAGTATAAAGTCTCCAACTCAAAAAAATCTGTGATAATATATCCCTTCCAGTATTCCCATTACCACATAAATACTTATATTAATGATTCACCCTTTGAATTTTGAATAACCCAAAAAAAAAGGGAGGAATAAAGAATGATTCAATTTAGTTTGGAAAATTAAATACTTTTGAGCTGGTTCAATCCAAGAAAGTAACCACTGAGCATTTGGAACTAAAATCCAAGGAATCAAAGACTTATTGGGGCATATTAGGAGAAGCAAAAAAGCTAAACACTCTAAAATATTTTTAGAGCAATAATAGCTATTAGAGGTTGGGAGAGGTGCAGTAGAGGGTACCCTGTGAAAGTGCTCGACAACTTGATGTCGTGCTCAAGCATTAAATCGTCCTCACCAATGCCACCGCGCTATGCAGCTGCAGCAACGATTGTGCGCATTTCAGCCCTTCAAGAATAGCTCAGACACGCATTCCAGCAATTGTCCGTTAACTTAAAGCTAAGTGGAATTCTATTTGAATTTTGTTGCTTTTGTTCTGTTTTGGTTTATAGGGTTAGTTGATTTTTGAACAAAGAAATAAGAAAGGAGATAGAGAGAGAAAGAGAAGAAGAGAGAGGAGCATAAGGTAAATTGGCATGCCATATGTCAAAATTTTAGAGAATCACTTATATAAGTTAGCAGTTCGTCTAGGGTTTAAACGGCGTGTAACATTAGAGATATCAATTTATCCCTAAATTAAACCTTTATGGCTTGATTAAACTTGTTTATATCTTATGGGCAAATCTGCTATTTGACACTAACATTAATAGCTTAATTGCATTTTTTTTTCTTTTTTAGCAGCTTAATTAAGGGTGTAAATTGTGAATTACTCGTGTTTGACCAGTAAAATATTTAAATTCGATTTGGAGTTAATAAAGTCGAGATCGAGTAATTTATCGAATCAAACTCAAATATCACAATATCTAACTTATAAGACTCAAGTTTAATCGAATAATTATTTTTTATTATATATTCAATATTTAAATATATTCAAATTTAATCGAATTGAGTTAATTCGAATCGAACAGAACTGAGCCGAATATACTATTTATTAAATTTATTAATTGTTTCGAACTTTATCGAGTAGTTCAAATATTTTTCCAATTGAATTTCAAACAATTAAAAAAATTAGATTGAGTTCAAGTCAAACTTCAGTTTCAAAATTTTTAACCGAGTTTAGTTCGAGATTGATTCGATTCAAATGGATTGCAGCCCTAATCTTAACCATTACTGTTAATATTAACATCGTGTATTTCAGTTCTTACAAGTTATACAGTAGCATGAATGCTTTGGTGGCCCTTCCGGTGTCCCACCGTTACCACCACCAATAGAGCCTCCTGCCCCACCTCCTTCACCCACTTCCCCGGGAGCAGCTCCTCCTTAATCCCCTATGCGACACGACACTTTGCCTTGAAATTTATGCATTAAAGATTGGTTTACGTGTATGCAATAATAAACAAACATCATTCAAAACATTTTGATTGATTAGTATTTAATTAAAAGAAATATTAATATTTTTTATTTTTTAATATTTTTCAACATTCATTTTCTAATTGATTGGTAAAAATTTTCTAAATAATTGGTTAAAAAATATAACTTTTTAAAAATAAAATTTATGTTTTTTCTCTCATTTATTTTTTTATACCAACCGATAAAAAATTTAGTGTTAAAAACTGCATTCTCATTCAATTAAATGTTTACCAATCTATTCGAATTATTAGATAAGGTGGGCATATATTTTGGTTCTATGTAAATATGAAGAATCCCAATTAGGATTCACTTGGTAAAAAAAAGTTTGTCCTATATATGATAATTCTATTAAATTTTTTTTTTCAGACATCATCTTCTTTTATAGTTTTTATAGCAATTAATCAAAGCAGCTCGAGCACCAGAACCATTATTAATTTCTATTGCAGCCTAAAATTTCGTAAAGATACTTGATGAATCATAGTTGGCTTCATGCATAAGTTTATTAAAAATATTTAAAGCCCATTAAATATTTTTAATAAACTTATTAAATGCTTAATTTTAGATTCAATAACTTTGCAAAATTTAAATTTTTAGACATTCAAACTTTGATCCAGTCTCTTAGAGACCTAAAATAAAATATTAGGTTCCATTCTGAAAATGCATGAAAAGTATTAATAAGTTTTTTTTTAAGACAAATAAATAAATTTAGACAAATGCTAATTGGATGGTGTACATGAGATGGGCCCATGACTTAACCTTATCATATGATCCATTGCCAACTAAGATTACAATGAATACTTAACACACCACATGGATTACTGATTGAAACAGACAATCATTCAAATGTTAAATATTAGAAAATTTTCAAAGAATGAGGACATTTTATTTAAATTTTTATATAATCTATATTGTAACATAGATACTACATTGATATATTAATTTAGTAATGTAAATTAACAAAGACTACAACTTTCATAATTTAAGATTATGAATAATTTAGTAATATTACTCTAATTTGCATAATTTCTTTAGCCAATCAAAATTTAACACAAGGAATATCATGATCAAAAGATGGGTCACATCATATTAAGCAATTAATGAGAAGATTTTCCCAAATCTAATTTGAGTGAATTATATTACTAACACATGTATGTTGGTCCATTTCTTTAAACATTTAATAGGCCACAGTTTTGCCACCTTTGTTACTTCATATCCCTTTCATATTGCTAATGTCTTGGATTATTGTCTTGATTCATTGCAACTCTTTATTTCCTTTTTCTTTTTCCTTAAATGGAAAAAAAATATATTAAAGCTCCATTCTTATTGAATTATTGAAAACATATTTGCAGATGTGAGAGGCCTCAGCACTTCCCTTGGAGATGATCGAAATTTAAATTGAGTTTATGGGGCATTTTTCCTCTTTGCATCTGCCTTCTTTGCCTCATAGAACAGATTTAGGATAGGAACAATGAGATTCTTGTTTCTATGATCCTCTAAAATATTTCTTATTATCTCTGCTTGGAGAAATCAAATAAAATTTTATATATTTTATATAGTAAGTTATTAAAATTTTTTTATTTTTTTAAATAAATAATTATTTAGTTATTTATATTGAGAAAAAGATATTCAGTGGCATTGATAATGAAAAAAATATATAGAGGCCCTTAATATTTTTTTTTTGGGGTTAGTTTTACATTGTCATTTAATTTTTTAAAATAATGGAGTTTGGCACATTTGAATAGAAAACTCACTTAGAAAGATGTTCGTCATTATGGTTGCTTTGCTGGAATCCTATGCTCATTGTTTAGTTTCGGTTTCAGTGAGCAATTATAGTGTTGTGCCAATGGAGAAGTTGTAGTTTCGGTTCAATTCCTTATTTCATATCTTTATTTTTAAAGATTTAAAGCTTCAATTATGGGAATCCAAAACTCTCACTCTACCACGTCAGCAGTCCACATTGTTCCATGTCCCACATAAAAACTGTCAAAACAACCATTAAATTATTGGAATCATTTTATTTTAAAAAAATTGGATATACTTAGCTGTAACCATTTTATTTTTTAAAAATAATTCAATCATATAAAAATTTATAATTATATCAATTAATATAAATAAAATAATTATATATGGATTATGTCTAATTTATATATATATATATATATATATATATATATAAATTTATATATATGATATAAAAGGCTAAATTTATCAACAAATTTCTCTTTTATGCAACCGTTTTATCTTTATTTTTATTAGATGTCCCACTGGCTATTGCTCCCTTAACAGGAGCATACAATTAATTAATGAGCAAACAAAATAGAGAATTCATGATGAGCCCAAAGAAAAATGTAAATAGATTGTGAATTCATGGATCAATAATATATATATATATATATATATATATATATGTGTATATATATATATATATATATGTATATATATATATATATGTATATATATATATATATGTATATATATATATATATGTATCTTGCTATTTAGTTATAGTTAGAATTGATAGATGCTAAAACTCTAATTAATTAAGATAAATAAATAAAATTATTTTGTTAATTTTTCAGTAAATTGGCTTCAAATAAAGAAATATAAATGTAGTTACACTTACCACTAATATTTTTTTTATAAATTTATTATATCCACTATTTTTAATAAAAAAATCTACAATATGTTTTTTTATGTAAAGTTAAATATAATTTTTTTTCCTTTTTATAATGAACACAAATATTAAAATCTATTTTTTTATTTACCATTCTCTCTCATCTCTCTCTTTTCATATTTTTCACCTCTCTTTATTCTTTCTTTTGCATTTTTTATTAATTTTTTTAAATATATATATATAGAAAAAACTAAGAGAAATAAAAAATATTTTTAAACTGTTTTTTTGTGGAATCCAAAAATTTGTAAACTTATCTAAAAGAAAAATAATTTTTTTAAACATCTCAAATTTTCTAAAAAATATTTGAATATATCAATTTTTTGATTTTACTCCCAACTTCCATGCATTTAATGGGCAAACAGCAAACTAGAGTTCTTGCACACGTTACTTTATTCGCAACAAAGCCTCTGTTCCTTTCAAATCTTATTGGATGATCAATGGGCTCGGCTTAGATCCTAAATTTCAAAATTTTCAACATCAAATAGTTAGAAAAATAAAGAAAAAATTACATTTTTTATTAAAAAAATAATATTTTTACTCTCTTCTTGCTTTGTTTATATTTTCTTTTTTTAGTTTTCAACTTTATTCTTTTTCTCTTTTCTTTTCTACCTTTCCATCTGTATTTATTTTCCATTTCTAACATAATTTTCACATGGAGGCTCCAAAAATATATATATATATATAATAAAAATAATAATCACAAACGCTATTCAACACCACCACATGACTCATCCACCAGCCACTTAATTAATGCTCCAAAATCTTTATAATATTACTAATAAAAGACTCAAATCTCATCCCACGGTCCTTCACATTTACCAAATGATCGAAAAAGTCATTCACTATCTAAAAATAATTTTTATATCATGGAGTATGTGGGTATTGTATTATGAATTCAATTTTTTTATAAATATAATAGTATATTTATTTTTATATATATTTAAAAAATTAATTTTTTATTATTTAAATAAATGATACAGAATTTATATACATACGAGACTGTGATCTAAAAATTTGAATTTGTTGAAAATTTGGTTTTGCAAAAAATTAATTTTTAGTGTAAAAATGTTATATTGAATAAAAATTATGTAATATGCTAACATCAAATATTTAAAAAAATTCAAAATGATGATAATAAAAGTAGGATTGATAAAAATTTAACAAGACATTATAATAGTTAAATAATTAATAAATAAATTGAATTTAAGATACCACATAAATCCGTTAATCGTAATGGAGAAATCTATCAACACTTAAAAAGAAGACACGTGGCAGATGCTGTCTGGAAAATTTTGTATCCACGGCGAGGGAAGAAAAAGTGCGTTTATAAATTATCCAGCCCCACCCCGTAACCGTAACCATTTCTCTCAAGCTTTCATAGTTTTTAATTAAGTTTTCATTTGGGTCCTCTCTCCCTATATTTGAGGCGCAACCAAAGTCTCTCTGCTTTCCCGTTTCTATTTACATCCGTCTTATCCGAAATTTGCAATTATTTCGGATTTGTTTTTCTAATTTTGGAAATTTTATTTCCAGCTTAAACATCTGCAGGATTTATTTATTTGGATCTTTTTTTTTTGGTAGAAAATTTAGTTAATGGCGGTGTCGGTGATCGGAAGTTCTCAGGCGAGGGTTCGCGGAAGCGAATTAGGGTTTAGAGAGAAGCTAAGGTTGTGTGTTCCTCTTAGGAACAAAAACAGTCTTTCTTTCTATGATATAAGTCCCAGGTGGAGAAATTCAAGTCTTCGCTTCACCTTAAATGCTGTCCAATCTCAACCCCTCCGATCCCTCTCCGTCTCGGCTCCTGCTCCTTCTTCAACCTCCAAATCTGTAAGTTTTTTTTTTTTTTTAATGTGTGGCTTAAAAACTTTAATTTTAGCTGAAGGTTGGATCTTGAAATTATTCCCGAATTGGGCTTTTATGACTTCTTGAAGTAGATATTTATGCATATATTTTAATTTGACGACTTTGTAAGTAAATATTATTGCTTGGATATGGGAAAAATTTTAAATTTTTCGAGTCTCAGAATGAAATAAAACTGGGTGCCATGGGCATGGAGCTTGTATCGTTATTATTTATTTATCAATTTCATAGATTTCGAAGAAAAGTTTAAAATAAATAAATAAAAGAAGGCTAAAACGTAAAAACATATTTTGGTTCCTCAAATTTAACATTTTCTAAATTTTGTTCCTCAGTTTTTGTTGTGTTGGACTGGGTCCCTAAGTAATTATTTTGATACATGATGTTGCTTATGTTCATGCCATTTATTCATCTATCGAGTTTTTGAACCATAAAAAGCCAGTTTTCGGGCATTCTTATGATACAGTTATAGAATATATATATATATATATATAAGAATCTTTGGTACGTAATTGTTGTCATAGTTTTTTGGTGTAATGATGTTTAATGTAGAGTTATCTTGAAATTGGGCTTGCAGGTGAATGGTGTAAGATTATTCGTTGGGCTGCCCTTGGATGCAGTTTCAGAATGCAATACAATTAACCATGCAAGAGCCATCACAGCAGGACTTAAAGCTTTAAAATTATTAGGAGTTGAAGGTGTGGAGATGCCAGTTTGGTGGGGAGTAGTAGAGAAGGAAGCCATGAGGAAGTATGAATGGTCTGGCTACCTTTCTCTTGCAGAGATGGTTCAAAGTGCTGGTCTTAAGCTCCATGTGTCACTCTGCTTCCATGCTAATAAACAACATAAGGTTTCACTTCCTAAGTGGGTTTCTCGTATTGGTGAATCCCAACCTGGTATTTTCTATGCGGATAGGTCTGGCCATCATTACAGAGAGTGCCTGTCACTGGCTGTTGATCATCTTCCTGTTCTTGATGGAAAGACAGCTATACAAGTTTATCAGGAATTCTGTGAGAGCTTTAAGTCTTCTTTCTCTCAGTTCATGGGTTCAACAATCACGGTAAGAAGTTTCGATCATTGGAGTTTTCCTTTTCTTGTATGGTGCATAGTCATTATCAAAGGCTTATTGGTTGCTGATTTGTAGGGCATCACAATGGGTCTTGGACCAAATGGTGACCTAAGATATCCTTCTCATCATCAGGCAGTCAAAGGTAGCAAAATCCTTGGAGCTGGAGAGTTTCAATGTTATGACAAAAATATGCTCAACCTTCTTAAGCAACATGCTGAAGCAACTGGAAATCCTTTATGGGGACATGGTGGTCCTCATGATGCTCCTAGTTATGACCAGTTGCCAAACTCTAACAATTTCTTCAAGGACAATGGAGGATCTTGGGAGTCTAGTTATGGTGACTTCTTCCTTTCCTGGTATTCAAGCCAGCTCTTATCTCATGGAAATCGCCTCCTCTCTCTTGCCTCTGCCACATTTGGCGACACTAATGCTGCAACTTATGCTAAAATCCCACTTGTGCACTCTTGGTACAAAACCAGAGCTCATGCTTCTGAGCTAACTGCTGGATTCTATAACACGGTGAACATAGATGGCTATGAAGCAATTGCTGAGATGTTTGCAAGGAATTCCTGCAAAATGATCTTACCAGGAATGGATCTGTTGGACGAGCATCAGCCACAGGAGTCCTTATCAAGCCCAGAGTTGTTACTTGCACAAATTAGAACAGCTTGCAGAAAGTATGGCGTCAAGATTTCTGGGCAGAACTTTTTGGTTTTGAAAAATCCTCATCATTTTCAGCAGATAAGAAAAAATGTATCCGGTGAGAACTCGGTAGACTTATTCACATATCAAAGAATGGGAGCTGAGTTTTTCTCACCAGAGCATTTTCCTGCGTTCACTGAGTTTGTCAGAAGCTTTAATCAACAAGAAATGCATAAGGACGATCTTCCTGTTGAACAGGAAGAAACTGCTGAATCTCTACAGACAAGTTTAGATATAAGCGTTCAAATACAAGCAGCTCAGCGTAGTACAGATGATCTTCCTGTTAAAGAGGAAAAAAATGTTGAATCTCGACGGACAAGTTCAGATTTCAGCGTTCAAATACAAGCAGCTTAGCGTAGTATTTGATGGACATGTATACGTAAATATGAAATATTATAGCTGTATATGAGGTTTTTTCCCCTAATTAATACTTTCCCGTTTTCTATTGTTCTCCCATAATGATCAGTCCAATGTTGACGCAGATGATCTGATTTTGAGATTTCAGGCTAAGGAGATTGGTTCACACTTCCAACTGGGAAATTGAGGGTAAGGGATACTGATGATTAAAAAAAGATTCGGCTCATACAACTGTTCTATGTACACTTGTTTCTTAACTGATGCCTGCATTTGACCATGGGCTCACTTAATTTTCCACACAATAAGCTAAAATATAAACTTGTGTTCTTAACTGATGCGCATTTGACCATGGTATTTTCCATATGACAAGCTAAAATAAAGCTGTGCTTACCTTGCCCCTGTACTTTGGATCAATGGTATGCTCTTAACTTTGTTGGGGCAAAACAACAATATTTATTTTCACTTTAAGGCCAGCTAAATGGACGGGGGATGACAACAGTAGAGTAATCACGCAAAAAATTGTTTTATCTATTTTTATCCGAATCCGTGCGAAACCATTATCAGTATTTATCACCAATCTAATTAATATTACTCGATTAATATTCGAATCTATTTAATTATCTATTTATTATTAAAAAAATTAAAAATAAAATTTAAACTAACTAAATGATAGAAAATTAAAAAAATATACAAACAATTTACTATAAATTACTATAAAATCAAATAAAACAAACAAAATAAAATATAAAATCTAATTCAACACATTCAAATTAAAATAATTTATCAAATTATTCAAAAATAACATCAAAACAATAAAATTAAATATCGCTCATTCTGATAAAAAAATTATATTTCAAAATCTTCAACTCTCATTGCATTATAAATTATTCAAAACTAACACTAAAACAATAAAACTAACTAAATGCAATGAGAGTTGAAGATTTGAAATTTATCGAATCTATAAAAACAAAAAAAATTATATTATTACATTCAATAAATTACAATAATAAATTGCATAATATATATATTACATAAAATCAGGTTCATTCAGATAGCATATATCTGATAGCCTATATCTATATCCTAATTAAACCTGTAATAGGTTTATATATATCTAAACCGGTTCCAAAATCCTAATAAAATTATCTATTGATGCAATTATGCACTTTATGGAAGAACGTTTTCTTGGTTTTATATATATATTTTAAATTCACATCCCGGCATCCCAGAAAATTGTTCAACCAATATAATTTACTACTACAAATGCAGAGTTAAATATCATTATATACACAACAAAATGTACAGAGAACTATTAAAAAGGACACAGATCGAATGTTCAAAGCTTTGAAGTCCATGACCATGATCTCCTTTCACAGACTGATTTCAAACTCTGTATCCAAGCTGCAGGTTTTTTTTGCATTTCCTTTGACAAACGATGCCCATATGCAATATGTTCCTGTAGATCATCTTATTATATCACAACCAGAACCTTAAAACTTCGCACCTGAAACAAAGAAGATAAGGTCACAAATTCAGTTAGATTATAGTGAATATTTTGCCATCTAGCGAGTGGAAATTTATCGTCAATAGTCAATATGGCCAACTTCTCCATTTATAAAAGCAACAGCCATAAAATCATTCGTTTCACCAGTGTTAGGTAGCAGCAATAAAAGTTGCAATTAACCTAGGAGTAATCATCCAATTAAGTGTCTAACGCAATAGCAGGATTTTTGAATCTCTCTGAATCATGCAAGGATATTTAAAATGTCAGCAATTGATGATTCCTACACATGCAAAATAGCCAAAGATTCCTGGATTACGAAATGTTGTCTATAAGACTTGATAACAAGCCAAATGAAACCGGAGTGAACCCGTAATTTTCTGCCTGAACAATTTCTATACTCGAAAATATAGCCCCTTCTCTTTATATGCTTCTAATGTACATCCATATGGACCCAGATGAGAACACATCAAAGCTAAAAAATATTTTCTTTTATTGCCTATGATAGCTCAATATAATTACATCTTTGTAAGCTTCAAACTCAAAATAAGGGACTCCATACCTGTTCAATCATATGCCATCATTCACAAGCAATCTTGGTGTCGAAGCTGCTGAGACATATTGCAAATGCTTGGAATGCAGAAATTGGGTACCGGTAATCCATAGTAAACAAATCCTTTCCCACTTTCCCAAATTGGAGAACGATCTTCTCATGTTCTGGACCAGATGGTTTATTTTCAGGTGAAGCAACCAGCTGAAAATTTTTCACTGAAGCAACTGTCACTCGTCCATGAAAGTTCAAACACCAACACTGAAGCTGCTCGTGCCACCTTGGAGCCTTGTTTTTTAATACCAACACTCCATCATCCTGACTGGACAAAGGTCCTGATTGGAAATTCTCTGTGTGGATTGATTTGGAACGGAAGAATGGGAGTGTTGGAAAGACATCTAAGCTGTGACGGGAAAACTCAGTCTGTGTGGGGGCCACTCCGCCAGATTCAATAGCAGTGGCAGGGATAGCATCCATAACGCAATGCATTCTCCTTGGACCCCTGCTTTTGATATAGAACAAATTTTGTGAGCATTGGCTAGCCCCAAGGAAACCATGATAAGTAATTTAGTTTTGCTACAGCTAGAAGAAAAATGTTAACAATTAACAAATATACCAGGGCACTGAATAAAGGAAGAGGACAGTGATTCTCCATTTGTTCTCAAAGAAAATCTATAAATGCATAAACCAAAATCTTACCTGGAACCCAACACATTCAATTCATACGAAATGTGAGCAACAGGATAGTTTCCAGCAGGGACCCTAGGTGCAACTTGTTTCAAGTTAACTAGCCTAGTGGAGCGACTTTTTGTCATCTTGGCTCCAGCATGAGGTGGCTGTCCATCGAAGATTGTGAATTTGGTTCCAAGAAAATTCGATCTTGCCAAATGAAGTTTAAACGTTAATGATTTTAGCCAATAAAAAGATAAAACAATAAAAAATTTATTCTATTTGTTAGTCATATCATACCTTAGCTTTCCAACATATGTACTGCTTCCCTTTGACATATCATCTGCATGAAGAGAGATGATATAATCTGTGAAAGTGGGGCGTCTACACTTGCGTGCAGCCAGAAGGAACTTTCCATCATCAGCTAGTGCTGCATTACATACAAAAGCAAAATATTCAATTCACTACGGCTTAAGATGGGACCAGCAAGAAGACAGCCAGTCGTTCAAGTATAGAATGATAATTGATGACAAGTAGTAAATTTTTTAATCATACTTGTGATTTGATGAATAAACAATCTCAGAAGAAAATTTTGATGGTAACTTATAGCCAGATTCTCACCATTTGTTAAACTGAGGTAAAGGTAGTATTTTTGGGTGGACCTGTACCGCTTTATAAAGCACTGGAGGAGCAAATCCCTTGGACCAGGCTGCAAAAATTGGCCACCAAATGTGATGACAAATGACAGAAAGATTCCAAAAAATGAAAATCATGTTAATAATGAAATCCAAACTCAGAAAGCAGCCACACCATAATAATACTTGTATCATATCCCACAACACTGTTGGAAGAACAGGAGGCCTATTAGTATTAGCAGTTTGGCACTAATCATAACACAACTCCGGGCACAAAAATTACAAGAACATTTATTATTAGAAGGAAAATTATAAACCAAAGAAGAAAATATCAACATCAGTGTGTGAAATTGAAGCTAATAATCGAAGTGGGCCTGCAATAGTGAAATTAAAAACGAAAAAAAATGGTCCCTAAAGGGCATGCACATGGAAGTTCTCAAGCAATTTCTTGTGTAAACATCAAAACAATTCATGCTTGGAAAAGGTGGTCCCAGCATACAAGCTCTTACAATTATTATGCAGATGATATGGTTAAAAACTCCACCAAGAAATATCACCAACAAAAAAGGTTCCATAAACACCACAGCTTAGCTTAAGCTAGAAGATCGTCGCAACTTTACCAATATACATAAATCAAATATCAACAGCATATTAATGATTATTCACAATAACTTTAATACTATAAATGGCAAGATACATGCAAAAACTACATTTGGCAAATAAACCACAGATTGAATCAACAGGCACAAACATTAGACTAGACTGAAATCAGGATTACACAAAAAGAGAAATTAAAATTCCATTTTAGCATTCTTAAACATGTCTCCGCCATGGAAACCATATTTATACTCTTAAAAACATTTCACAGTAACAATAAAAGACCAGCCTTATAAGGGTCTCGATGACAAGGAACCAAATTAAAGTAAAACTATGATCTTTCAACATCACCAGCAAAGGAAACAAGTGAATTGCGGCAACAGCGCTTCTATACCTATAATTCGAACTCAACCCATCATCTCTCTGCACACAACTAATCAAAACCCAATTTTCCTACTTTGAAATCAACTCCATTAATTTTTTTTTTAAAAAAAACGGTTAGACGAAAACCTGCTTGACGGAAATGGGGAAAGTAAGCTTCCCGGAGAGTTCAGGGACCTTGACTAAATCCTTAGTGATGAGTCTCCAAGTGCGACAGACACCAGCACAAGCCACCACACTTTTTCTGGGAGGCCAACTATTCTCTGATTTTTCAATTCTCATTAGAACCTCTCTCAAGAGTTCCTGAGGCATGCTAGCCCAGCACGACGTGTCCTCCACATGCCTGGCCTCCGCTGTGTGCGGCGGAGCAGAGCCGTCCTGCGCCACTCGTTGGGACCTTGATCGAATTATCATGCTCCTAATCGCAGACATTGGGTTGTTTCAAAGAATAACAGAAGAATCTAATTTATTAACAATAATAGTAATCGAAATTTAAAGAAAAAATTAGATTTTCCATCACAGAGAGAGAGAGAGAGAGAGAGAGAAGGTTAGAGATGAGCAGAGAGAAAGTGGTTAATGGCAATGGCAGATCTCCTTCAGTTAAGTATAACACTTATAGTTTTAGTACCTTATCTTTATCTGCTAAAAAAAATTTATTTTTTTCTTTTTTCATAATTGGAATTTTTTTTAGTAAAAGATATCCTTTGTGGCAGTTTTCTTCCTTAATAATTTTATTTTATCAATTCAAAAAAAATATAATAATTATTTTAAATAATTCACAATTTATCATTGACTTTATTTGTCAATAAATTCATCAATCCAGTCTATTCTCCACCTATTAAATAGGATCTACTCTTAAGATATTTTCTTTTTCACAAAAAGAAAAAAAAAATATTTAAAACATGTTCACATTATTTTGTTGACAAATAATTTTCTCACATCAAAAATTAGAAAAATAAAATGATAATGGATGGATTTATGTCAAAATAATAATTCTTATAAATTAATTTTAATATATAGCAATGTATTATTAACTTCATAATTGATATATAAATTTGATATGAAAAGAAATTTTTTTATATTATATAGAAATCTTTAATATTGAGAAATACTAACAATATTTTTTTAATTTTTTTTGAACAGTTACGCTATAATTCGTCTATATTATCATGATGTGGATGAATCGTAGAGCAGTGTTAAAAAAAAATCAATAACATTTCTCTTAATGTTTATGCTTCACCATATTGTTAGATTCTTTGATTTGCAATTTTATATAAACTATTTGCTCTTAATGTCCTCATTTGAAGTAAATTTTTCCATAAAAGTAAATAATTTGTTCCACAATGTTATTAAAGTATGGATTTTTTTTTGTTGTAAATATTTAAAAACAGTACAATTTTTTTTTTTTATGAAAAATGCTATTAAGGATAAAATTTTGAATCTCATCCAACCCACCAAGGAAAGACTTGACTCATTCCTTCTATTACAAACTTTGCAATTGAAATTGTGCAAATCAAAACACCACTCATAAATCATACCCACTAATCTATATTCTCACAAGAATATGATTTTTTTTTATATAATTTGTAACTATATCTATATTAAATTTTAGCAATAAGTATTAAGTAATAACTTTAAAAATAAATAAATAAATGAAGAGTAAGCGTTGCCATCTTAGTATTCTCAACATGATATTGAAACTTGAGAAAATTACAATAACATAAACATATTACAAATCCCATATGATCCAAACCCAAAATCTCCAACCCAATTAACAAAATGTTTTCAATTTATTTTTTATATTTGAGGTTAAAAAAACGAGTATATTGAAATT
This sequence comes from Triadica sebifera, assembly GCA_023653625.1. NCBI lineage: Eukaryota > Viridiplantae > Streptophyta > Magnoliopsida > Malpighiales > Euphorbiaceae > Triadica > Triadica sebifera. Next base: position 2,191,808 of record CM042908.1, read on the forward strand.
TAATATGAAAATTTTAAATTTTTTTAATCTAAATCAAATTTATATATTCATTTATAACAATTATTTTCCTGTATATAATAAAAATTTAGTACATAAAATTTTTTAAATAACTATTTGCTTGCTTTGCACTAATTTCTCATTCCCCGGGTTGGGTTTGGTAGGATTAAGAGTGTCTACATCCACCTGCTTACATAATACTCATTGCTAATCATTCACTAAAAATAATTAGGTTTAACCATAAAATAAATAATGTTGATTAAAAATTAATGAAATGTAATTAAGAAAAGTAGTTTGGTGATTAGGAGTGGGCCCATATCGAAAATAATGTATTGAAAGGTGGGTCCCACTCGCCCACGAGGAGAAGGGTTATCTAATCTCCCCTCTCATATTTTTGTTGACTCTTAGTCCACGGGCGGATCCCAAACACAACCTAATTTCTTTTTTTTCTTTTTCCCCGTAAAATTAAAGTTACTTATAATTTTATAAAAATAGTATCTATATACACAAATAACAGAAAATTCTAATAAATTTACAGGACATAAAACAAAAGAAGTTTATACTACTACTCCAACAAAAATATGCAGGAATTAAGTTTAGCGGTTTGAGATAGTTCATAATTTTTTTTCTTTAATATCTGTTTAGAGTTCTAAATAATTACTGATTGAAAATTTTTATTTTTAGAGTTTTTTTTGAATAGTTATAATTTTTTTTAAATACAAAAATTAAATTATTTTTATATTAAATTATCCTTTTGTATAAAGAAACAATGAATTTTTAAATTATATTATATTTAATTACTTTTATATCATATATATTTTTTGAAATTTTTTTATTCATTGATTAATATTTTTTTATTTTTATTATATTAAAATAAATAATTACATCAAACAAGTGATATATTATAATTTATATATATATATATATATATATATATATATATTATAAAAAATATTTATATTAAATTAAATAAGTGATGTCTTTATTAATAATTTTATATTTTAATATCAACAATTTAATTATTTTTATTTAACAACAATCATGAATTATCATTTAGCAGTCATTAATCATCAACTATCAACTATTAGGTACATTCAACAATATGGACCTATATATGTAATAAATTGATAGCTTTCAAATTCCATTCAAGTATCTTAACAAGTTTATCTTTCGCTCTCATATAAAAATAATTATTTTTTTAAATTCATACAAATGAATTAATTATTCCTTTTAATTAATATAGTTTGAAATTATAAATTATTTATATTTTTCTCAATTAATTAGGAATATATTTAAAAAAAGAGATAATTGTTCATATATATTTACTAATGATAAGACACCCTAAAAAAGACAAATTATAATACTAAAAATTAAACATATTTAATAAAATAAATTATTAATAGAGATAAATAAAAAGGAGAATATGACAATTTTTAAAGAGTATAATCAAATTAAACTTTTGGTATTTTGTTTTTATTTTCTTGAATTGATTTTAGAATAATCTGATTGGATTATCTCTTCGAGGCAATACCATTACATGTTAATATATTATGGCTTTATTGATAGTTAATAATTTCTAATTAATATATTTAAATTACATTATTACACAATTTATTATTGTAAAAATTTCGAGTGGAATCATAAATTACAAATCAATACAAATATTTGGGTAGTTCATCAATTATTTGATGAAAAAAATATATCAAACTTACCTTAAATATTTTCAACACAATAAAAATATTTATTTAGTCAATCTATTTAAAAATGAGTTTTGAATTCAACAAAAGTAATGAAAACGAAATTGGATTTTACTAATAGATATCTTATTTTAAATTACTAATAGTTTCACAACTTTCAGTTTACAGTCATTTTATTTCAAAACATTTTTTTGTTTATTTTTACTTTAATTGTAGATTTCAATAGATATTTAATTATAAAATTGTGGTAAAAAATATTTTAAAAATAAATCATATATTAATTATGTACTAAATAACTTAATTATTTCTTAAAAGATTGATCATCAAAAATTTCAAAGATTAATTGAACATTTAAAGAGAGCCAACTAAGGCATTAGCATAAGCATGTGTCACTAAACATTAAGTATCACTACACCTCTAGTCTTGATATTTTTTGATTCGTTTTGAATCTACTTTAAAAGATTCGACTCAAATTTAATTTAAATTTTGATAAAATTTGAATGAATCGACCTAAAATTAATTTAAACAAAAAAATAATATAAATTTAACTTTTAAAAATAGGTTTGATCGAGAAAGTCACACAATTGACTTGATATGAGATTTCAAACTAACCGAAAAACATCAATCTAAAAATACCATGAAATTAAAATGATTCGATTCAAACCCAATCGATCCAATCCGATTAGTAAGTTTAATTATCAAATTTTATACATAAAGAAAAAGAAATTTGATTTAAAAAAAAAAAAGGAAAAGAAGAGATGTTGCGAGGTTGCAAGATAAGGCACGAAATGAATAAAATCAACCATACTATGATGATTGATGCATTTTTCTGTTGACTATTTTGCATCTTTCTATTAAATTTTTTTGAAATAGAATACATTGAAATATATATATATATATATATATATAAAATATATGATGTCGATTTTCATTTAAATATTTGAATATTAAAAAATGTTTTGATTCTTTGAATTAACAGTATAGCTGTTTTATATATATATATATATATATATATATATATATATATATATATATATATATATATATATATATATATATATATATATATATATAGAAATATGTGGAGAATAAATAATTTATCTCATAAATTAAAATTATTGTTCAATGATATGAATTTTTTTCCTGATATATATTAATTTTGCATTTTATCAAAAGAATATTACCAAATTAAAAATTGATTTTTATATATATATATATATATATATATATAGAAATATGTGGAGAATAAATAATTTATCTCATAAATTAAAATTATTGTTCAATGATATGAATTTTTTTCCTGATATATATTAATTTTGCATTTTATCAAAAGAATATTACCAAATTAAAAATTGATTTTTATACAGAAAAAAATAATCATAGTCGAGGTATAATAAAGTTGTTTATTTATGTTTATGTAAAAATAGAGATAAAAATTCAAAAATTCAAAAATAATAAAATCAAATGAGTTTAAATATTTAAATAAAAAATTTTAGTTTCTCATCTCTCCATATTTACATATTATACACTTAGGTTTTATTATTTTTTTTTTCCAAAAGAAAAAAAGAAAAAGGGATTCTGCCTTATCTCCGATGTGGGTCTGAGAAGATGAGAAGAGTCATCAATTCATCTCCCTTCGCTTATTATATTTTATATTGAGGCATGAAAACGAAAAAGACCCACAAGCAAATAAATAAATAATAAATATGAAAACAAAGTCTTAGCTGGGAAGACCCATTTGTCCAATTTTGCTGTCTATTATATTCTACAACATGACTTTATTTCTCTTTCCTAAGAATTAATAATGAATTCCTATACTCACATTCTACTGTTATATCACCTATACTTTTCTAAATTTTTATGTCTAATATTGTAAATATGTGAATACAATATGAATAAAATGTTATAATTAAAAAAAAAGAATACAAAGAATATCAATTTGAATTTTTTAACTGAAAAAATGTGTTTTCTTTTTATTGATAAAATTAATTTATATTAAAATTAATAAATTGCATTTAAAAATTAATTATGAAACTTTAAAAAAATTAAATGAAGCACACAATATTTCATTTATGGAAAAAAATTACAATAAAACTTAAATAAAATCAAATATTAAAAATTCGTAAAAAGAAAATACTATATTAATCATAATTTTTTTCTTCTCCGGTTCCAAATATCTTTTACCGATATTATTAATTTTTATGTTAATTAACTTTAACTTTATATTAATTATATATTAATTAATTTTAAATATATTATTGAATGAAAAATATTATTTATTTTTGTATTTAAATTATTATAAAATAATACAAATGAGACCCATAAAATTCTTTTATTCATATGAAATTCTCTCTTTCTTCTTTAAATATTTGAAAGTTTGTAAATTACCAAACAATTCATCCTTCCATGCAATTAGTTTCTAAGTGCCACATCAACAATTGCAATCGCAATTGCAAGATGACGCGGGTGCTCTTAGGCTCCAGCACGGAGCCGTTTCTAGGTGTCAAGAACAGCCCACCCCCAGCATATAAAGCTGGAAAAGTGTCCACCTATAGGAGAACGACACCATTAATGCTCCACAAGGAACAATAGGAGAAGAGCAAATACAAGGTATAAAAGCGGGCATCTTCTCTAGGTAAAAAACCATAATACTTCAACCTTCCTTTCAATTTTCTTTTTCTTTCTCAGATTCTAACTTTAAGAATCGGAGGGGTCACCCCAGCTTGTCATTCTCACAGTCTTCTTCTATCTTGCAGAAACACTAGTTGGAAGCTTAGGCGTTATCAGTAAATATAAAAATTAGAGACGGTGGGGTGAAAAATGAAAATTAACTCGTGGGTGAGAAAATATTTTCATTTGAAAAGAAAGAGAGTGCTTAGCGTTCAAGCGTTGTTAGTAACATGGAAAATATGAGAATCAAAAAGCCAAAAACCCACCTCCAACGCCAACAGGCATCTTCCTTCTGTTCCCCAATTATTCAATTTCATGAGCATGTCACATGTGCAACTTAAAAAATAAAATAAAAAATCTTATTTAATTCCTGATTTGACACACCCACAAAAAAGAAGATATTATAAATATCAAGGTTTGATTTTTTTTTTTCATTCTTTTATGATACTTTAATGAAAACAACAGTCTCCTCCCGCAGGAAACAGGTAATCACCAATGCCGGCTGCTTCTGCTTTGGTTCTTAGTTAGAAACTTACAAATGGGTAAAGTTGTTGTCAAAGTTAATAATATATTTATAGCAACTTAATTATTTTTTTAATTTTTTGTTACCAATCACAAATTGATTCATCCACCAATCACAACTTGAGTATAAAAAGTATCCAGCATTCCCCTGACTTTTCTTTCTTTTTTTTTAAAGAGAATTTTAGAAGGTAATTGGCTTTTTGGCCTTTTAAAGCTGTCAGTCACAGTCAGATGATGAAATTCCACTCCACCAAAGACAAAACAAAAAACACCATCCCTATTCCTCAGCCTATGGAAGAGAGCCACATGTTCATCCAACTAAAAATAAAATTGGCAGATATTTCATGGTCATGAATCAGAAATCTGATTTGTAATTATTTAAAGCTGTGAAGATATAGAAACAACATATAACACAACACAGGAGGCTGTCCAAATCTATATCTATCAAATACTTAACCCACTCACTGGCCACTGCCACTTTTGTCTATAAATCAAGGGTATACGCTGGTAAGCAACTTCTGCTCTCTCTAGAAACTCCTCCATTATCCCTTTGAATTTGAGCATTAAAGTCCCCACTCCCCACCCTTACCGAACTTCATTTGCCACAACTTTAACAACTTGCTTCCTTTTTTTTTTTCATTTTATTTTCAAGAGTGGTGTTTCATCATTAATTTATATGATGCAGTCAGTCATATATTGAGTTATTAACAATACATTTTCTCCTTGTCAATTTTTGAGCAGATATTGAAATTAAGGGCAGTAGAAATTAGCAATAATAATTCCTACCCTAGGCAATAGCCAATCAAATTGAGAAAGCAATGGAACGACTTCTTCTTCTTCTTCTTCTTCTTCTTCTTCTTCTCTCTCTCTCTCTCTCTCTCTCTCCCCCCCTTTTTCTCAAAAATGAAGCCATACATTGAATGAAGTAAAAGCTTCTAACCTAACTGTTGCATAAAATGTGCACATAATAGCGTGCACAGTTGATCAATATTCCTTTTTTTCTCCCTTTTTAATACAACAATAAATAGAATTGATGAAACTTCTTTAAACTTCACTATTTTCATCATCTCACTTAGCTCAGTCCAAAAAGAGAAAAAAAATTCCTCCTGCATTTCATGCTTGGTTTTCTAGTTCCAAAGAAGAGTAGGAAGCAACGAAAGAAAATGATTATCAAAAAGCAGAAATTTCAGACAAGCCTCCAGTACTTGGCAAAACACTCAAAAATCTAAAGTTATTATTCTGCAACTGATTGTCACGACTCAACTGTATCCACCGTCCAAACATTAAAATGGACTTTTTTGTAAGATAAACTTCACCAAGTCACTGGCTACAGTCAACTTATTCCACGGAGATCTTAAACTCAGTTAAAGAATACAAACTTCATGCATGCGTTCTCATAAAGCATCATAAGACGAACCCATTTAAATAAAAAGAATTGATAGACACTATAGCTATTGGCTATATTAAGAGATATTTATTTATTTCTATCAATATATAAACAAAATCACAGAAGTCAAGAAGGATACAGACGGTTAGAATAAACAATTGTTGTGATGTGATTCTTTTGGTTTCAAAAAGAATAGGATCCTAACCTCATGTACTGTACTACATACACCTTTTCCTAACCAAAATTCCCACCAGGAAGACTCCTATAAAACGGGAACACTTCCACTTGTTTGCTGCATGGTTCCTAGGGTTTGTCCTGCAAAATCAATGATATCAACTCATGGAGAAGTTAATTTGCCTCTAGATACGAATCCAAAATCAACAACAAAAAGAAAAGAAGACAAAGGAGGGAGTTCAGCATAATACAGTGCTCATTCTCATTCACGAGCAGTAAAAATTACAGCTATAATCATTCACAAGCAGCTGCCACTCTACCAGTTATTGAGCTTAATTCCAATTAGCCTGTCTAACCATACTATCTAAGGGTCTGTTTGGCATTGTGTTTGACAAAAGCGCTTTTGGAGAAAAAAAAAAATTATTTTTAAATTTTTTGAGTTTTGAAAACTGTTTGTGGAGAGAATGCAGATAAATAGATGTTTTTCTTAGAAGTAAATTTGAGAAAAACAGTTTATAAAAAATTAAAAAAATCAATCAATTAAATCAAAAAAATTCTGAACATGTTTTTTGGACACCTAACAGCAATCCCGAATACACCCTAAACTTATTTTCTACAAGCTCAAAAATAAAGAGCCAAAATTCAATAACAATATAATAAATTAGTAGACTACCTGAGTTGCCTGCAAATGCATAAGCCTTTGGAAGATATTTGCCTCTAAGCAAACCAACAAGAGCAGTCTGAGGCCTTAAATTACAATCCACAGGAATCTTATTAGAGAAGTTAGAGGCTGGACTGCTACCTCCTGATTCATCCAAGTTTGCTTCTGTACCTTGTGTAAGAATTTGATCAGGTTTACATACAAAAGGTTCTCTCTGTTTGCAAGAAATGATAATTCAAGTCAGTAGCTCCTCAATAAATAACTTGTAAGCAGTCCTGCAAAAATAGATTGCTTAAACACAAATGCAGGAAAAAACACTGAGATTTGTTTAAAACTAGACAAGCCCTATCAAGATAAGACATAATAATTCTCTTAGAAATAGTAAATGTTGTCATGTTGATTTAAACAATCTGGAGAATATAATTGGATTTATACTTGAATTGGTGGTGAGTGAAGTTCTAAATGGTTCTCTTAAATTTATCACACTATAAAGATTAGACACGCAACAACTTCTCATTAAAATGCTCAAATGGAGATCAGCCCGCAAATATTATGCAAAAACCTTTTTATTGATAGGACCCTCAATTTGCTCATGTGGACAGTCCCTACTGAATGAAGCCTGTAACTGAATTATGCTTTCCTGTGATAATCCAGGACTCGTGACATTATTGCTATGTCCCTTGGCTGATGATGCATGGTACATATGAGCAACTGCAGACCGAAGGCGATTGCTTTTTTGAGAGTAATAAACTTTTGTAGCAAGGGGAACTGGAACATCTGATTTAATTGTGTCGATTATTGTTGAATATTGAGAAAGAATACAGCAGTCAAAAGTCAAGAATCAGAAAAAGGTTTAAGACATTGTAAACAAAAATGTTATGAACTGATGATTATCTAAACTGAAAGCAATAAGACAATACCTTTTCTCAGAAGGGAATGTGCATGAGCTTGCCCAGGGGACTTGGAAATAACACAATCATTGGGCGTGTCACTCCCTGAAGTAGACTGCATTTGAAAATCCCTGCCTGAACAATGCCAGAAAAAAGATGTCTTCATGAGTGAGTCTATGAATATGTCATGTTCAACAGCAACAAGGGAATCCAGAAAATTCCAGAAAATATTAGATGAGTTATCAATATAGAACTGTCAATTGGCAGTTAGCATAAAACCCAATTTATGCCTCGGCAAGTCAAGCATATAAGGACAGCATGTATATCTAACACGATTTCATACCGAAAAAGGGGAAAATAAAAGAAAAGAAAAGTAAAGAATAACCAATCATGGGTTACATCTTAATATGTGTATTCAAAAAAAAGAAAAAGCTGCTGGCAGGATCTTATCCTGAAGTTCATAGTGAGCTTCACCAAACACAGGCCTTCAATTCTAAAACTTAATTGGGCAGAGCTCAAACTTGCTACTGTCTGAGCTCATCTCAATCCTACACCAATGTTCAAGGATGTGTAGAGTTCAGCATATTAAGAACATAATTTTAAATGTCAACAAAGTAAACTCTCAAACTTCTACAATTCTCCGTTTTATGGAGGCAAACTTAAGACTTTCAAAGAGAAGAAAGATTCCTATACAATGGGTTACTTCCCAATATTATGTCGATTAAATATATATAATTTGTGGGGCTGTGCAAGCAGCCATTTGTGGAAATAGCTTGGTCTTTGCATTTCTTCTTTATTTTTTTGCATATATTTATGTTATCTTATCTTCTTTTAAATTTTAGAAGGGAGACCTTCGAAACCAGGTCTCATTAAATTAGAGCAGACAGCAATTAGTAAATAAGTTGAAAGTTGAAATGTGAGTGCTCAAGCATATTTCGATGAAGTTAAGATGTAATAAAATAAAGGAACAGAAATTCTTATTCAAACTTGGAGAAATAAGAGATTTTCAAAATTTGAGAACAATAAATATGGCCTTACGGGTAAAAGTATCCATGCTTATGATTTTTGCTAAGCCACAAGCCTCTTCTGGATTGTTTGATTGTAATAGATGCTGACTCAATGCACTACAAGAGCACAAAGGGAATATGTAGTGTGAGCAAATAGGAATGACTCATAACTGTGATTAAAAGGCATTCAGATAAATTTTGTGCTTCAAATTTATAGAAGATTCTTGGTTACAAGATTAAAAGGCTACCACAATCCAATCAACACATTAAACCATGACCCTTCCCCACTCTTCACAACAGATGAGGATGTTGAAAAATACCTTAGAAGTCACCTCCTACCCACATGGCAAAGTGCTTTATCACTTATCCACACAATAAAGATGCATGACAATAGAAATCCAAATATTATTTTGCAGTCATGAATATATTCTCCTATACAATAGCTAACAGAAACAGTGGATATGTTCCCAGCAAAGGCACTCCTAAACAGAAAAAACAAATAGCCTTTAACATCAATAGCACAACAATTAAATGCAAAACATAGCTGGAAGTTAATAAAGATAGAATTAATAACAAACAGGAGGACATCAATGCAGAATATATATCATAATCCAAATAAAAAATGACCGTGATACCTGAGAATATGGGGATAAACATTATTTAAAGCAGTCACATTGCATTAAGAACGAAGAATCATACTGTTTAGAGCGTTTTGTAGGAGGTGGCATTATACATGCTGAGTGGTCAGTATTCTCAGTACTCACTCCTTTACCATCCATCAAAGATGCCACGCCAACACATGCAGAATACCCTGAATGAACACAAAGAAAGCAAGAAATATAAAGCCAAATCCAATTTGTTTGTCTCCACATATATGATAGCAAATGCAAACATGTCCAAAGAGGTTACAAAATCACAGAAAAACCCAATTTGCCACCCATTTTAGATGATGTGTCATACATTGAAAATCAATCAATTTTACAATACTAATATCCCTAAAATAGCTAAGGATTACTAATTCTACCAGAATATAAAAAATTTAACCACCTTTTGAAGAAAACCCACAGAGATCCAACTCTGGAGTAAGATGTATGTCTACAAAACATATACTTCCCATCTTTTTCTCTTAAGTGCAGTCTCAATTGCTGGCACTAGTACTACCAGCCTATTTTACAAATTTCAAGAACAACCTTTGCATTATATGAAAAAATGCCAGAGGACCGTTATAATTTTTCTTTTATAAATCCAATTTGGAAAATGTCATATAAATACTAAATTCTTCACATAAACAAGTTAAACAGCCAAGAGGACATTATGCTGCAAACACTTGGCCAAGGAAGAAAACCCACATAATTGGCTTATGGCTACTCCTTTTGCTGCCTTAAAAATACAATTAATTACCCATTGGAAGTTCATGACTGTATCCCTTCAAAAGATCATGTTTGAAGTGACAGGTGATAATCTGTAGCTGATCAAGTGACCTTCACAGCAGATGTAAATGGCAATCCCATCATGAGGTAGCCATCATTTGCATCCATGGATTGCACACAGTTTTGTTTTCAGATGACAAGATGAAAAAAAGGAATGATACAATAAATTTTGAAGAAACAACTGTAATTTAATGAGTTGGAATACCACCCAAACAAGTAGGCACAACTCAGAGATACACTAAGTAAAATGCAAATAATGTTGAGACTTTAAGTAGATGAAGAGTCAATACCCATGAGTATGAACTCAAACATCAAGGATGATGTCAGCAAGGATACTTGCCTTTATACCAAGGCAGAATAAAGGATCAAGAGACAATAAGACTGATTTCAGACAAAACATTGACAAGTTAATTTCAACCAAGAGAGTAAGCTGTAGTCAAAAGAAATCTAATGCACTAAATAAAGAACAGAGTGATGCCAAAGTCACTATAGCTGCAAAAAGAAGAACAGATACATTCTCATTGATCTTTGATATAGAAAACCTTTGAAGACACAAGAAATGAAGAGAGAACAGGACTCACTCTTTGTATCCAAGGAGAAGGAAGAGGATACTCCAGGTTGCCGATCCAACTGAGACTCTGATGGAGTAAAATCATGTGCATCTGCAGACACAGACCTTTCTTGCTTTGTAACTAATGTAGTGTGGTTTAAGATGCGTTAAGAACAAAGATGATATTATCATTCTGATCAAACAAACTAGCCAGCATAAAAAGAAGCAAAACAAGAATTGCTCCCTTTCAATGATATGCATAATCAAAAAACATTGAAAAAAGATTCTCTCCAAAACAATAACACAACCACTTCAGGCTCTTTGCACCAATCCTCAGCTTCAAAAAGATACTGAAATTTTGAAAATGCATATATTTTATTGAACAAGCAGGACAATAGACCTGTTTTTTAAGTCCAAAGCAGAATGAAAAGAACGAGAAAAAAGAAAACAAATGAGGATACTAATATAAGCAGTTAATAACTTTTTCTTCTCCTTCCTTGTAGGTTTCCTGCGCCGTACGCCACCCTCAAGTTCCATCATCATTTCTTTTGCGGAATTTAAGGACCTACAAAGTTCTGAAAAAATAAGGGGGAAAAGACAAAAAAAAAACCAACTCAGCACTAGAACAACTGAATTTTAAGAGCAAGACAACCAATTGATCAACACAATATATTGAACAGTATATAAATCTGGTCAACCCTAAGAAACATACACTCATGCCCACATGGATTTCAAAATCGGACAAGGAATCAGCCAACCCAACCATGGGAACTGGACCAAAAGCTATAATTGTTTTTTAACAAACTTATCTGGAAGAGACAGAAAATTAAACGCAACTGAATACTTACACGCAGTTTAACCAATCAGGCATCATTTGATTTAACTCATCATCAAATTAAAGTCAGAGACAGAAGACCCTTCAGCTAATTGAAGAACACAACTTGAATTATGTTACCTTTTAAGTAATTTTTTATGAAGTATCTTCAAGAACTCTACAATAAATCCTTTGCAATTGTATAATGGAACAAATAAAAATTATTGCATATTTTTTATTATAAATATCATATCGTTCATGTATAGGAGGTTATAAACAAGATGGTGGTGTAAATCATCTTACAAAGGCCCAAGATTACCAAGGCAAAGATAATTATATTAGTGACACCAATTTTGGCCCTTATTGCACATTCTATTCTACTTTACTTCCATGTATGTACAATCTGATCAAGCATATAATAACATATGGTATCACGGACCAATAAAGAAGCATGAAAATGACACTTTTTGGACCTGATCAATGAAAACAGTTCATATACATCATTTAAACACCAATTGCTATATAAAGAAAAGGGCTTGGAAAAAAAGAAATGGCCTGAAAAAACAGAAAATAAAACTTATTTACCTGCATGACGAGTATACTGATTGGACTTCACTGGTTTCTTGCAAGCATTACAACATACCTTCACAACATATTATCCAATCAGATAAATTATGCAATATGCAAGCAAATATGAGGAAACAAACACTCATAAAATCACACACACAAAAAAAAAGACATTACATTAAGAGTAAACAAGTTATTGTTAAAAACTAGGGGTGAGCAAATTATCAAACCTGACCCGAACCGAAACAACACAAAAAATCCCCTTCAAAACTCAAGCTGATAGAATCCAAATTTAAAAAATTGGGTTGGTTTGGGTCAGTTAACCAGTTTTTAGTCAATCTGCAAAGAAAATTGTCTGACCCAAACCAAACCTGAACATTGAATTTGTTCACCCTTATAAACTCAAGATACAACATAGAGAACAGATTCCGGTTTAATTGTGGTCATGCCATCATGCCATTTTGATCCCTAAATGAATACTTCAGTCTTCTAAGCTATTGTATAGAGGAATAAGCTTATGAGTCACCACAGAGAAAACCATAATCAGATTATAGAAAATCATCACTGGGTTTCAATTGATTTACAAATATGACTTCTTGCAGCAAAACTCACTCTACTTCCCATCTTAAATATAGAACATGTGAAGGTAACTGTTTTCCAGAAAACTTCAAGTTCTCCTTAACTCACCATTCAAATATTGCAGCAAGAAAGCCCCCAACAAAAGTTTGAAGGTGCCTCTCAGCCTTCACAAGATCAATTTTCCAACTGCATGCCCCCAAATTGTTGAACAGATTTGCTTCAGTATTTCACACTCCAATTATTTAAAAATTGTTCATCCTAATAATTAGGGATGGATTTGAACATTCAGATCACTAGGGCTACCCATAACAAAATGCAATTGGAGATCTTAGCATCAAAAGCACACAAAATCATAGTTTAACAACATTTTATACAGGGAGAATCAGTGAGTAGAATACATTGTAGAGTCTAGAGTTGTGTTTACAAATTTTACAAGCCATCTTATCCTTCAATATCTAGTACAGCCATCATGGTCCTGATTCTTGGGAAAAAATTCTGTAGTTCATCTTAGTTTTTGAACTGTCACCGCCATAAACCAACATCGAGCAAAATGATCCACAAGGACACATGGATGAAAATATAAGCATGAAATAAGGATGCCAAAGACAAACTTCTATAGCATACCAATTTATATAATTGAGACATTATCATTAACAAAAGGAAGTCCAAAGCACTGCTGAACCTTACCAGATCCAAAGGGTCAGTCATTGGTTTCAAACCAAAAACATGCATATCTGCCAAGGATATCATCAAACAGATGAGAAACTAACACTAGAAAACTTAAAAAATGAGTAGAAATTGTAAAATACAAAACAATTAACACTTAAAATTAGGGGTGAGCACAAGTTGGGAAAATTTGGGGACTGACAAATCTCCAGAATTCTCTTCAGAGTTGGGAATTCAAAAATGAAAGGATCCAAAACCAGACCAAATATATTTCAGTATTGTACGGAAATTTTAGACAGTCCAAAAATTTTGGGATTTTGATGCCAATTCGCTCTAAGCTAACAAGCACCATATTTGGGAAAAAAAACTATATACAAAACAAAAATACTACAATCAATATTACACTGCATGAATATAGACAAATAATCACAGTAAATGAAAATATAAATTAAATTAAATCATTATTAAGCTAATACAATCTCAAACCTCAATTAATAATATGTACAGAATTTTAACTAAATTTAATTTTTATGAGAAATATTCTACATTAATAAAAAGTTATTTAGAAAAAAAAAAATTGATAAATTTAAGAATAACAATTTCAGTTGTTTTATTATCTCCTAAAATAGAAAATGTGCACAACCAAATTTTTAAGAGCTAATGAATTCCGTAAAATGAATAATTATATGGCCATTTAATACTCTAAACATTCTGAACGAATTTTAGGAACAAAAATGGTTGAACATAATATAAAAAGTGGAAGTAACAAATAAATTTAAAGGTGCTTAAAAAAATTTAATTACTAAATAGAGAGTTTTAATTACATCATCAATATTTTTGTTAATTCACAAAGTATGTAATGAATTGCTAAGTACATTCTAATAAAATAATGAAATTATTGTTAGTTCATATGTACCTCCACTATTAAACCAATCTATCATACCTTAATGTAAGTTGAAGGTTAAACAATGTATTATTAGTTTATATTTAGCTTTATTAGTTATATAACTCTATACCTGGAATGATAATTAGATATTGTATACTACTAGTTTATTCATGTATAATATATTAATATTCCATGCTTGTGATACACTCAGGTAATACAAATATAATTATTGTATATTTACCAAGAAATATATAAATATAATTTATTATATATAGAAATCATGTTGAAGAAGGTTTATGATCATATATATGGTATTTAATTAATATTATAAAAAATCAATTAAAAACATGTCAATATATTATTTCAGTCCTTAAATTCAGTACAAAACGGTTCTTGATCAAAATAAAGTATTAAATATAGAACCATAGCAAAATGTAAATATCAGGATAGTTCGGTTCAAAAGAAAGAGTCACAAGTGAACAGAACTTTCAGTACTGGTTATATCAATTCATTATTTGGATTGGTTCAGGAGTATTAGAATCCATGCTCAGCGCTACTTAAAAATGCAGATTTTGCAAGGATCCTGAAAACTACAACATTAAATGATAATACCATGTCCTTGTAAAATTTGAATTGTTCTTTAACCATGGCGACATAGGCTAACACTATTGGTATGAGACACCCAACCTGACTGGGAGAACTATGAGTTTTGCTATCTCTCCCAAATATAGAACAGCATTCATTAACCTAATCCACAGACCATTCTTGAAAGGTCAAATAGAAAATTCAATGCAATCATTATTACCTTCTTCATCAAGAAAATTTGCTTCATCTGCCTCATTCAGCTCTCTGTGAATGCATTGGGCAGCTAATTTCTGCTGGGCAACTTCCTCTGCAAAATTGCGAGATAAAAATGAAGACAAAATTGAAACAACTTTACAATTTTAACTGAACCATATGCTTAAAAATTAAATTGCTTGAGTCAAAATAATGTAGTTAAAGCTTCATAACTTCAAACTATCAACCATAGTCTCATTTCACCTCCAACAGTTCGTGATAAACTTTCTGCAGCCAAAAGCCTAGCCATGACAGCGATTCTTCCACTTCCTAGTGAGCACACCATTGCTATAAACAACTAATAAGGTACCTGTACACTGCGACTGCCAGAATCATATCAGATATTACCATTAAAATATGTAACCGACCCGAAACTAATTTATATCCAACGGCATTACCAGGCATAACTCAAACTGAATCCCACTAGCACAGACATTAAGAAAAAATTTAATAAAAATTGAAATCGAAAACGCACATGTAGAACATAACCCTAAGTTCACATTGAAATGGATTATCGTAAAGAAAAACAAAAAGCCTAAAGAAGTTAATCAGGCATTTAAAACGATGAAAATTGAAATCAACCACAAAAGAACAATTAAAAGCAGAAAAAAAACTTCACCTCGAATCTATACAAAGCAATAATGAGAAAAACCCCTCGGAATCAACGAATTCGAATCTAAGAAAAATAAATTGTAGATCCCATAGCAATGCGCGCATTAGTGAAAAGGTTGACGAGAGGATAAGATACGATGGCAATGAGAGAGGAGAAACCCTAGAGAGAGAGAGAGAGAGAATTTACAAATTAGCAAACAAGGTGTTAGGGGCTTCTTGTTGTTGTTGTTCTTCTTCTTCTTCTCTCTCCTCATGGAGGAGAGGAGAGGAGAGGAGAGGAGAAGAGGTGGCAGAGAGATAGGTGAAGCTAAAAATGGTAACTTCGTTTTGTCTGTGTAATGCAGGCTGGGTTGAGTATGTTACTGTGTGCTTTTGCTTTGCTTGCGAAACGCTTCTCTTGTCTTTATGTGCTTTACTGCGCCATATTTCAAACTTAGAATTATTACTCTTTTCAAATTTCAAATTATTTTTTTTACTTTTTAAAGCATTTTTAAATATAATTTAATAAATCGATATAAATAGAAAAAGAAAACTTGAGGAGCAAATTAATGCTATTTTTTTTTATACGATACAGACATATATGGAGAATATAAGTGAGAATGCAAACATGAATTAGTTTTAATCATCTTAATTTGGGACTAAACTTGCATCAATATTTACCCATTATCACTAATCAAGAACTTGATTGGTATTCTCACATATAAGAATTGTAGAAAGTCTTGAATTCAAGTCTACTCTTTATCATTTATTAATATTGGTAGGAATTTACTAACTTTATATTGAGTATAAGAGAATAATTACTTTTCACAATTTATTGAACTTCCTAATAAATCTAAAAAAAATATTTACTCATTAACTTTTTTGTTTGTTTGTGCTATATATAGTGATGATAATTTAGATCCGACTCGCGATGATCCGCCTCGAACATGATAGATTTTTTATATTTTTTTCCTGCTCCAATTCCAAAAAAAATTTCATTGGAGATGGTATATACATACCTCATTCCAATATATATATATATATATAAATAATTATTTATATTTTAATATAATTAATATTTTTTAAAATAATAAAATAAAAATATAACACTCATTTAAAGTTAAAAATATTATTTTACTTAAATAATTAACTAATTAATTAAAATAAAAAATATTTTTAACATTAGAATAAAAAATTTAATAAAAATTGAGGGAACGAGGTGGGGCCAGAGATCCCCGTCCCCCTGTAGTGCGAGATCGGAGACCCTAAATTTTTTCCGACAAGGTTCAGGGTCAAGGATGGGAAACTCCACTTCAAACCCGTCTCATTGTTATTCTTAACTATATATAAAAATATCCATGAAAATTGGCATTAGTCCGTCACAACTAGTGGACGTATAATTTTTAATTTCACATATTTACAGATTCGTTCTTCTGTTAAAATTATTTCTTTTTTTTTTCAAATATGATTACCCTTATTGTGTAGTATACCAACTATTGAGTCTCCTAATGAACAAAAAAAAAATATTTGCCCATTAACTTACTTGTTTGTTTATATTGTACATGAAAATGAATGTGTTTCAACAGTTTGTTATTAACATTAAAATTTTGAAAAAATATTTACAGAAGAAATGTGAGGGTCCAAAGGCAGAAGAAACTTTGAATAATGAGAACAGTGATATGGATCCTAACTTTGAGGGAGCTACTAAAGTGACTAGTTTTAGTGAAGAATTGAAGACCCAAGTAGAGCCCTTATAAAATTTTGATTTCTCTTTCTAGTGGGGAATTAGTGAATCAATGGAAAAGTCAGAAAGGTTGGGGGCAACTTGTAAAAAATTAAATGGTTCTATTGAGAAAAAATTAAAGCAAAGAGCAAGGGAGAAAAAGTTTGGTGTGTCTCTCTTAAGTCATATCAGTGAGAAAGATGACAATGGTGAGACTTTTTTGGCTAGGATATGCAAGGCTTTAGAAATGTGGAAATGGGAGAATCATGGGAGGATTTTAATGGTACAGGAAATAAGGTGTGTGTGGAGAATAAATCAAGCAACTTTAGATCGGCAGTGGTTGTACAACAGGCCTGTCGGGAGCCATGAATATCTTTAGTTTGAACCTTCAAGGACTAGGCAATCCTTGGATGGTTCATGCTCTAAAATTGTTTGTTAGAGAATTATGCCCAAATGTTGTGTTTCTTATGAAGACTAGACTTAGGAGTAGTGAAGTTGAGAATATTAGGTTGAGCTTAGTTGATTTCTTTTTTTTTTTAATTGATTCTAAAAGGACAAAAGGGGGTTTGATTTTAATATGGAAAAAACAACTAAATCTATCCATTTTGTCTTTCTCGTACAATCATATAAATTTTTGTTTGAGTGGGGTACCAGTTGGAATTAAATGGAAAGGTATAAGCATTTATGGATGGCCTGAACAACTTCCTAAGAAAAAGACATGGGAGCTACTACAAAACCTTCAAAGAAGAGTTGTTGATCTTTTGCTTCGGATATTTCAATTAAATTCTTTTGGAAAAAAAAAAGTTTGGGGGACCTACAAGAAACAACAAAGATATGGAGGTTTTTTAAATGGCAATGGATTTTTGTAACTTAAAAGATTTAGGTTTTAATTGGATGACTTCCACATGGG
Source organism: Triadica sebifera (assembly GCA_023653625.1). NCBI lineage: Eukaryota > Viridiplantae > Streptophyta > Magnoliopsida > Malpighiales > Euphorbiaceae > Triadica > Triadica sebifera. Next base: position 2,210,366 of record CM042908.1, read on the forward strand.
ATAACAGTTGTCCCAGGTGAGGGAGAGATTGAACAAATTTTTTTATCAATAAAGATTAGTCTGATTTATTCCCTTGTGCCTCGGTAAGTCATCTTGAAAGAATAACATCCGACCATCACCCCATCCTTCTGAAGTGCAATAGTAGTAAAGCTAGAAAAGGTAGAAAAAATCAACCATGGTACTTAAGGCTATGTGGGTTAGAGATGGATCTTGTGAGGAAGTTGTTAGGGAGGCCTAGAGCATATCTAGTGGGGTACATGTGTTCTCGATTTTGGATGAAATAAAAGGGTGTGGTAATGAGCTTAGTTGTTGGAGTAAGAAAAAATTTGGAAATATTAGGAATTAAATCAAAAAAAAATTTGAAAGGCTTAAAAAAGTACAACAATATTATTCTAATGAGTCTAGTTTTGAAGAAAGCTAAAGTTTATAGAAGGAGCTTGATGAACTTTTTCTAAAAGATGAAATCATATGGAGATAAAGATCCTATGCAATTTGGTTTAGGCAAGGGGATAAAAATACCAACTTCTTCCATGCTAAAGCTTCTGGAGAAAAAATGTTGCCCAAAACAATAACCAATAAGGGGGGTTGAATTTGTTGGCAAATAAAAATTACTTGAAGGAAAAATAAGCTAAATAATAAATGGTGAAAGGAAGAGGGATATAGTGCACACAAGATTTATTGAGGTTCGGGTATTAATAAATCATACTCATCTCCTCAATCTCAATTACGTATTTCACTAACACTTGAAGTATTATAATGAAGTTTTTTCTAGCTCACTCCCAACTATGGTGTTTCTCTCTTGGTTAACACCTAACCCAGAAAAACTCTTATGTTTTAATGGTTAACACAACAACCAAATCATTGTATTTTTAATGACTCACACAAAAACTTTTACAAGTGTTTCACTCACAACTCAACTCACTCAAACTCACTTTTGAGTAATTGATTACAAGACAAAAACATTCACCAACCAAAATGCTCAGCAATTATGAGCAATTATAGTTTTACAATCACAAATAATGAAAGTTGTTGTATCAAAAATAAATGCACAAGGCTATACAAAATTGAATGATTGTTTTTCTAACTTGTAGATGTTATAAATGTGTTGTATTTATACTTTCATATCAAATATAGTTGTTTGGGTTGCATTTAATGGGAAAATAGTCGTTCAACCTCTTTTTCGTTCGCACCTGACAAGTTTCTCTCTCCAGGTTCATGAGTGTGATTTTTCTTTGTAACCGTGAATGAAAGTGGTGACTTTGATCGTAACTCATTATATCTAAAAATGAATGGTCATTTCATGGACGCGATAAAATCGTCACGATGTTTCACTATCTTGGCGACAAAATAATGAATAGTTTTGGTGTTTACTAGTTTTTACGAGCGTGAAAAGTTATTTTCACAAAAGTGGTGATTTTTCACCACAAGCGTGACTTTTTGCTTATTTTCAATATTTTATACTTCAATTCTTGTCTTTCAACTTGCTTCAAGGTTTTAGGAATGTATAACCTGTCGAACACACTTAGAGCAAAAATGTGGTTAAATTTTTTGTTACCTAATTATTTATTATCATCAAAATCATAGAAATATCCCTCAAGGTTCAACAAAAAAAAATGATTTTTTTTTAAAAATTAAAAACAAATATAGGGTGTGGGTTTCAAGTGATAAGAAGATTGATTGGGTGATTATAGGTTATTTTAGAGATTTTTTCTCGTCATCTAGTCCTTCATGTGTGCATGTGGTTATCAATACTGTTGACTTTGAGCTTGATGAATCTCTGATTGAGTTCCTAGAGGTGTCATACTTAGGAGTAGCAATGTGTTTAGGTTTTGCGGATATCCACATCTATTCGAATTCGTTTAAATCCTAATTAGTAACTTCATTAAAGTTTTAGAACGGATTTAGATAGTAAAAATTAAACTCATCACCGATTTTGATAGAATAGGGTATGAGTATAGTGTCTAGAGTACCTGCTACCCGAACCCAATTATATATATATATATATATATATATATATATATATATATATATATATATAATAGCAGCATTAGGATTTGAACCTGCGAACTTAAGTTTGATATACTAAATGCTTAACATCAAGACACCACTTAAATTTGGATACATATATGCAATTATATTCATATAAAATAATAAATATATAAATAGTTTCCTTTGTGAAAAAAATTAGAAATAGTCCAAATTTTGTAATTGTGGCTATTTGTTTATGAAATAATTCAAATGGAATTTTTGCTTATGGTAATGATGCCAATGATGGTACAAGACCCCATGAAGGGAATGATGATATTTTGTTTTTCAAATGGAATTTTTGACCAATTATGCTCAATGCTTTTTGCAAATGAAATTGTACTGGATTTCTTATCCAAAAATCTTCTGCTAACTCTCTTTCAATTCAATCAAATTGTGAAATTGTGATATGTTATAACAACAATTTTAGTTAATGTGTAAGCATCATTTTTTTTTACTGTGAATATTGGAGATTTATTTTTTGTATTTTTATTGTTTTAATATTATTTTTGAATAACTTTTGATAAATTATTTTAATTTAGATATATTTAATTGTTTTAATTGTTTTTATTATGGCTTCCTCTAACCAGTCTCTTTCCAGAAAGCTTTAAGATTCCAATAACCCCAACTTTAGTTTTGCTTATTTAAGGTAAGATTTTTTTCACCAATATATAATATTTTAGAAATATTTCAAATGGGCTTTTAAGATTTGTGTTTAAAAAGTGTGAAAGCTAAAACTTATAGTTAATACTAGTTTTATTGGATATTATAGTGTAGGATATGTACATTGTTTTAATTAAAAAAAATGAATTTTATTAGTTGGATTCTAGTGATGAAGTTATAAATAAAATAAGAATGAAGATGTTTGAAAATTTTGAGAAATATTGGAGTGTTTTTCATATTGTATCATCTTTAGTAGTCATTTTGAATCCTAGGTATAAAATAAAAGTTATTGAGTATTATTATCATATGATATATAGTCAAAGTTCAGCTTTTAAAATTAGTGAAGTAAGAAATTTGTTATAGATTATCGAATGAATACAATCTAAGACCTCCAAGTTTAATTAATCTCATTTGAATTTTAAAGTTCAACAAGTATATTTATATGAAAGTTCTCAAAAAATTGATATGATCAATTTGATTACATTCTTACTTATTCCTCGGTACCATTAATGTAAAATATGAATTAGATTATTCTATTGAGGAGCCAAATTTGCCATGGATTTTAGAATATGATATTCTCAATTGATGAAAAACAAATAGATTAAAATATCTAACATTGCAAATGATTGCTATAAACTTTTTAGAAGTTCATATTTTTACAGTCTCGTCTGGATCTACATTTAACGATGGTGGAAGAGTTGTTAATAACCAAAGAAGCAAGTTTCATGAAAATACTTTGGAAGCATTAATGTGCTCCCAAAATTGGTTGATATCATATGAAGGTAATTACAAATTTGAATTTCATATTTTTGGAATTCAATTAGAAATTTAAGTTAATAGATACAATTTTTTTATTTTTTTATTTTAAGACTCAAGTGCAAATTCAAGTTACATAAATACAATTAAAGAAATTGATAATTGATTGGTTTCTCAATTTCAATAATGGGTATGTGTTTTTATGGTTTAAATATTTTTTGTTATGATATTTATTTCATTGTAATGATATAATTATTTATATAATTTTTTGTATTTTTATAGATTGATGAATTACAAGTGGTTGGAGGACAGAGATTTATTTATTTATTTTTAATGACTTTGAACAATTTAATGAATTATTTTAATTTGGGTGTGCTTAATTGAATTTTATATTTTATTTTTGTTTGGTGAATTTGATGGATTGTGTATTTTTTATTTTTAATTGTTTAGTTAATTTTAATTTTAATTTTTTAATGATAAATAGGTAATTATACTGGTTCAGGTATTGATTAGATAGTGTTAATCGAATTCAGAATAAATATGGATATTAATATTATAATTTTAAATCGGTTCGAGATGGATTCAAATAAAAGTATATGCAATTGAGTTCAAGAAAGAGTATGACAGTTTTTGCTGGTACCCTATCCGCTGCCACCCCTAGTCATACATAGCAGAAAAGGTAAATATTGCCTTAAATTAGATACATCCTTATAAGGCTCCAAGCCCTTATGGTATGTTTGTTATATTTTATAACTCTTTTTGGCATATCATTGGCATCAATATCATTATTGTTGTGCTTAATTTCTTGAATTTGGACATTTTTCTTGACAACATTAATCACACCCTTGTCACCCTTATTCCAAAAGTAAAAAATCCTTAGAGTATGAAAGATCTTCACCCTATTTCTTTGTGCAATGTCATTTATAAAATCATGTCTCAGGTTCTGGTTAATAGACTGAAAGTTGTCCTTCCTACAATTATTCATGAGTCTCAATCTACCTTTGTCCTTAACAGACTCATCACAGACAATACCATTATAACCTTTAAGATTTTCATAGCATAAAATGTAGAACTCAAGGTAAAAAAAGGTACTATTGCATTTAAATTGGACATAAGTAAAACATATGATAGAGTTGAATGGTATTACCTGCAAAAAGACATGACTAATATGAAATTTTCTGCCCATTTTGTGAACCTTGTTTTGAAATGTATTTCAATTGTTTCTTATAGTTTCTTAATTAATAGATCTCTAAAAGGCTTTTTCAGGCCTGAAAGCGATATTCAAAAAGGAGATCTCATATCGCCATATATTTTTGTTTTATGTGCAAAAGATCTCTCAGTGCTATTTAAACAAGTAGTATTAAAGGAGACATTTATAGTACGAATATTATCAGAGATAGCCCAAAAGTATCCCATTTATTCTTTGCTGATGATTGTATCTTTTTTTATAGAGCTAATAATAGAAAATGTCAAGTTATCAATGATATTCTTTCTAAATATGCCTAAGCTTCAGGCCAACTCATTAATTTTTCTAAATTTGAGGTCTTTTTTAGCAAGAATATCCTTAATGGTAAAAGGGTTTTGATTAAAAGCTTACTTAAGGTCTGAGAGGTTGATTCTCATGCCCATTACCTTAGCTTACCTGATTTAAGAGGAAAATTAAAAAAACATATTTTCTTACTTGAAGGAGAGAATATATAAATACTTCCTTATAATAGACTTTTTTAGCCTTTTAAAAAACATGAAAAATTTTCTATTTGTTCTGGTTATCATTTGGCATGGAAAACTTCTATAGTATCCTTTGGTTCTGCTAGTTCCTCTAATATGCAGTGTTAAGAGTGGAAAAAACTTTGGAAATTAGAAGTGGCATCAAAAGTAAAACATTTTTTATGGAGATTACTGAAAAATGTCTTACAGACCAGGGTTGCTTTGGAAAAGAAAGGAGTTCATTGTCCAAGCTCGTGCCCCCTTTGTAATGATAGTCCTGAAACTTTGTTTCATATCTTCAAAGAGTGTGATTAGGTCAAAGGTATTTTACTTTGTATTCCCTTGAACTTTAGAAGTAATGTTGTTCATTATAATTCAATTGAGGATTGGTTTGCTTGTTTTTTCAAGGTGTTCGATAGAAATTTAATACTTGGCTTATGTTGCTTATTGTGAAAAGTTTAGAATGACTGCAATCTCTTTATTTGGTTTCAGCCAATAATATATCTTGAATATGTCATATGTGAATCCTTATAATTTGTCACAACTTGTGTCTTGGAAACCTCCTTTAAATGGGTATTATAAAAAGAATACAAATGTTTCCTTTGTAATTGAATCTTAAAAAGTTGGGTTAGACTTTGTTGTAATGCCTGTAATTATGATCTATTAGTTATGTTATTGATCAGTGACAGTTGGGGGGTTAAGTGAAGTTTTGGAAGTTTACGAGTTGCTAAAATCTATTGTTTCACTCTTGTGATAATAGGTATTACAGTCGTGAATATCATATTTTAGTTAGCAGCTGTGATGAGGTCTTCATGACCGTAAAGAGTTCCTTCACGCCCATGAAAGAGTGGTTCATGCTCGTGAAAGACGAGTCACAACCATGAAGCTTGGATAGTATGGGCAGGTGAGGCAGCCAAGATTTTCATCCTATCATATCCCTTTAAATTCGTTCCCCACTCCTAGTTAATCAACCTAACATGTCATTTGCATCTTCTTCTTCCTCCAGACTCCATCTTCCTTCATTGTGGAAGCTTGGAAGATCAAGTTTTGTTAGGGTAGAATGAGAGAGAAAAGTGAGTGAGGAAGCTTGTAAGCTTTAAAGGAAGAGCTCGATTTTCATATTTATGAGTTTGGTTCAAGTTCCAGAGGATAAGAGGATTTTTTCATCTTACTAGGATTAGGTAGAGGACCTGGGAGTCCATCTCAAAGGAGAAGACAAGCTTGAAGAGCTCAAGCTTTAGTCAATCTCCATCCTAGGTGTAAAGTTTGTACATAACAACCTCTCAAGCTTTAATCTTGCATTTGTATATTAGTGTGACTTGAATGCATGTGCAGTGTGACTTTTGATTAATGAAATATATGACTTTTGGGGTTGAAATGCATGAAGGGAGTTTTTATGTGAAATGAATTTCTTGAGATGTTAGAGTAATAATTTTGGTTAATATAAATGATTAAAAAGTAAATGGTTGTGGTAAATGGTTAAAATGCATGTTAGAGTATTGATAAAGTGACTGACATTGGTCAACTGTAGAGAATATTGCATGCGATAATGGTATAAAAATGGTTGTGCTCTGTTTTGGTATGAAATCTGGAAAATTTCCAGATTCACTGCCATGGACGAAGGATTCACAGGTGTGAAGGTCTTGAAAATGAGTTTTGATGTTGAAGTAGACCTATTCATGGGTAGCTTCACAATTTGGTTCACGCTAATGAAAAGGTGTTTATGGATGTGAATGTGTGTTGATTCATGGGTTGAATCACAGCTTAGTTGGCAAGGAACTTTGAAAGATTATTCACGGGTGTGAAGCTGCTTAACTTGAAAATCTATTACGTTTGATTGTGACTCAAAGTTGATTCGTTTTGAGTCGAGTACCTCTGTTGTATGTTGCAACATGGCATGATAATACATGTTGTGATTGTGATTTATGAGAAATCATGGTTGATGAACAATATGAAATATATATGGTACATTTTGTGAAATTTTAAACTCAATACTCTGACTAGGACTAGAGCTAGGTTAGATAGTTTACCATTAAAGGGGAAGATGTGTACCATGTGACATATATTGGTCACAATTGAGACATTTTGAAGGCCCAGGGGTAAGTAATGAGAGTTTCCTCAGTTGGGTTATATATATATATATATATATATATATACGAGATGTTTTGATGGATCGGAGCCTAGCTAGGTGGGCTTCCCTCGTAGCTATTTTGTGCTATCATTTTTTTCAGACAAATATTCTGGAAAGCTCAAACAAGTGTCCTGACGGCTCTAGTGAGAGTCGTAGAGTATCCATATCCATTTTAGTCTAGTTATGAGTATAGCGGGTAACAGAATGACAAGTAATGGTAAGTAAATACTTCTAAGTGAGGTGTACACTTACATGATTCTGGTTGGTCATTTGATATACCATGTTCAATGTGTGTTATATCTATATATATGAGATCTTTATGGTATATCATGTAGTATGCGAGCTAGTGCATATGCAGACTTTGATATAATAGTTCAGTGAGTATATCATGCATATTATTTATATGTCATGTGTGTGTGATTGTATGTTGTCATATACATACTACTAGACACAAGTTGCTTAGCGTATGGGCTTCCCTTGCATAAGTTTGGAGCTTAGGGGAGGATTGATATAGGAGGACGCCCAGTAATCAAAGTCTACACTTGGGGTGAGTGATACACAGTTGTACTTTTTGATTGTTTTGTAGGTTGTGCAATTATAGTTTTATATATTGTGTTTCAACGGACGCCCAGTGATCAAAGTCTTGGATATACACTTGGGGTGAGTGATACACAGTTGTACTTTTTGATTGTTTTGTAGGTTGTGCAGTTATAGTTTTATATATTGTGTTTCAACGACTTGTAGTTTTATAACTACTCATTTTGTATAAACATTGGACTAGTGCTGTCTGTTTGATTTATATATTTAACGTTGTTTTATCAAGCTTTTTAATGATGTTTTATTTTATTTAAGTCATTATTGCTATAGTGCATGAAAATTTTAAATTATGACATTTTTGACTCATGTGCATCGTAGCATCTTTTGGTATAATTGGGACTATTCTTAATTATATCGAAGGGTGTTACATTTAGTGGCATTAGAGCCTAGATTTAGGTGGTTCTGAACCTAGGTAAGATGAATGTATCACATCTACAAGTGTTATCCTGTATGACTCTGATATATATTATTTTATGTTGATGTGTAGGCTAAAGAATAATTATAAAGATCAAACCACATTATGTGACTGAGATTAACAGTCCTCAGGATATAGAGGAACAAAATCAGTTGAGCCAAGCTAGTGTACAAAGGTCGGTTGGCGCACCTCTTTTACAACAATTAATGGTTGGTCAAGTGGATCAGGCACAGGATCCTTTGATGCAAAATCTTACTACTTGCTATAGCGGTTGGTACAAGTTATGTCTCCGCCACCTCCTCCACCGCCATTGCCACCTCCACCACCTTCTGCTTCATCATCGAGGCGTAGATCACAAATTGATAGGCTTCGTAAGTATAGGGACATCGATTTCGCAGGCAAAAGGGATGATGATCCTGAGGCTGCAGAATACTGGTTGGAAAAGACTAATAGGGTCTTCTAAGAGCTTGAGTATGCTGAAGAGCACAAGGTTAGGTATATTATTTCACTTTTCTAAGAGTATACCTACAATTGGTGGAAGTTTGTTCTTCAAAAGCCTTAGAGTCTAGAACTAGCTACATAGGTTTTCTTTATGGCCGAATTCTAGAAGTAGTACATACCGATAGTGTACATTGATGAGAAGAAGAAAGAGTTCTTGACCCTATGGTAAGGGAACATGACTGGTGCAGTGTACGAGAAAGAGTTCACTAAATTGAGCAGGTATGCATATGGCATTGTAAGCGATGAGATGGAAAAATGTCGCCGATTTAAGGATGATCTGAGAGATGAGATCATGGTGCATGTACTTTCACTCAAGTTAAAGGAATTTTTGAAGTTGGTATTTGTTACCATCAGTATTAAAAAGAGGATTCAGTTGAAGAGACTAGAGAATGCATCCAGAAAAGACTTCAGGGGGTCAGCTTATAGTGCCACATAGATATCGAGCAAGAAAGCTCACACTGGTTCTAGATCATTCCAGTTTAGAAGACAAGGTCATGGTCGAGGACCGTTAGGGTATACCAGATAAGCACCATCATCAGGAACATTTTTGGCAACTGCTAATAGTCAGCCTCAGATGCAGAGAAAAGGAACACCGGAGTGTGCATCATATGGGAGGATCCATAAAGGAGAGTGCTAAGGATGTACAGGGTTTTGCTACATGTGTGGGTCTCGATACCACTATAGGAGAGATTGCCCTTTATAGATGGTTGAGGCTCCCACTCAGACTCGGATTTTGGTGCTAACACAGACCAGGGGATGGGGATAAGCCAGTTTGGGTAGAGATGGATCTAGACCGATCGTATCAGAGACAATGAACAGCCCCATACCTAGTAGAGCACCAGCGAGGCCCTATGTTATAAAGGCTAGAAAACATCCAAGTGCATTGGACCTGATTGTTGGTACATTTCTTCTCTTTGACTCAGTTTTAATTGCTTTAATAGATCCAGACTCCACACATTATTATATATGTACCCACATAGCTTAGCAGTATAACATGTTAGCTGAGAAATTAGATTATAAGATAGATGTGACTAGCCCTTTGGAGTATAGTACAGTGGTGAATTGAGTGTATAAGAAATCTCCAGTTGCAGTTCAAGGGAAAGATTTCACGACATATTTGATTGAATTGCCCTTTCATGAGTATGATGTTATCTTGGGTATGGATTGACTCTCTCAGCAGGGTGCAATAATGGAATGTAGGATAAAGACAGTTGAATTGATAACGTCAAAAGATGAGATAGTGATTGTTCAGGGCGAGAGATCCTCACAACAAACAAGGATAATCTCCATGATGAAAGCATAAAAAATGACAAGAAATGGGTGTGAGGCCTATTTGGCTCACGTGATTGACAACATAAGGGAGAACCCATATCTTAGAGATATTTTGATAGTGGAAGAGTTCTCAAATGTGTTTCCAAATGAGTTATTAGGACTACCTCCAGAAAGAGAGATAAAGTTCTCAATTAAGCTTACTCTGGGTACAACTCTTATTGTCATATCCGCCAACTTAAGCACCGAGTCACACGTGTCTCAAAGTTGATGCGTTTCACCGATTAGAGTCTAAATTCGGATTTTGACATGGATTAATCAAGTAATGATTAATAATTATGATATATGCCTAATAAAGTATTTATAAATCTTAAATAAGTTGATTTATAGTAAATGACTAAATTGAAAATTTTGAAAAGTTTTAGAGTCAATTTGCAATTTACCCAAAATTTAAGGATTTAATGAGATATTTGTTATTTAACATATTAAAATTGGACATGAAATATGGGTTGGATGGCCATAGCATGATGGAATAAGATTAATATGATAATTAAGCTAAATATCAAAGAAATGGTCAAATTAATGGGTCCCACATTAGGACTTTTGTATCTCCTTTCTTTTTTTTTCTTCCTTTTCTTCTTCTCCTTATTTCTTATGTTTTTTATTTTCTACCCAAACTAGTCATGCCAGCCACTCTCACCATCCTCCATAACCAACCTTAAGTTCTAGTGAGAGAAAGAAAAAGAAGAGGGAAAATGATAAGACAAAGTGATTTTCATGATCTACAAGTCTTAAAGAAGCTTGGAAGAGCAAGAAGGAGGAAGAACAAACAAGTTTAGTGGAGAGAGAGAATCTCCAAGGTTGTGATCAAGTGGAAAAAAGTGTAAAGGTAAGAAGCTTTTCTTTTTTTCTTTCATATTTTCTTAAGGAAGTTGGGATTTTGAGCTCATTTAGAGCTTGATTATGTAGAAAGAGATTTAGAATTTCATGAGAGAGAGTTTAGGGTCTCAAAAGAGTTTTGAGAAAATAAGGTTTTGATGATTATTTTATGATGTGGTAGGAGTTCCTAGTGACAAAGAACAAGCTCAAGGGAGTAAAGAAAAGAACAAAGTTACCTAGAAGAGTGAAAGAGGAAAATAGAGATTTGTGCATAATTTAAGGCAATAACCTATATTTGTTTGAAATAATACATGTTTAACATGATAATTAATGATTTAATTGCACTAATGATGATTATGGCATGAAACCATAAGTTTATATATAAAGAATGAGATTTTATGATATGTTTAGTTAAGTAATGTATGTTAGAGAATTGTGTTATGATAAAAGTATTTATATGTATTAGACCATGATATGTTAAGTAAAGGACTTTAGAAATGCATGAGTTTGTATTTGGTATGACTTGGGGCAACTAGAAATGAATAAGAAAAGTGAATATACAGGTTTCCCGCAGATAGTCACGAGCATGACTTTTGGGTCACAAATTTGACTGAATTGTGTCACGGTTGTGACTTCTGTGTGGTAATTGCACTATTCATTCCAGAAGCGTTCACGACTTTGAATCATGGACGTGAACTAATTCACAGACGTGAATGAGTAATCACGATAGTGAATGCTCTGTTTTTATTAATTATGAATATTGTTAACTAATGAAGTATTTAGGTAATTAAATGAAAGATATTATTTATTCAGTAAAATAAGAAAGTTGATATGTTTGGAAAGGTAATTAAGTAAAGATATATGAATAATGTGGAAATATGGATATGCCCATGACTCTAACTTCGGACTAGAAACAGGATAGATGACATGTCATTATGGGGGCAATTGGTACCGTACTATATGATATATTTCTTAGTCAATGTGGCTTTAGCTCTGGGAGCGCAATTAACTTGAGATGTTCAGTTGAGCATACATAAATCGATGATAATGTGGCTTTAGCTCTAGAAGCCCCCTTAGTCCGATAATTCATATATGATGATATATTACTCAATCAATGTGGCTTTAGCTCTAAGAGTGACATTGATTTGAGAAGCTCAGATGAGTTAAATAGTGGGCAGGGTGGCTATAGCTCTGGGAGCGCCCCTGATCCATAACTCATATCTAGTTAGACCAATTTGGAGTGATGTGGGTGAACTAATGAAGTTAAGTTGAAAGATAATGCAAAATAATATGAAATTAATATAAAATATTAAATAGATGAAAAAAGTAACTTATAATTAAAAATAAATGAAAAATAACATTATACATGTATTCATGATGCTCATAATCATATGAAATAGGGACAAGAGGAAAAGAATAACATGAAAAGATATTAATGCATAAAATGACATATGTTAATGTTTGTTGCATAACATAGTATATTGTTTTATTTATATGCATCACTAAGCCTAGAGTTTAGTGTGAGAGTTTTCCTTCCGTGCAGATATAGAAAGGTAGTTGAAGGTTGTAGATATGCAAAACGGTGATCCTAGTCAATTAAAGCAGTTGATCTCGAAATAGTGAGTCACAATCTTTTAAACTTTTATATTTTGCTTTTCATATTATATACTTTCAGATTTGTAAATTTAGTTTCATAGTTTGTTAAGAATTAACTTGATATTTATAATTATTATCTTATATAAATAAAATGTACATTATTTCTTGTATATATATGAACTTTTAGTTTTAAAAAAATTTATATATGATTTTCTAGCATTTATTCAAATAATGATTTAAAGAAGTCATTGTAGTGCTCCATTATCCAGGCACTTGCTGTTTGGATAAGGGGGTATTACAGATTTTAGTATCAGAGTCCGGTTTGAGCGGTTTTGGATTTTAAAAGTGAGTTTTGAAAATGTTTATTACTTGAGGGAACCCACATTTGAATTTTTGGAGTCGCTACTTTAATGATTAGGGTCGTTACCTTTATGTTATAGGTAGGTTATGGCTTCTGAATCACGACAGATAGTAGCAGAAAAAGTCGAGAGTAATGAGCCCTCAGAGGCAAAAGCCACTAATACGGTGCTAGCTCATCCTGTGAGTAGTCAACTACTAATACGAGTCAGACGGAGCTCATGAGAAATATGATAGAATTGCTATGGAGAGCAACAAAACCAACCCCATCAGAATTACAATTTGAGAGGCTAAAAAAGTTAATGGCATATGATTTCCATGGGAAGAGAGAGGATGATACTTCTATGACAGAGTTCTGGTTAGAGTGAGCTGAGAGGGTTTTTGATCAATTGCACTGCACAGATGAGCATAAATATAAGTATGCAATATCTTTGCTACAGTAACATACTTATGATTAGTGGCGATTAGAGTCACAAAGCTCGGAAGCACCCGACTCTATAATATGGAAGTTCTTTCTAGAGATGTTTAAGAAGCAATATATTCCTCCTATTTATACAAATGACAAGAAAAGAGAGTTTCAGACGCTAAAAGAAGGAAACAAGTCAATAATAGAATATGAGAGGGAATTCACACATTTATGCAAGTATGTTGAGGGCATTGTATCCAGAGAAACTGATAAATGTCGATCTTTTGAAAATGGGTTGGGGAATCCAATCAAGCTACAAGTCTCAGTTTTACGTCTGGTGAGCTTCCTCAGTTTATTAGCATCTACTAGAATAGTTGAAAGAGTTTTGGTGACACAACAACCAGTGAAGGTTAGTGGGGTTAGTAAACCCGCACCATAGCTAAGTGGGGGACAGTCAAATGGCAAGAGAGCCAGATAATACATGTTGTGGTTGTGATTTATGAGAAATCATGGTTGATGAACAATAGGAAATATATGTGATACGTGTTGTGAATTTGTAAGTCCAATACTCTAATTAGGACTAGAGCTAAGATATATGACATGCAATTAAGGAGGGAAAATTGGTACCATATGACATATATTGTTTACAATTAAAATACTTTAAAGACCTAGGGGTAAGTCCCTCGGTTGGGTTATATTGAAGGCCCATGGTTAAGCAATAAGAGCTTCCCCGGTTGGGTTATATATACATGAGATATTTTATAGGTTCAGGCCTGGCCAAGTGAGCTTCCCTAGTAGCTATTCTATGCTTTTTTTTTCCTGAGATAGGTATTCTAGAAAGCTCAGGTAGTTGTCTTGAGGGTTCTGGTGAGAGCTAGAGTACCCGTATCCATTTTAGTCTAGTTATGAGTATAGTGGGCAGCAGAATGGTAAGTAATGGTAAGTAAATACTTCTAAGTATGATGTACACTTGTATGATTCTGGTTTGTTATTTGATATATCATGTTTGATGTGTACTATATCTATATATATGAGATTTTTATGGTATGTTATGTAGTATGTGAGTTAGTACATGTGTAGACTTTGAGGTAAGACATCATAGTAACTCAGTGAGTATATCATGCATATTATATATATGTCATATGTGTGTACTTGTATGTTGTTATGTACCACTAGACACAAATTGGTTAGCATATATGCTTCTCCAGTGCATATTTGAAGCTTAGGGGAGGATCAACTGAGGAGGATACCCGGTGATCAGAGCCTTAGATATGCACTTAAGGTGGGGTGATAAACCGTCGTACTTTTTAATTGTTTTGTGGATTATGTAGTTAGAGTTTTACATGCTGTGTTTCAGAGACATATAGTTTTATAACTACATTTTTTGTATAAATGTCGGGCTAGTGTTGTCCATTTGAGTTATGCATTTATTATTGTTCTATCAAGTTTTTTAATGATATTTTATTTTATTTAAGTCATCGTAGTCACGGTGCATGAATATTTTAAATTATGATGTTTTTAACTCATGTGCATCGTAATATCTTTTGGTATAATTAAGACTATTCTTAATTATATCGATGGGTATTATATTTATAATTAGAAATTTTGCAAGTTTTTTTTTGTTAGGGGAAAACATATTATTGAAGACTTGGACTTTGAGATGTTAACGGCTCAAGTAATTTTCTTTAGATTATTAGCGACTGGTTTAGCTTTTTGGTTATGGAATCTAATGTTGCTTGTGCAGTTAAACTCAACAAATCACCAGCTTCTTGATCTAACCTTCTTAAATTTATTGTTGATGATATTATTGCTAAATGTAATTCTTTTAGTTTTATACCTTTTATATTTTTTCGAAGAGAGGGGAATATTATTTCCTATTCTATTGCCAAATGGGTTTTGTCTTGTGTAAATGAGCAAATTCTTGTTGAAGATGTCTCCCTCTTTATCGAGCCATATGTTATTGCAAAATTTGTTTTGTTTTCCTAGTTAATATTGCCACTTCTTTTCAAAAAAAATTGAAAAGACTAAAATATTCAATACTTCATTGAATTCAAATATGGTCTATGAAGATTGACATTAGTCAGTCAGAACTGGTGGACATGTAATCTTTAATTTCACATGTTTACAAATTCCTTATTCGATGAATGCTATAGATACTTTTTATTTTTTAACACTCTCCAATACTTACCTTCTGATTGATTGGTTATGTGGTTAAACTCATTAAATCGCCAACTTTTTGCTCGAACCTTATTAAATTCATTGTTGATGATATTATTGCTAAATGTAATTCTTTTAGTTCTATCTCTTTTATGTTTTTTCGAAGAGAGGGAATATTGATGCTCATTTTATTGCCAAATGGGTTTTGTCTTGTATAAGTGAGCAAATTCTTGTTGAAGATGTCCCCTATTCTGTTGAGCCATATGTTGCTGCATAATTTATTTTGTTTTCATAGTTTACTCCTTTCAAAAAAAAAATTGAAAAGACAAAAATATCTAATACTTCATTGAATTCAAATATGGTTTATGAAGATTGACATTAGTTAGTCAGAATTGGTAGATATGTAATCTTTAATTTTACAAGTTTATAAATTCCTTATTTTAGGAATGATAAAAACACTTTTTATTTTTTAACACTCTAACCTTCACCCCCTAATTTGTTGGTTTTGTAGTTAAACTCACCAGATCACAAGCTTATTGCTCTAATATTCTTAAATTCATTGTTGGTGATATTATTGCTAAATGTAATTCTTTTAGTTTTATCTCTTTTATGTTTTTTCGAACATAGGGGAATATTGTAGCTCATTCTATTGCCAAATGGGCTTTATCTTGTGTAAGTGAGCAAATTCTTGTTAAAGATGTCCCCGCCATATGTTGCTGTAAGATCTATTTTGTTTTCCTAGTTAATATCACTACTCCTTTCAAAAAGAATAATAAAAAGACTAAAATGTTTAACAGTTTATTGAATTCAAATATGATATATGAAGATTGACATTGGTCAGTCATAACCGGTGGACATATAATCTTTAATTTCACAAGTTTATAAATTCTTTCTTTGAGAAATTCTAAGGACACTCTCTATTTTTAATAGTTTTTAGCGTTCATCTTCCTTCTTCTATTAAATTTATTATTTTTTGTATAAGAAAAATATGTATTGAATATCAAAAATATATATTTTCTACAAGTGAAAAGATAGAAAAATTTGTAAGGGAAGAAAGATGAAAGACAAATGGGATGTAAATTTAAAATAATAATAATAAATGTATAAATTTAATATCCTATTTGTTTCCTTTTCATTTTTCTCTTTTTAAATTTTCTCCATTTCTAAAATGAAAAATAAATTATTTGTAATTCAAATTTGTTTGATCTTGAGATCATGCTTTAGGTTAAAATTTAGATTACAAACGAAAAATATGCATAAAAAGATTTATGTTCGGATTAGATTCATATATTTCTTCATAAATATTGAGATATTCCACAGAAAATACTTTTTTATAATGACGTGAATAATTCACATTTCTTGAGTTAACTTTGGAAAGTAAGTTATTTTTAGCATCATATAAGAGTCATTAATTTTATAATATTGGGCCACTTTTAATTAACAATTTTTATAAATTTCATTCATATTCTAAGTTTATTTGACGAATTATAAGATTTAATAAACATTTTCAACAATCAAAGGAATCAATAACACATTATCAAATAAGAAAATTACTCAGAAGTAGAAAATTACTTTATTTTAAAAATAAAAAGATTACTCATTGTAATTGATTTTTTATTTCATGTGGAGAAGGGGATTGAATTTTGAATATGAGACTCATTATGAATGACAAAACTTCATACGCATAATCATTTTGCCATAGTAATTGATTTAGTTTATATATCTAATGAAAATAGGGTTAAAGACATAAATATTCCAATTAGCATTAAGGTTTCCTTTTTTATATATAAATCAAACTCTTCCAAAAAGACATTTTCCTCACATTCACATTTCATTTTTCCTCTTTCACAAATACCTTTTTTCTCCAAATGAACTCCTCGTCAATTGAACGTGATACCCGCCAGTGTAATGTGACTCCTTAATTTTTGGTTCTAAGGTTACCAGTATTAACTACCTCTTATTATCACATGATAATTTACTTGGAAAATTTTTGTTTGTTTTGTGATTTGCATAAATTGTCCATATTCGCCAATATAGTTTTTTTTCTCAATTAGGCCCCATTCAAGAAAACTTCAGAGTTAATTTTGAGCTTGCTAGATTAATTATATAATATAATTTCTTGCCTTCTTGCCATTTCGGTTATGAAATTCAGCTAAGATTTGTCTTAATTAATTGGGTTTAGACATAAATTAATATAAAATGCTAAAAAGATGTCGATTGTTGAATATACATTCGACTGCTTTATTAAGAGAATAAGGGTATTACTTTGGCACCTTCAAAATAAATAATTAATCGAAAATTTCTATATTGTACTTTTGCATATTCCATGTTTTATACGTTTTCTTCTACTTCTTTCAATTGGTTTTGATCCTTTAAAACATTTTTTTTATGATTTTTATGAAGATAAATATGTTATATAAAACATATGAATTTCAAGGTTGATGTTTTTTATAATATAATTATGATTTTTTTTTGTATAAGGAAATGCTTCTTAATTTTCAAAATTCGTAAGGATTAAAAGAGACAAATTACCTTTCCAAATCCAACCCAAAATAATTAAGCAAACATAGTAGTACTCTTCTTTTTTTTTTTTTATTATAGATAAATAAAAAAAAGGTTATAAATCAACATTTTATTATTAGGACCAGCGTGGTGGTGCCCGCCTTTTAGTTCTCCCTCATGATAATTAAGCAAACATAGTGGCCTAATTGATTAAAAACTCTAAAATTCTTCTAGCTAAACAACTATGTTCTAATCTCATCGTTTCATTTTCAAACCCTTTCTTTAAATGATCATCATGTTCTGTCAGTCATGAAAGTATAAGTTCAGATTACTACAAATAATGACAATTGTTAAAATTGTTGCCTAAAATATGGATAACTAATTATGAAAAAATTCAAAACAATGCTCAACTAGTTCAACATCAAAAATCACAAATTCCTTAAGAAGTCTAATGAAACCTCGATTAAGTGTTACTTTGGATTTTTTCATTATTAGTTACCCATATTTCAAGTAATAATTTTAACAATTTCGAGAGATTTGTTTGGGCACATGTACACAAGTTGAAACTTTTATATATCAACTAGAATCAACAAAACATCATTTAAGACTGAAACAACCAAGTCTAATGCATGATTTTGAACCATATAAATGAGTTGATAATCGAGAATAGCTGCAATAGCTGTTATTACTTATGGAGCACCAGTAATATAAACTTGTACTTTTAAAGTTGAGAGAACATGATCACCAAACACAGAAAATTACAAGAGTTAGTTGGACTAATAGAATGGATAAACGTCACCAAATAAATGTACAAAGTATACCATATTTCTTAATCAGTTAATTCGAGAAGAGAAAACCAACCTGAATTGGCTGCTATTGCATCCACTCCGGGGCAAGAGCAGGAGTATGTATGTACCCACTCCAATCATGCTTAATACATTAATGTTTATATGTTGTAGTTGTGCTTAAACCTTGAGTCCATTAATCCAATCCAGTATTATAGATTAAATTACATCCTATACTGTTTTTTTATAAAAAAATATTTTCTTTTAATCTTTTTAATTTTTAAACTTTACTATTTTTTCCATTTTTTTTTACCTAATTTACATTTATTCTGAAAAAAAAGAATAATTGAAATCTGGTTTTCTGAAAAAGTTAGTTTTGAAAAGTTTTTTTTACCGTAAAAATGTAAATTTGGGTAGTAAATTAGGCATTTGAGTCTATTTTCCTAATTTATTTCTCAAAATATAAAAAAATATCAAACAGGTTAAGGCCCAACAAAAGTTTAATGGAAGCCCAAGTGAGAATAGTCCAAAGGTGATTAGATGAGCAATGGCTCGGGCGCCATCATTGATGGGATAAGGTGGGATATTATTATTCGGCTATACCAAGTTACCAACCTAGTAAACGGATAAGTTTTTAATTTTATAAAAAAAAAAGAGTTTTTTACAAATTGAATTGTTGGTTGCTTTAACCATTAGATAGGGTTTTTAATCAAATAAATCCTTGAGAATAATTATAAATAGACAAGTTATCTGATTAAATATTGCTGTATAAATATGGAAAAAAAAAGTAATGAGAAATGCCTATGCTAATACAATTCATCAGTCAAACTCTTTATGCTATTATATACATAGTTTATGATAATATTGCAAATAATTAGACAAAAGAGAAATAGCAAATTAAGTAGGAGTACAATCATTTAATCTGCCTGTATTTTCAAAATAAAGATGCACATTGTGTTCTTTTCATTAATGTAAAATATATATTATTTTATACAATGTTGGTTCATCCAACCCATGTATCTATATGAAAGTTTTTTTTTTTAATTTAATCAAAGAAGAAAATTCATTAATCCATGAAGATTACATCACGAGCTAGAGACTTCTCCAAAAACAAAAGAGAACCCATCCATAAAGAAGAGAAGCATAAGAATATGAAGTTCTAGCCATACAATAAACTACCTTATTCGCATCTCTTTTAACAAAACAAATTTTAAAATCAACACCCACAAAGAGAAAAGTTTTACAATCCAAAATAATAAAACCAAACCGAGACAAATCAGGTTTTGGATAATGAATTGCATCAACAAGAATTTTCACATATGATTCAATTAGCATAGCAACCAACTCAAAATCTCTATAATATACAAAGCTTCCGCAACTGGAGGCTGAACACATGCAGCCAACACTTCAGTCAACTCTGCTACAAAACTTCCATATTCATTACGGATGACAACCCCGAAACCAGTCAGATTCAAATCACGAAACATTGTTGCATCTAAATTATATGAAATCTTAATTAATTAATCAATTGTTCTTTCGGATATGCAATTAATATTCACGTAGTCCCTCATGGTCCATAACAATTGCGAAGCTAAAACTTTCAATGGGTACTCAAATGCATATAGGCCATTGACATTATGTTCATGAATGAACACTATCATGAGTAGTACAAAATGATAGAAGAATTGGAATTTGTTTTCTTTTAGCCCTAGGATTTTAATTGTTTAGACCTAATTTATGTTTTCATTTATAATTATCATCTAAGAAAAAAAGTAACATTCACAATCATTTTCATTTCATATTTAAAAAGTAAAAATGAATTTTTTATATTATAACTTATTATTGGCTCAATTCTTAAATGAAGGCATAGACATGATTGATTAGAAATGTCCTTTTAACACCATACATGTTACTAGGCCAATAGATCAAATTTGAAGTTTCAAGGAAAAGAACTCAAAACTTTTATTGTCATCTATTGGTCATGGTAATAATTATTTTAGCTCGTATAGGGTCTAAATGTGACAAATTGAATAAATAATAATATTATTATTTTAGCTCATATAGGGTCCTAAAACTATTATTTTGATCTAATATGGCTAAAATTAATATTTAGAGATCCAATAGACTACAATTGAATTAAACATTTAATAGAAAAAAATAAAATAGTTGAGTAAAAAATATTTTGGGATACAAATTATGAAATAGTCATAGTAAAAATAATAAGAGGTTATAAGTTTAATATCAAAATAAAGAAAAAAAACATTTGTCAAGTTTGAATCTTTAGACAATTAGTAGTTACTACAACCCCACATTGAATAGTTAGAGAGCAATCCTAAACTATATATATACGGCACTCCAAACCTCATTTGACATGTATGTGTTTTGAGGAAAGAATAATAAATAAATATAATGGTCGGAGGAATCTCTAACTCATGATGTAATGTTTTTCGTTTAATGAATTTTTTTCTATTTTTTTTTAAAAAAAAGTAAGTCATCGGTGAAGAAAATAATTTCAAATTTAATGGATGAAATTAATATGTATTTTAATGAGAGAATAATCAAAACTCGACAAATCAAAGCAGGCCATCATAGAAGAAGAACCCACAAATGGCAAAGTCCTAGGATTGCCCCTTCCAATTTATAACCAAAAGAGATGTAAAGGCAAACAAATTTGTTAAACTTTTGGTTTGGGCCCAAATGTGTTTCATAATTACACAACCAAACGGGAGATCTTCATTACCAAACGACATCATAAACACCGACATGATCAAACGCGTTCAACTAAAATCTCTATAACACTCGACAGGGATCATATGGCCAACATTCACGCGGAAGCCAACTTAGCAAAACCAAAATTAATCCACCAATGACACTTTTAGTCGGATAAATGTTAAGAATACATATTTTTCTAATATTTATTTTTTAATTAATTAATAAAAAAAATTAAAATAATGAGAAAAATTTTAATTTTTTTCTCACTTAACCCATTTATCAGGGAGTGAATATTAAAAAAAATGTGAAAAAACGGAATGTTTATAGCATTCCTCTTTCTAACATTCCTCTTTCTAGGTTTTACCTTCACCAAAGAAAACATAAAACATCAGCCCACGTGGCAAAACAAAAGCGCACATGATGAAGAGGTCGGTCGGTCTTGATGTAGGCAGGCAATCATGTGATGGTGGCCAGTCCACTGCGCAGAAAATATGCACGCAGGAGTGCTCTTAGCCTTTTAGTAAAAATGCTGAAAAAGCTAACAAATTTCCGTATTGGTTTGTTTTTGTTTTGGTGGGTACCAAATACCAATACCTTGATGTGGTCCGTACACCTCTGCCACGTACACCATCCACTGTGGGAAACCATTTGCTTTTAATATGTGGACGCAAGTAGGTTATTTTTGTCTTGGGATTTTGCAACCATTAAGTAAACCTCAAAAAAAAAAAAAAAAAAGGAAGAAACAAATTTTTTTTATCAAAGAAAAAACAAGTTGTTATATGAGTATTCAGGATATAATTTTATATATAAATATTATAATTAATTTAATTATTATTTATATTAATTGATTAGTTTTTATAATTATATATACAAAATTTATTAATTCAAATAATTAAATTGAAAGTACAAGTATTTTATAATTAATAAATATTGATGGTGGACAAACATTATTATTTAATTAAATTACTTCAAAATTTCATTTTTAAGAAGTAATTAATTTAATTAAACAATGAGTTTAATATCCCAACTACATAAAGATAATATGGATCCTTTTCTCAAAAAATTATTACCTATATTAAATTTGAGTCAATAAATTAATTCTACATTTACAAATTTAAAATTATAATTTTTATATGATAATAGAAAATTAGGAATTGACAAATTAATATGGATAGTCAATGAATTTTCTAGCCGTAATTCGCAGAAACATATGTAGTTTTTATTCCCTCGATCAGAATAAAATAATGGCCCCTTTCAAATTTCAATTACGTATAAAAAGTAAAATTTTTCATTTGATATCTGCATTTTTTTTTATTTGTCCTTTAAATTTATATTTTAATGAATTTAACCCTTGTATTATTATTTATTTCATAATAAGTCTCATTTTAATAGTTTTTTTAGAAATTAGACTATTTTTATTAGTCTGATAATATAAAATTATCTTTTTTGTGTCGTTTGGATTAATGTGATATGAATTGAATTATATTTGTAATATAACCAAAAATAATATGTAAATTATCCACACTAATTTATATCATAATGAAGTAAATAAAAAGAATAATTTTATACTAAAAAACCAACGATATTAGTCTAATGTTTTAAAAATTAATTAAAATTTTGACTGAATTGATCATAGAAAATAGTACAAATGTTTAAATAATCAAAATTAAAGTATGGAGACTAAATTAAGAAAAATGGAAATATACTGATGACAAGTAATAGGATTTGCGAGGTGTAAAAACAATATTCTTTTGTTTCCTCGCACGGTACAGATGATATGAACATACAAAATTAAGATTATGCAAATTATCAAAATAAAAAAAAAAATTGATTATGCAAATTGTTTCTTCAAAATAATTAAAAAAAATAGAAAAAAGAAGAAATATGCAAATTGTTTGCTCCATCAACTCTTTGATTGACAATGACTTCCAATATTTGAGGACGCAAGATGTTAAGGGAGACAACACCAACAACTTGTCCCATGCACGTGTACAATAACCCATGAACTTTTCTTTTTTTTTTTTTTCTTTTTATTTTCATTTATGGAAAAATAAATGCATAATTTAGTCTTAAATTATTAACTAAATTATTAAATTTATTCCTATTAATTGAATCAATATGCGTAATTTTAAATTATAAAAAGAATTTATGCACAAAATTTGCCCCTTTCATAGGCGGATTTACTGTAATCAAAATCTGCCCATCTCATGGGTGGATTTGAAAACATTACAGCTTGTAAATATATATATATTTTAAAAAAAACATCATTTTAATCTTGTTAACAACGTTGTATTTTGTGATTTATTATTTGATAATTGAAGAACTTGATTTGCTTTGGTCTCAATGAGTTCTATGTATGATTATATCTATTGTTGGTTTGTGTTAGTAAGATATTGTCGTATTTGACAATTGACTATTAAATTATAAATATTATAAAATAATAAAATGTATTTTTAAATATGATAATAAATTATTAATTCATTCTATTAATAAAATATAAAACTAATTTGGACAAAAGTTTACATAGTCAGAAATGAGACTATTTAGTGCATTTCCAGTGTCACAATAATAATAGGGCTTTTAAGATCGTATCTATAAATTTTTACTGTAAAAAAATATTTTTTTAAATAAAATGCAGAAAAATAACTGTAAAATTTATCTATTTTTCGCTAATTCTCATTTATTCATTGAAAAAAAGAAAAATGAGTCAGGAAAATAGTAAAAAGATTATCCATTGTCCGAAAATGAAATGTATTTTCATTGCTGTAAATTTCGGTCCAGCCCCCTTAGTTCAATCCGTTTAACTGGGAACTGAGCCCCCAAATCGAGCGGATTTGAGCATTAGACCTGAAAAAGATATAGCCTAGGGCACAAAACCGGTGACTTACCCGGTTGGATGATTTTTTACCGAGTCATTTTGATTTTGTGTAAATAATTATAATTATCAAATCCGGTCCAGCCCCAAGCAATTCAACCGGTTGTTAGATTAATCCACTCTTATATATAATATACAATGTCATCTTCTTTCTTATTTTTTTTAATGCGCCATTATTGGTTATTTTTTATAAAAGTGTTTGAAATTTTTGTTATTTATGCAAAAACAGTTTTTAATTTTTTTATTTAATTAATTAATTTTTTTAATTTTTTATAAACTGTTTTTTTCAAATTTGTTTCTGGCTAAAATATCTATTTAACTGTTTTTATCCAAAAACTGTTTTTAAAATTCAAAAAAATTAAAAATAATTTTTTTTTTCTAAAAATATTTTTTCTAAATGCTTATATTACTTTCTTTTCTCAATGAGAGATTTTCAGAATATTGTGCTTTTTAAGTTATGAGTTACCTTTATATTTAGGTTGAATCTTTCATTTGCTTTATGTTTTTCTACCTTTATGACTTTTAATGGAATAGAATGAATCTTTTTTTTTTCAACTAAACATATAATTCCATATTAAAATAATTTAATTTCTGTCTTAAAATATAAAAATTAAAAATTCTAAAATTTGAATAACATTTTTCTTAAAAAATAAATGCTAACCATTTTCTTTTAATTTTTTTTTGTAAAAGTTTGGTTATATTAAATATAATTAAATATGAAGTTAATTTTTTTATTATAATAAGTGATGTAATTGAATATATAAGAGTTGATATTTTTATTGAATACATGAGTGCATGAAATATGTTTATAAGTTATTTTTATATTTTATTACATATTAGACATATTTTTAGAAAATTTTACAGGTTCAACTTCAGTTAAATTTTATGGGAATTGATAATTTTGTATATTTTAATATTTTTCTGAATATTTTTTAAAAATGAAAAAATTAATTAAAAAAATTAATTAAATGCATTAGATCTGTGTAGTGTGGACGACACAATCATTTTCATCAGACATTCTTAGTTTCTTCGCTTTTTCTTTCTCTCTCCTACTTTTTCTCCCTCCATTCACCTTACAAACTACAGAGAGCAAGCAATTCTAAGCTACACCCGATACTACGATCGACGCGCAATCACAACCACTTACCAAATTTTCGTCGCGCCTTTTTTCGACAACGGTCTTCGGGCTTTAAATTTTTGACTACGGCCTACTTTTCAAAGTCGTATATATTGATTTCTTTAGCGGCCTCTGCTCTCCCAGCTCTCTCTATCTCTCTCTATTCCTTGCTTTCTCCCTCTAGGTATTTGCTTAAGCTTCACTCGATTTCTTTATAATCTTCAAAATCTAAAGAGTTCGGTTATTAAATGAAACTTTGATAAGTTCAAGTTCAAAGATCGAAGCTTTATCATTTCATGCATTTCCACAATTTCAAAAAGCTCGAGCTCCAGCTGAGTGAGCGAGTGAGGAAGTAAGCGAGTTTCTGACTCAGTTTGCGCAATTTAAAAAGCTTTCCTTTTGGATTGCCTTCGATTTTGCAACTGAAGAAACCCCTCTTTGGATACCAAGAAACTATTTGCTAAAAAAAGAAGAAAAATTCAAGTTTCGTTTTTTTTGTTGTTGTTATTTGTCAAGTTATTTAAGGGAAATTTGAGAGTTGGAAAATCAAACCATTGGTTTTATATTATATTGATTTCGTGGGCATAATTTCACTTCTAATAAGTTCGAATAGCTGCAACTTTAATGGCGATTAGTGTAGAATCTGTATTGTCGAAATCGGAGGCAATAGTAGGATCAGATCACTCTTCAGTGGTGTCAATAAACCTTTTTGTGGCACTTCTCTGCGCCTGTATAGTAATTGGGCATTTACTAGAGGAGAACAGGTGGATGAACGAGTCCATCACGGCCCTAGCTATAGTCAGTATCATCTACTCTTGCTCACATTTGGGTTTTGTTTATGAGTTTGCTGGTACTTAGATTTGTAAAAAAGACATAATTTGTGATAGGTTTATGGTGGGCTAATGCAGGGTCTATGCACTGGGGTCATTATCTTGCTTACTACTGGAGGAAAGAGCTCACGCCTTTTGGTGTTCAGTGAAGAGTTATTCTTTATTTATCTTCTTCCTCCTATTATTTTCAATGCTGGGTAATTGGATGCTTTTTTTTTTATTTTTTATTCTTGTTATTTTAAATTTATTTCTCACAATTAATTTGTTTGCTCCTTATCTTCGGTGTTCTATTGGAGATTAGGAATCATTATGATGTATTTATGGCACTTGATCATTGATCCTAATGATGTTAGGAAAATATTACTTAGATTGGGTCCATGAATTCATCCATAGATCAAACTAAGGATAAATTAAAGTCTTAAAAAAATTAGTGTTTACAATCAGTTGTGTTTTCTATAGTAATACTGCTATTATTAATTAGGAAGGGTCATTAATCATTGTGTTTGGTTGTTCACTTTAGAGTATAGTTGGTCTCAATTGCTTTCTGGGTTGTTGCTTGTCGACTTCTCATTATCAAACTTTAGCATTAATTAAAGTTGACAGGAAGTTGTGCTATTTAGGTAGAGTACGTATTGTGGGACATTGGCGGATAACTTGTCTGATTCTTTTAATTTCACTCAAAAATAAGTGAAATCGCCTACTTATAAGGTTGAGCGCCTCTGTATAACCTATTAGCCTCTCTAACTTCAACTTCAATACCTGGGTTTAGAGGAGGGCTTTGAATTTCCTATTACGGTATCAGAGCTCGGTTTCGAACTTTGGATTTACTATTTTTTAACTTTTAAGAACCAAGTGAAAATGTAAAATCTTTTGGTAGAAATTGTATTTATTTGTATGTTTATAAATTGGTAGTATGAAATCTTGCAACCTGGTATATCTACTGCGTTTAAACCTAACATGAAAACAGAATGTGACCTAATCATGTTAAGACTCTGCATTTTGTTTCTGTAGCCATGATTCCCTCTTTATTGTTATGGTAATCTCATAAATTAGCAACTCTAAACACAAATTATAAGGATTTTGATCATTGTTTTTCATCATCAATTAGCATCTTATAGTTAGAGTGATGGCATGGCAGCATCATCCACAAATGTGGATGCATGCATTTCTTCTTTTTGTTTTTTGGGTTACTTAAAAGTGTGCTCTAGTACACTTCAATTTTCTTGACTGCTGTTGTTGCTTTCTCACCAATTAGTTATGGTTCTTCACACTTCAGGTTTCAGGTGAAGAAGAAGCAATTTTTCCGCAACTTCATGACTATCATGCTCTTTGGTGCAATTGGTACACTGATATCCACAGGTGTCATATCTGTAGGTATACAAAAACAACAGCTGAATAGGATAAATTGTTCCTTATGGCGTAATATGAATACAACAGATGTTGCAGTTGATGAGAGTTCATGTAAACTATTCATAGGCACAGCCTTCATGCCACATTTAAAAATTTGAATAGAGGAAAAGTAGAGATGGAGGATATAAGACATTCTGTGGTATATTAAGGAAGCGTTAAATACATGAATTGCTTTTGATATATTGTCTTATTAGTGGAGAATGCTGTCCTTATTTGTGCTCTTTTCATAATTAATTTTTTTTTTCTTTCAACTTAGGTGCTATGCACTTCTTCAAGAAAATGAATGTTGGTTCCCTCGATATAGGCGACTATCTTGGTATGCTCAATACTGCTTATTCTTTGTTTATTTTCCTAGTTTGATCCCCTTCTTATGTTTGCTTATGTTCTTTTATTTCAGCAATTGGAGCAATATTCTCTGCTACAGATTCTGTTTGTACCTTGCAGGTATTGATGGCCTAGTGAAGCTGAAAATCTGGTTACAATTTTTGGAGAATATCCCTGGCTCAATTCACATATATTTGTGCAGGTGCTTAATCAGGATGAGACGCCTTTATTGTACAGTCTGGTTTTTGGGGAAGGTGTAGTAAACGATGCTACCTCAGTGGTGCTTTTCAATGCAATCCAGAGTTTTGATCTCTCGCACATAAATTCGAGTGTTGCTTATCAATTTATTGGGAACTTCCTATACCTGTTTATCTCGAGCACTGTTTTGGGGGCTTTTGTATGTTTCTCTCTTCTCTCTCACTTTCCAGTTAGCATGTTCTTCCTTGTTAATTACTATCCATCATTTTGATGGTATTGTATCGACTTTCTGCTGCAGGCTGGACTACTTAGTGCATACATTATTAAGAAGCTCTATTTTGGCAGGTTTGAAAACATTGTCCTGCTTTTCTCTTCTCATAACAACCTCAACTGCTCCTTGTTTACTTAATCTGATGGTAGTTAAGATGAAGAGTAATAACTTAAGCTTCATAATTTATGTTCTAATGCAAAATCCAGGCACTCTACTGACCGAGAAATTGCTCTTATGATACTCATGGCTTACCTTTCATATATGCTGGCTGAAGTAAGTTTTCTAGGAAAACCACAAAAAACTTCTCCTAGAACCCTTGTTTGTTGGTGTTTATTTCTTTTCTTGTCTCTTCCCTATTGGCTCAGTGAAGTTTGGGGGCAAAGGAATTCTAACCTTGATGTTAATTATTTGGTTTCTTTCAGCTATTCTATTTAAGTGCAATTCTCACCGTATTCTTTTGTGGAATTGTCATGTCTCACTATACATGGCATAATGTGACTGAAAGTTCAAGAGTAACGACTAAGTATGTTAAACTTAAGCATTACTGGAATCAATTCAATCACAACTATCACATTGTTTCCTTTAAAGATGCTAGCTTCGTTCTCACATGACTAATATTTGGCTTCTGATCAACCAATGCAGGCATGCTTTTGCCACTCTGTCGTTTGTTGCTGAGATCTTCATCTTCCTTTATGTTGGCATGGATGCCTTGGACATAGAAAAATGGAAGTTTGTGAGCCATAGGTAAGGAAAATGTAAAGAAATGAGTTTACATACCACGCAAATAAATTCCAAGATTTGCATACATATGCTGAATGTGGCGGGTTAATTCCTGTTTAAACTTCTCAGCCCTGGAACATCAGTTGCGGTGAGTTCAATTCTCTTGGGATTGGTTCTGGTTGGACGAGCAGCCTTTGTTTTCCCCTTGTCCTTTTTATCCAACTTGACTAAGAAGTCTTCATATGAGAAAATTGACATAAAGCAACAGGTACAACTTTCAAGCTATTCAATTATCTAAAGCTTTCATGTCTGCAAATTACTTAACATACAAGATGTCCCTACGAATATTTGCTTGTCAGGTAACTATTTGGTGGGCTGGTCTTATGCGCGGGGCTGTTTCTATGGCTCTTGCTTATAATCAGGTGAAGAACGTTGAAAGTGTTGGAATTTTCCAAGTTGTAATTGGAGAATTGGAATTGATATTATGCATCCAATTCTGTTGATGCAGTTTACCAGTTCAGGCTATACAAAATTGCGTGGAAGTGCAATCATGATCACCAGTACTATCACAGTTGTACTTTTCAGTACAGTGGTAAGAAACTGCCTAATTGCTGCAGTTACTGCTTCCACTAAAAACCGCCCATGGCAAAATGAGCTTCTCTAAATCTAATCAGGCCATTGGGGGATTGATGTTGCTAAAAATGGTTACTTTAGTTATGTCTCATGAGAAATGCAAGTATGTTAGATGTTAGATTACATAGCAAATTGTTGGGATGTATGCAGGTGTTCGGGTCGATGACCAAAGCACTAGTAAGAATATTGCTTCCATCTCCAAAACATACAGCAAGCATGGCATCTTCTGAACCGTCTAGTCCCAAATCCTTCATAGTGCCACTTCTGAATGAGCAAGATTCAGAGGACAGCAAAAACAGCCACAATGTGGGAGGCCCTACCAGCCTAAGGATGTGGTTGAGCACCTCCTCTCACACTGTCCATCATTATTGGCGAAATTTTGATGACGCCTTCATGCGACCTGTTTTTGGTGGCCGAGGTTTTGTCCCTTTTGTACCTGGCTCCCCAACTGACCCAACTCTTCAACAATGGCAGTGAGCACAAACTTCTATGCAGATACATGACTACTAATAGTACTAATTCCTCCAAACTTGTAGATAGGCCAAGCAATCAGTTTTCTGTGTGAAATAGTTGAGGTTCAAGAGTGAGGTTGTCACCCCATTTTTGGTCAGCATTAGCAGCTTGTAATTGGCTTCCATTTTGGTTTTTTGTTCTTCGTCTATACGGTTTTCCGAATGAGATGGAGAGTAATGTATGTATCAATATAAGTGTTTGCCATACTGGATCAGTATTGCTTGATGGATTGGAAAATCTTGATCAGTTGATCGCCATGATTGGATTGAAAATTTGAAATACTATATGTTGCTCTCTCTCTATTTTTTTGTTTTGGTGGAAGAATAATTCTTTATTTTGTCGACTTTGTGAGAGAAGTTCGAATACCATGATTATCTTGTAATTATCCGAATAGATCCAAACAAATCCTTTCATACATTCTTCTATAACTTCATTTATGAATGAGTAAATAATTTGTGAATCTCTCGATTTCAATAAGATTGTCCATTTTTAGTGTTACATTAAATTAAGAAAAAAATTAATAACATAAGTAATTTATTTATTAAAACAAATGGTAGAGTTAGGAAAGAAATTGACAAATTATATTCTTTTCATATAATAGATAATTATTTAAAATAAACTTTTTTTCTTTCTAAAATGAACAATTTTATTGAGACTGAAGAAATATAATGTAAAAAAATATACTTTTCATAAAATTTTATGTTTGAAAAATAAGAATTAATGTTTTTCTATGATATTGAATTATTAATTTGATCAAAGTTTATGGATCTAATTTGAGCAAAAAAAATTTCTCAGACAAAATTACTTTAAAATGGTTGCTTGTTGCATATAAAAGCTTTCTATACAAATAGATTTTTTTTTTTTTATCTCTTTGGTCAAGAAAAAAGAAAATATATAGGTCGTCAAGGAAAAGGAGGATTGTGAAGGAAGAGAGAAGATGATGGACGAACGTAATTCAAAAACTTATTATTATTATTATTATTGTTATTATTATTATGCATTCATTCATTCATTCAAACAAATGGCTTTAATTGGCTCTAAGAGAAATAAGACAGTGACAACAAATTGAGCTCGCAAATACTCTAATTCATATACATAAATATGAAATCTGAAATGTATTTAGTAACCTCCGAAAAATTTTACTTTTGAACTAGTTTCCATTTATACACAAAAGAAAAGAAATGCAGAATAGATTGCCTGTTTAGACTATGTTTGTACAAACAATTTAAAAAAAAAATTAGCGAAATTTATTTGCAAAATTCTTCGAAAATTAGATATAAGAATTAATATATTTCTGAATTCATTGTATCCACATTTTTTAAAAAAAAGAAAAGAAGAGAGAGACAGAAATAAAGATGTGAATGTAAGTAGAATATAAATAAATTATCTTTTAGTTTAAATTTCAAAATAAAATTTTGCAATTCAATTGTTCTAATGTTTCTGGAATTGGGTCATGCAAGCAATTCTGCACATATTGCAACAAATTACTTCGAAACAGACAAGTTTCAAAATATCATTGGCTTCGAGTGTTTGGTTTTGTTAATTCAATTATTTTTCCTCTTATCATATCAGAATTCATATCTCACCCATACAGCATATGAAATTCCCTCAAAATATAATTTTTCATTAGCCCCTCTATCCTCTTGTTATTCTCGTGGATTGTAATTCTCAAATACCACCTATAATGTTTATGATAACAAAAAGTGAAGAATTTTGCCTATTTCAATTGCACCTGTATTACCACCTAATTAACATCCCATGCCAAGTATTGAAGCTCTCACTAAACTAATGCCATAAAAAAAATTTCAAAGACAGGGAGGAGAAAGAAAAAGCATGTTCATAGTTGAGAATGCAATCTTACAACTAGATTCATGTTGAAAGTGAATCTTTATGGTTTTAAGTTCTGCATTCTCGACTTAATTTGCAGAATTCTCAATGAGTAGGTGTTCAATAAATTGCTGATTTTCTTTTATCACACAAGATCAGATATCTTTACATGCGCCGTATAGAAACACCTATAAGTTGCACAATATATAGCTGAAAAGATGAAAGTATACACATCTAGAGAGGCAATCATATTCGCCAATACCTGATCATTAGCACATATCTGACAATTCTAAGTTACAAAAGATTTCCTCCTATGGATGAATAAGGTATCCAAATGCCAGACTGATAAAAGCGACCATACAAACATACAAAAGAGGAAAACCGACCTGAACCTTTCTCATACTTTTCCTCCTCAACAACTCCTGCAAAGGGAAAATAGCAAATATCAAAATATTGAACAATAAAGTTTATTGGAGCTTAAAAAGAAAAAATATATAAAGTATGGTGTTCTAAAGTGGATATGAGCGGATATTTGTTTGTGTTATCTCCAATCAGGTGGGAATGCTGTGTCATGTTTGCAAAGAAGGAGGCTCGAGTGTCAAACACAGATGAGAAGCCTGACGGACTCCAAAACATAAGTGATAAATTAAATGTTAGTGGCAGAATATATATGCATTCTCTGGCCGCCAGAAGACTGATGACAAATATTTTTCCAGGGTTTTGTCGGGTTATTCTTGGTAATAGGAAACAGTAACAAGTTACTCACCACTTCATGCTTGAGGAGATCCTTCTCTTTAATGACTGTGCTCCTCTCATCAGTCAGCCTTGTGATCGTATGATCAGCCTGCAAAAACAAACAAATCAATCAACGACGAAATTGATAAAGAAAAATGGAATATCATTATGAGGGAAAATCTCCTTTAAAACATTTTCCTGCTTATCTTCTCTAAAAAATCAATTACGAGGAATGATTCTTCTTCTTCTTCATCTTTTATTTTTATTTATTTATTTTATTTAAAATCCAAATAAATGGTTCTGAAGAGCTATCATTACAAAAAATCAAAGAGATACATTTTTCATTACAAGATAACTGAATCCATTTGTGAAGTTCATCATCCAAATAATTTGAAGCTACGGTAGTAGAAAACAGACCTCCTTTAGTTTTGAATCCATTATGTGTAGCTTCGATTTCAACTCCTCTAAATCCTTAGCTAACTTTGGTTCTTCTACATCCTTAACCAATTCCAATTCCCCAGCATCATAGGATGGCCGAGATTCGGCATTCTTAACTGGCTTTAACTCCTCAATATCCTTAGCAGGTTTGACATCTGAAACATCCTCAGCTAACTGCTACAGGAGGCAAAACAACTATGTCAGATTCCCTAGAGTGTTTGCTGAAAGAGGTGTTGCAAATTTTCACCAGTCGCTAAAATACACGAATAACAAAAAATGCCATCATTAGCAGGCTAGATCTATCATCCCATTTCTTTATTCTATTGAATCTAAGTTACAACTTGTTACAAATACAGTGTTTAACAACTGAAATGTAATGCAGCAGTCATCAACATGCAACATAGGAGAAAATTGAGATGGAGGATGTTAATGGATAAGAATCCATTTGATTTTAATTTCTTTATCTGTTGTGATAAGATCTGATATGTACAATCTTTGAATATTTGTTTCCTAATTATACCAACTCTATTGTTTCGTAATTATATTTGTTTCCGAATTATACCAACTCTATTGTTTCCTAATTATACCAACTCTACAGCTATAATTGACATATCAGATCTTATCACAACAAATAAAGAAATTAAAATCGAATGGATTCTTATCGGTTAACAGAGGAAACAGGAATGGCGCTTTGTCAATTCTTACCCTTTGAGGGGGAGGTATGTTTTCAATGCCACTTTGTGCTATATCTCTATGTAACAAAGTGTCATAACATGGATCTTTCTTCAACTCTCCATTATTTGGAAGCAGAACTGGTGAATGTGGCGGGCTTGTTAGAACTACTTTCAGCTTCTTCTCTTCTATAAATTTCCCACTTTCTTTAGAAAACTACCAAACAAAATGACGAGAAATTACTACAGGCAAAATATAAAACAAATAGCCACTGCAATTTTTACCGTTCAAACAAATGCATAAAAAGGAAATAGGAATTTCTTACAATGCCAGATGTAATGTCCTCATCAGTCGTTCCAAAGGGCACAAGTGTGCTTTGAACAAGGAACTTGTCTTTGCACTGCAAATCAGGCGGAGCTACCTTCTGGGCTTGCATTGTAACTGCAAGGGTCAACAGTGAACAATAATATATCTATCTATATACTTCCTGATAATGTAATAAACTACCAGTAACCTCACTGGTTCAATAATTAAAAAAGCTAGCTTATACCCTACTTAAAGATTCTAATTATCACGAGAGCGTGATTGGCAGAAAAGATTCAATTCTTCCCCTTGAGTCTTTAGAACTTTTCTTAATCTCAATACATTCAAAAGCAAAATTGAAAAAAGGAAAAAGGAAAAAAGAAAAAAAAACAATGTACTCATAAATGCATAAAAATTCATTTTTAAACTATTCTTTCGTAAATTCACCTATCATCTGCTTAACAGTGTCTTTACACATATCAGTGCTTTGTTCATAGCGTAACAAACAGATTCCTTGCTCAAATCATTATGTGACACAAAAGAACTGAGCTTACCGTATAGCTTTGGATTTTGTATTCCCTTGCAAACTAGCCTACTAGAGCAGTAACGTTAAAAACATATATTTAAGACAAAATTCACCCATAAGAGAGAAAAAGTCTCAAACCTGTAAATTCACATGTTGCTTTTGGCATAATAATGCCTATGTTGGGCCGAACACAATATTTTTTTGGAGATGTAGTCTTCACCTGCCCAAAAAATGTCTGAATTATTTAGCTATCCAAGTATCCCTTTCAACTGATCAAGCTTCTCCAAATTCGAAAGAATTTGCATGCCAAGGAAAAATAATAAATTACATAATTTTTTGCACAAAAAATATTTTACATCAACCGCACCTTGAAAGCAACATACTGATCGGACCTGTTACCCAATTGAATCGTACACGAGCTTTGCTTCTTCAATTCAACTAGAGAGAGAAAAGAAGATGCCCCATTTGTTAGTTCATAGAGCAAGTTAATAGTTTCAGTTGTACATCTGCAGTTTCTCTACCGCATTGTTTTTTTTTCATTGCTTCATTTTCTTTCCATATGCATAGATCGCCATTACATGAAGAATAACAACAATATAATAACAAATATGTAAAGAAAATATATTAAAATTTTGACCAGATTTCATGATTGATTCTTAAAGATATAATAAACGCTATGAATGATGAAGTTGAGATTAACACCTCAGTAAAGTTAAGTAAATTCCAAAATACTCACAAGTAAACTTGAGTTCACAAGGCTGAATTTCCAAGAGCTCCGTAGTCATGATTCTAAAGTGAGCAAAAGAAAATTAGTTAATTGACCAAAAACAGCACAAAAATTTTGCTAAATTTCGTAAATATCGATTATGATTAAGATTTAGATTACTGTGGTTCTTCACAATCGAAAAGAGTGTAGGAAGCAGAGTGAAGCCAAAATAACCATTTTCGGGATAGAAAACAAAAACAGAGATCAATCAAATCCCAACATATATTCCAATTAACATGAAAAAGGATGAGAAAAATACCTGTAAGAGTGAGGAAATGGAGATCCAAAGAGGGAGAGAAGGAGGAAAAAAGGGTTGGGCAGGTGAGTTTGGTGATCTGAAGCAGTAGAAAATTTATGATTAAGTGGAAGAGAAGGAATGGCTGTGTTTGTTTGTTGGAGAAAGTGAGAGGGGAGCGTCAGTTACGTGGGTCTCTACTCTCTGACATTGACGCAGAAGAGATAAAGATGGAGAAGTTGTACCGGCTTGCTTCTTCTACTTCCTTCTTCTTTCTCCTTTCGGTTCTTCGTTTCTATCACTAACTAACAACGGCTTATTTATCGGCTTTGGCTCCTTCTTTCTTCAACTGCTACTAACCTTTTTCATTTTTCTTTTCTAATTGGTTTTGGAAGTTAATTATTATGCTAAGGAATTAGTACCTTTTTTTTGTTAATCATATTTATGGCATTATTCAAATTGCTAAAAATTGGCTTCTTCCTAATAAATTATGCTTCAATTAATCAATTATTTTATAGATTATTTTATTAATTTTTCAAATTAATAAAAAATAATTATATAAGAATCAATTTTTTATATAATAATATATTATTAATTCAATTTATAAATAACAATATAGATCAAATTTAAACCAAAAAATAATTCTATAATCAATTACTTGTGCTCATAATCAAATTGGCTATCCCATCCCTTTATAAAACTTGACATGAATGTGAAATTTTATCCTATTTATTAGTATTGGGGAAGGAGGATTTTGCCCTAATAAGATTTAAATTCAAAATTTTATTATTATTAAGTTAAATTATTGTTATTATGAAGATTTCACTTTAATAACATACAAAAATATACCTTGTGAAAAATGGAATTGAAAATGCAATCAAAATTATAAATAAGCAATATTATTTAATAATGAAATCAAAAGAAACGTAACAATTACTAGTGTATGGTAATTTAATATTCTAACAATTTTTTCTTGGGTATGAAAAAGTGAGCTAAGCTCACAAACAATAATTAACGAGAATAAATTACTCCACAAATACTATAAATAAGCCAATAAAAAAGATCATTGGGTGGATGCAAAAGAATATAATTTTCTATTTCAAAACTTTTTATTATATCAACAAGAAAATTTAATTGCATAGAAAAGGAGTGATCACCTCCTAATTTCTCTTAATCATTTTCAATGCAATTCCAAAATTAATTCAGCAATATCCAATTGTTTATATATTTCATTCTATATTTTTTATCTTTTATTTTTGTTCTTCTCTAACAATTGTTACAAATACAAGAGACACAAAACTGCTTTCAGATAAAAACAAATAGATAGATAATTTAAGAAAAAAAATCATAAAAAATTAAAATAATTAAATAATTAAATAAAAAAATTTTAAATCTATTTCCGATCTCAAACACTTAACGGGGGAGTCCTGCCTGGCTAACAATAGGATTGGTGGGGCTAGCTAGCCACATGCATGGCTTGTTTAGCATTCCAATAATTTGTAATTTAATTTTGAAAAAGCAAATAATTATATACCGACAATTGGCAGAGGGACCCATATTTTAAAAAAAAAAAAGTTAAAAAAAGGAAATCTTTTATTGTTCTTTTTAGGAGTGGAGAAAAATAATAGTAATCAAAAGGCAGTAACAAAAAAAAAGCATAGAAGAAGAAAGGCATCCCATATTTTTCTTTGATCTTTTTTTTTTTTTCTTTTGTTTCTTTCCTTTTGGGTCAAAGTGTGGGAAATAGGCAAAATCATTCAAGTCTATAAATCTATGGGAAAAGGTCGCCCCTAAAGAAAAGGTAAATCGGTGACCCCCTTTTTCACCTTATTTTCCTCTATCGGCTATCATATTATTATTATATGTTATAATTTAATATTGGTGTTGTAATCTTATTCTCATTATATGCTTTCTTTTTAGAAATAAATAAGTAAAGACATTTTAATTATTGGCAGTAACTGAGCTTAACTAAAATATTTATGGAGTCATTATATGTATAGTATATAGATTTTATTTTTTGGACCACATTTTATATTATTGATATCTTTTTAAATGATTAAACTCCATCACTAATTATTGGTACAAAAAAAAAAGCAACTATGAAATGTTTGAGATTGTTAAATGTCCAAAAAATAAATTTAAATTTTTTTTTAATTTAATTGATTTATTTTTTTTTAATTTTTTATAAACTGTTTTTTTAAATCTGGAAAAAATATCTATTTATTTGTTTATTTTCAAAACTCAAAAAATTTAAAATAAATTTTTTTCTCTAAAAACTCTTTTAGCAAACGCAATATCAAACGGACCTATAGCAGCGTAGTTGAAGCTATATTTTTTTTTTAGAAAGTTGTCTTTCAA
Organism: Triadica sebifera; assembly: GCA_023653625.1. Taxonomy (NCBI): domain Eukaryota; kingdom Viridiplantae; phylum Streptophyta; class Magnoliopsida; order Malpighiales; family Euphorbiaceae; genus Triadica; species Triadica sebifera. The sequence goes on from CM042908.1 coordinate 2,248,575, forward strand.
GTAATGGCACAAGGCCAAATGAGAATATATTAGAAATGGAGAAAATATTAGGCCAAGCTTACAAAAGAAAACCGTATACATAAAGAACTGAAAAAAATTCTAAAAATTATATAAGAAAATAAACAAAAAAGCTTCTGCTTCTCCAACTAAGAAGTAAACTCCAGCATGTGGAAAAATTTGAAAGTATGTTTACTTCAACCAAATCAACGAGCATGTGATCACTTTTGAAAGAGGTTATTTAGACAAAAGGCCAGATTGATAATAACTCAGTTAAGTTTGAATATCATTTATGCGAAGGACTCTTGTCTTCTTTTTGTAGCTTCAAGAGATTAATGAACGTTTGAAAATCTTGAATCTGATCACCTCCATTTGCTTCATTATCATCCTCTCATGATACATAAATCTATAAATTGATGCTAACGCCTTATTAGAAAATAGATTCAAACCTTAACACTATGTTTGTTTTAAGGGATTTGGAATGAAGAGGAGAAAAGAAAAGAAATTTGATTCAGTTCTCTTGTTGGTACTGCAAAGAGTAACTCTGATTTTCTACCAAATTGGTGGGAAATGGGAGGAAATGAAACTTCTCTTCTAATTTAAGAAATGAAGTTACTAAAATGTACTTACATCTATTATATATCTTCATTTTTGAATGGTACAAATGCCATTTTATATATTAAAACTTTTTTAAAATTTTTTTCATGAGGATATTTTATTTCCTTCGTAATTACATTAAGCAAACCAAATACAATAAATAAAATACAATTCAATTTCAATTTCATTCTCCTTGTTTCTATTTCATTCTCTTCATTAAAAAGAATAACATTTTCTTTGCAACAAACATAGCATAAAAGAAAGCACATCTATCCTATGGAGTAGAGAAGCAAAAACCTATAAAAAGAAAGATATATAAATTATAAAAGTATAAGAAATACAACAAAGTTAAGAAGAAGAGGAATACAGGAGGGGTGTAAATAAGTTGGTATGAAACTTTTATAATTTAACAATAGATCTCAAATTTAAATTTTGAGTATATATTTATTTTAAAATTTTTTAAAAAATATTTTACTTTTTAGAGTTTTATCTGATTCCCACTCTTTAGAGTTTTATCTTATTCGAAAAGAATTAATTTCAATTCATTATTAGTGGTTTGAGAAAAAAATAGATGAAATGATGGGTTGCTGCGATTCTGTCAGCCACCAGAATGAAACTGGTGAAGGAAGCCTCTTCATCTAAAAAGAAGGAAGAAAAAAAAAAAAAGGTTAGAAACGCAATTTAAACTAATTGACCATAGCTATGAAAATATATAGCTTTAATCAACTATGTGCAAGGCCTGATTTGTCACATCTCTTTAGGGTAAGTGAGGTAAGACCCATTTTTTTTTAATAATTTGTTTGTAGATTTTTCTTCTTTCAAATTTCTTTATTTACTTCTGTGAAGGGTTTTATTGAGTTCTATTTTTTATTTTAGGGTCATCGTAAATTCAAATAGACATAGTTTTCCCTCCACGTGGCATATCCTGTCAGCACATAAACCATTAATACCTTAATTACCGATAAAGGAATTTTACTGATAAAGAATAATTTTTAAGTGGGGATCGCTCCAAGTAGGGAAGTAGATGATTTATAATAATAATAATGATGAGGATGATGTAAAAATCAATGTATAGATTCATTCAAATATGAATTAATTATTTTATCATGTATATAAATTAATTATTAATAGTGCAGGAAAACTTAACTTTAGATTAAAAAAAAAGAAAAGCTAAATGAGCAAATTAGCCTCGAACTATACTTCAAATTACAACTCGAATCCTCTAAGAGATTTCTTCTACTTTTACTCAACTCGAATCCTCTAAGTGAGTTCTTCTACTTTTACTCAGTAGAATTAAGCCCTTCAAATATGTGTCACCTCCTCCTGCAACTTAGTTGCTCAAAGACCACCTCTGTGGAACTCCTTAGATTGGTCTTTGCTCAGCCTTCCATCAGAAGACTCAATCTTCTGTTTTTGATGATCAGAAAACCAGCACCTATTAACATAACAGTGGATGTAATAACCCCAGCAACGATTGCAATTTGTGGGAATTTTGATGAATGTGAACAATTAGTCTGATTGCAAGGTGATTGAAAGATAGTGGACATGGATATTTTTAGTAGCATTTTTTGCAATTGGTCGCAAGGGTTCAACTTGGTTAATGTTCACAGTATCAAAAGCAGTACAAGATCTCAGTTTGGTAAACCTATCTCCACATAGACCTTCATTGTTCTCAAACTGAAACCCTCCATTTCATTTTTGTGAAGCTTTTATTATGATGAAAAACTCATATGAGTTGCAACAGAACTACACAGTAAGCCATTCCAAGAAAAAACATAGTTGAGATGAAAGAAGAAGAAAGACACAACATACCAGAAGGCACCATCCCAGAAAGAGAATTGTTATGAACATCTAGTGATTGCAATTAAGTAGCATTAGCTATTATTGCAGGAATTGAACCAGATAAGCGATCGAAACCTATATCAAACCTCCTTAACATTCCCAAGTTCCCTTAGCTAGCTGGAATTTGCCTTCATTCCAGTAAATTATGTTATCATTCCATCTAGGTGAGAGATTTTGCCAAAATTTTGGGACAAGAAACAGACAAGGAGAAGAGAAGAGAAATAAAGAAGAGGAAGTAAAAAAGCACTGATTTTTGGCCTCAACAATGAAGCCCACCCAGCCGAGTGGAGCCCTATTCGGAGACGATCCCGCCTCCTTATCATCGTCGTCGGCCTCCGTCGTTTCTCGGTGGACTTACACGTCTACTTGGTCTAGGGTTTCTACATAATTACCTATGGCCTCGACATCTACATGCTCAATCTCTTGATTGGATTTCTCTCTCCCCAGATTAACCCATAGATTAAGGACGAGGCCACTCTCCTCACCCGTGGATCCGATGAGTTCCGCCCCTTCGTTCGCCACCTCCCTGCATTCAAGTTCTGGTACAATTGCTTATTCCTGATTTTCCTTTCTTTAAGAGCCGATCATGATGGATTTTCTGATTATTATGAAAGAAAAATGCTTGATCTAACACATGATTTACAGAAGATGGCTGCGAAAAGAAAAAAACAGAAGCAACTGGAAGATTATGAATTAGGAGATGGGCTGCATCGAATGACAATGAATGGAGACGATAAATGATAAATTTTGGGTCTGATTGAGCCGCCGGAGGAGGAACAAATTAAATTAATTATTTTTTATTTTGTTTTTTTAGTTACAAGAGGACAATTAATTCGAAGACCTATAGCTAACGTGAATATTATTTTATTATTATTTTATTTTTAGTTTTTGAAAAAAACATAAATGTCTTTTTATAAAAAATTAATTACAAAAAAAAGATCATTTAAACATCTTATTAAAATTTATAAAATAATACTTGCACTAATTTTATTTATCTTCAAAACTAGCTTCTAGTGGAAAAAACCCCGCAGCACTCCTCCTACGTTGTAATCGGAATTCTATGTGGATAGTTGATAATAGGGCTGTATTCGGAGTTTTAATCTTTTCGAATTAAATTGAAAAATTTTTAAAATATTCATAATCAAATTATATTATCGATTTATTTATTAGATCTAGACTGAATTGTACTATTAACTTTAAATTTGATGGATTTAAATTTTATAGTGATATCCAAACCGATAATTATATTAAATCGTTCTAAAATTAAATTGTACCGAAAAAAATGATATTTAAATATTTATAATTAATAATAAAATAATTTTTATTTAATAAAATAATTTTTTTATATTTTTATATTTTTACTATACAAATATAATATAACTTAAATTTATAATTATATAAACTTTAATCTATAAAATCAAAATTATAAATTTATTAATTAATTAACAAAAATAAAAATTTAAATAATTAAAAATTTTGAATATATTAAAAAATAATTTTATATGTTAAAATTTGTATGATAGTAGTGAAGAGAATTAAACCTATAATTTAATATAAGTTTAAGATAAGCTAACCTTTAAAAAAATTAATTATTTTTGTTATTAAGTAAATAATAAAATATTTAGAAGATATTGCTATTTTTTATTTTATTTTTTTATCACTAATTAAATTTTTTAGTATTTGTAATTTTTCTAATTATATTATGTAATAAATCTTTAATAATATATGATTTGGTAAGCCAATTTAAGTACAATTTATGAAGTAATCTAATTATATAATGTAACTTAAAGTTAAACTTAAATACTATAAAAATATAATATAACTTTAACTTATAATTATATAAACTTTAATCCATAAAATTGAAACTATAAATTTATTAATTAGTTAACAAAATTAATATAATATTTATAGTAACAATGAATTAAAAAAATTAAAAAAACATTAAATATTTCAAAAAAACTCTAAAATAGAATTTTTTTTCAATCAATTGCCATTTGAATTTTTAATTAGCTATCAACTGAAATTATCAAATATTTATATTTATTTGTTGAAGATAAAAAAACTATTAGTTAACCAAATATCCTCTTAATCTAATTAAATTCAATCAACCGAAATTTAAATATTAAAAAATAAGACTAAAATATATAATTTAAAATTTTGAACTTCTTTAGCTTGATTTATTAACTTTCAATTTTCAGTTTTATTTTATTAAGTCTCTAAAAAAATAATCTTTTATTTCTTCATTTTTTACATAATGAAATTCCACATTTCGTTTGCCATTCAGACACTAATCATATATTTTTATCAAAAATAAAAATTTAGATATTTAATAAAATAAAATTCAGTTCAAAAATTTAGTAGAACAATTTGTAAAATTTAAGAGATGAAAAATGCAAATTTCCGTAAACTAAACAAAACAAATTGTGTGACCAGTTTGCCTCTGAGCCTAAACAAAGAAAATCCAGTAACAGTTTAAAGTAACATAGCCCAGTGGCCAAACAAGAAGGAAACGAAAACTGAGAACCAAACACTCGGAATTTCGATGGAAACGAAGCCAACAAATCTCAACAAACAAACAACCATGGCAGAAAAATGCAAACGCCAACTATAAAACACTTACCTTTCTTTGCTCTCTCTCTCTCTCTCTCTCTCGCGCACACCCACACACACCCACTCGTGTCTTCCTCATTTCTCTTTTTGTTGTTGTTGTTGTTGGTGAACCTCAAGCAATGGCATCGATTACAGCACCTTCAATCTCCACAGCTTCTCTTAAGCTTTCCACCACCCAGGTAACTTCCAATCTTTATCTTGCTCTCTTTTTTTATTTTACTGTTTTTATGTTTGATCTGAAACTATTGTTCCTTGTTGGTTGTTCTTTTTTGTTCTTTTTACATTTGTGGTATGTTTGTTGTTCTTTTCTCGATTGAAAGTTATCGCCTTTACATGTGATCTGGATCTTGAACTTGTAAAGATTTATTTTTTATTAGTATTTTTGGGAGGATGAGGAAGGGATTTTTTTCTCTTTTTTTTTTTTTTTGGAATTAGACCAAATTGATTTCTGTAGTTGAATTTCAAGTTCCAATCAGTTAAATGCCAACAGTACCAAGCAAATGGTAATCTGGTAGTAGGTTTTAATGTTAGATTCTGAATTTTGTTCCGTCTAGAAATGAGAATTTTATCAAGTTCTATTCCAGTTGACATTGAGTTTCTTTCGTACGGTTGTAGTTTGAAGATCATTTTTAGTATGATGTTGACACATATTTTTCTCAGTAAAATAAGCTGCTATTGATTATGTAATTGTCTTATAATTTTATTCTAAATTTCTGAATTCATATGTTATTTTTTCCCAATTTTTAAACAGGCATCGAGCAGTAAGATCTCTAGTTTGAGGTCTATTTCACTTCCCATTAGTGGGAGAAGCTTCCCCTCTCTTAGATTGCAAAAGGGTGCATTTCGTTTCCGTGTCTCCTGTGCAGTATGTATCTCTAGCATTCAGAAAATTGATATATTCTATTTGTTAAATATACTCTTCCTGCTCATTCTTTGTCGTGAATTATAAATTATTAATCGACTGTTTATAAGGTTGAGAGCATCTTTGAATCCTATAGCTCATCTAACTTCAAAACCTGGATTTTGAGGTTGGCTTTGGATTTTCTAACCGTAATATTGGTAATAGTGCTTGCATCTGGGCAAACAGTTCTGCCTTTTTTCCTCTGCATTCTACGCACTTAAGTTTAAACTTGTTAATGTTCTTAGTACTGCTATGCTCTAAACCTGTGATTTTAACATGGCAAGGTTGTCTCGTAATAATAAGGGTTTTTCATTTTTATGTGTCTATATTATTTTTTGACTTCTAAACAGAAGTGCTATATGCCTTTGTAACTACACTTAAAAAATGTAACTTGTGATGAGAATATAATTAATGTCTGTATATGCTTGCATCTTCCAAATCTATTATTTGACAATATAGTGTGTTTATGATGCTGATTCTTCCAAGCAGGCCAAACCAGAGACAGTAGACAAAGTGTGTGCAATTGTGAGGAAGCAGCTGGCACTAGCACCTGAAACTGTTGTCGATGGAGAATCAAAGTTTGTTACATTGGGAGCTGATTCTCTCGACACGGTACTTCATTTTCTACACTCCGCTGAATTGTGAACAAAGCTCTCAATTAACTGTAAAATTAATTCTATTGCTGAATTATCCCACAACTGTCATTTTACTACTTCAATTTCTAAAAAGTAAACAAAATTAACTTCATTGAAAATTATCTATTTACTTCAAGATTAACTAATATAAAGTATTTGGAATCTTCTGTTTAAAATTTCATGGTTAGTGTAATCTTTTTCCCCTCAGTATTCTCACCTATTTGTCAAAAATTGGACTAAATGGGGATAAATTGATTTTTGCTGACGAATTCAAGGGGAAAATTGACCATAAAGTTAATTTTGAATGGACCTTGGGATACTAGTTCAGGGGGCACTTTTAGTTTTCTCTTTAGTTTTTTTGTTTTTCTCCTTTCTGCTTTTGGCTGGAATCATATTCAATATCCATGATCAATTCCTTTTTTTTTTTTTTTTGTATTGAAGTATGAGGCTCAATCATGATCAATTTCCCAAGGATTATATTGCATGATATTAAGTTATGATAGGGAGAAGAAAAAAACAAATTGTGTTTCAAGCTATGCATGCTGCTTACATTTTCTCATTTCAACTTCCGTTTCCCAAAGCCTTCGGTTATAGAAGTTGGTTTTAAATACTAAGCCAAATAAGCAGAAAATAAATAAGCATCAGCAGATGCTTAGTCTGCTAACAAGAGTAGACGCATTCAGAACTTTGACAAAATATACAGGATATAAAGTTGGCTAGCTACCAAAGGTATATTCAAATTGACATTAACTTCACCAGAAAATCTATTGCAGATATGAATACATGACGAGAAAGCAGACTTGCTTAATGTATTTGCAGCTTAACGTTTACCAAAAGAGATTCTCCATAGGGAACAATCTTGGTCCTTTAGATTGATTGTGATCAGTGATATTTTTATCAATTTATATAATATTCTCACCGTGCAGGTTGAGATTGTTATGGGACTTGAAGAGGAATTTGGAATCAGTGTGGAAGAAGAAACAGCCCAGAGTATTATCACTGTTCAGGATGCAGCAGACCTGATTGAGAAGCTTGTTGAGAAGAAAGCTTAAAAATGTGTTTGAAAGAGTTGAGGACATAGTTCCATATGAAGTTTAGCTCTATATTTTTTTTTCCATTTTTGAACCTAATATAAATAACCCACCTGGTTTTTTTTTTTTAAATTTCCTTTTTATCTTAGTTATTTACATGTTGGAGTACCTGTAAGCCTTAATGTTGTGTTAATCTTTAGTTTCAAATATAATTTGCAAATTTAGCATGTCTTTTCTTTCCCCTTCTTTTGTGAACAATGCAAAGCAATATAGTCAGTCGGAAGGCAGGTGGAGGTGTTTACTGTTTTGTCGTGTGTGATGGGGCTGAATAGCTGATGCCTGATGCTGAAGTGGAGGCTTTAACATTTTATTTAATTCTAGGGGTGTTTATAAACTTTTTTTTTAATAAAAAATATTTATTTATCTGTTTATTTTTAAAAACAATTTTTAAAATATTTTTTAAAAAATATTTTTCCAAAAAGAAACGAAATTCTCTCGCCAGAGAGATGCTGTCCTAATCAATTCCAGTGCGGTGTAGAAATCTTCATTCTACGTAATTAGCTTTTGGGTAATCTTTGTTTCGCTTTTTCTTTTTAGTCGGCTCTGGGAAAGTTTGTAGGCCTCAGTGTTTTTGTTAATCATTAAAATTCAATATTAAACGTAGATTTTGTTCAATTATTTCAATTTCTTTTCCTTTTTTTTTTGGATCTTCAACCTATTTTTAAATTATTGTTATTATTATGATGGAATACTTTCCTCTTATGGGATAAAGGTATGGCTCCAAAGTAAAGTTTAAGAATATTTTATTAAGAATTTAGGCGTAAATCAAGTAGAATCTATAAATATGGTGGCATTATTTTTCCAAGATAGCTTATACTCAACTGGTAGTACCTTTATTGACGTCCAACATGACTTTTGTGATACAGGATTTGTAGAAATTCTGGGTGTTATGAGTTCATATGATCACTCGTTTTAATTCACGTCCAGCATGACTTTTATGATACAGGATTTGTAGAAGTTCTGGGTGTAGTCCATATGATCACTCATTTTAATTCATGACAATCTCATAGTAGATATACCAATTGAAGTAATTCATAATTTAATTTATAGTTTATTACTGTAAAAATTCGAGATTAGTAAATGTGATGCAAAGTAAATTTTCTTATATATACTTTACAATTTTATATATTAATATTGTCCTTTTTAAGTTTATGTAAAAGGAATAAGTTAATTCGTAGATAAATCCAGGGTAATTGAAAAATCTAATAATTACCATTAGACCTTTTCGAATTAAAGAGGTGGGACTTGGGATTCCTCAAGAGAAATGATGATGACAGTGGAAAGTGAGCAAAGTAGATTTACCTGAGGCAAAATTTATGTTTTGTCCCTTAAATTTTAACCTTGTTTTATATTTTGGCCTTAAACTTCTATTATATTTTATTAAATTCTTAAACAATTATTTTAGGACATATTCGGTCTAAATTTGACAGCATATTGAGTCCCTAAATAATAATTCAAGATGTTAAATTTGAGAATTAAATAGAAAAAAATATTATAATTCAGGGATCAAAACATGGTTTTGACCTTTAATTAAGTAGCAGTGTAACACTATTATATGAAGCATTATTAGCTAACATGTGACAGACTTGACTTTGTCAACAAATTTTCACCTAATACATGGGCTCTTGTTGTGGGTCACATGTTATTTTTGTCATGGAAATAGTTTTTTCCCATATTGGTGTGGATCAAAACTATGTGCCCTCATCAATCATCATGCATCACCTCACAGCGGCTGGCATCTAATGGGAACAAAACTTCCACAACAGGCAACAACCAATATGTTCTGAAAATTACCCACAAGACAAAATACACTAAATTTCCACAAATACACATTCAAATCATCAGATGACCAAAACTACTTACACTATGTTGTATTAATGTAATAAATGAAAAAATTGACATGAAAATTAGTGAAACTGCCAAACCTAGTATGACCAAAAGACTGCACATAATGCTGTAGCAACAGCAAATTTTGCAAAGTTCAGAGGTGCAGCAGAGGAAGCAGGTAGAGACCCAAATGGTGAAGATGCAGAATCAGGCCCTGGTGCAGCCAAATCATCAGGATTAGGTGGGCTTGGAGTGGAGGGAACTGTAGGCAGAGATGTTACAGTTGGAGAAGGCAGCACACCTCCAGGAGAAGGCAGTAAAGGAGCAATATCAGGTGACAATTCTTGAAATGGAGATAGAGGAGGAGAATTTGTTAATGATGATGGAGAAGTTGGGATGGTTGAAGGTTGTGATTTTAACGGAGCAGATGAAGAAAGAAATGGGAAGATGATTAAGGATATAATAAGGAAGAAGAGAAACCAAAAGGAGGCCATTCTAATGATGAAAGAAATCAATGTCACACTTATTGGAGAGAGTAAAATATATTGAGAGTGTAATGAAAGTTTTGCTTTGGTGCAAGTTATGATGGAGTTTCTTTAAAGGTGTATGAGTAATGGGCTTTAAGGTGGGGCCATAAGCCATATGGGAAGTGATGGCTGGGTGGCAAATAGAAACTGCAGGTTGGCATGTTTGTATAAGGGACAAAGATTGGTTGAATTTTTGTTGCTACATGTTTGTATGGATTTGATTAATGTGATTCCTTTGGTTGGTTAAAAATATATTGTTGCTTAATCTAATTAATTACTTGCTAAGATGTTAAAGCAAGATAAAAAGCATACTGATTGTACATTCCACCCTTTTTACCATATACTGACAGAGACTTATAACACATTTGATACAAAATGATAATGCATTTTCATATTTTCAAGATGCTGAACTTGCATGAAATCTTGTCATGGTGTAATAGCACCTAGTAGACTTTGGTGCTCACCTAGTGCTCAAGCTATGTGGAAACAAAGAAACTGACGGGAGAACAAATAAAGGTGTTATAATCGCAGCCAACCACGCACCATTTTAAAGATCATAGGCATGTTATCTAACTTATAAGGTTGATACAGAAGTAAACAGAATCACCTGAACCCACAGATCGTTGAGGTAAAAGAGAGTCTGGTTTTCATATGTGAACGAATTTGGTTTTTATATCATAATTTAAATGTGCATCAATTAAAAATGACGTTTTTGTGATCATACAGACCGGGCCAGACTGCCACATCTGAGGATCAATAACAACTGGCAATAGATTGCATAATCTGAATCAGAAATTTTAAGCTTTGCCCGGTTCATCATATGCAAGTTCCCCATCCTTTTATTGCATAGACCTTTTAATTTTCTGACTTGGCCTATTTCAAAGCCGTTATACTGTAGTCTTGCTCCATACTCTGAGGATAAATTCTGGAATTATTTCTGGGCAAAGACCATTATATCTTTTATGCATTGCTGCTGATCAATTGAACCACTTGCCTCAGAAGAAATATCATTTAGGGGTTCTGATGTCGAAGGAACTAATATATAATTACAGAGCACGAGGCGATTGCATCCAATGACTCTCATATTGCAGGATTCAGGATGAGCATATGATTATATCTCATGGACCATATGTTCTGTTTTGGTATGACATTCTCTAGATATACATATAATTCAGTCACGGGGATTATATATTCTACTTTGGTATGACGAGTTTTAGAAATTTATTGACTAGACTAGCTGTTAATGTTTTCACTTGTAGGCTGATCTGAAAATTTGGGAACCTTTAACTGGAGAAGTTTCAAATCTTGGATCAAATTCAAATATGAGACGATTACGTCTTTCAACACCAGCCTTTTGCTGTTGCCCTGCAATCAAAAGATATTATTTTTATGTAAGCTAAACTTGTCATCTAATATATATATATTCAGTGAGCTTGCATGTCTACTCATTTTGTCTGTCTTCTCATTTGCATTTCGCTGCCAACTGTAATTATTAATTGCTGGAAAGAACTATGCCGATGTAATATTTATTGAGAATCTGGTAAGTGCATTAGCAATAGCCTATATAGCAATTTCGGCAGTGTCTTAGATAGATTCAACCGATCATATTATCTGTAAACTAATTTAACTGTACGGTAATGTGTATGTAGATTTATTAATTATTGTATTCACGTCAATTAATATAATAAACTGAGTAAACCCAAAAATTTCTCATACACAAGATTGAGCCTTTTGGATCTACAACGTTAGATAAAATTGTCACTAGACAAACTTAACCGGCCATGGTTTAATTAGCGAGAATTTTATCATCAGAATAGGAGAGGATGAAATGAAAGCATGGAAACTTTTAGAAGACCTTGCTGCTCTGAAAGCTTCTAATGACAAATCAGTGCATTTTTCTCATAAATCAGCACCTCATACCTCATCAGGTTACCAAAACCAGAGATTTAATTGATATTACGACAGATGGTCAAATTTTTTTTATTGAGATTAGATTTCATTCCGCTGATCAGATTATTCAAGTGGATGATATGCATGGATTTCATTCCTCTGATCAGATAATTCAAGTGGATGATAGTGCATTGGATTACTCGATTCTGGGTTTTGAGGTTCAAATTTGACAGCTCTCTTTCTATTTGGATGAATTTTCTGTTTTTTGTTATTTCATTCTTCTGTTTTTGTTTGATTCAAGTTCTAAACAAGGTTATCATGGCATTTGGAGATGTAAATAAACATCATACACTACTAGGCTATAGTTATATAAGATGGAGTATTAAACATATGGGCAGTGATGGAGCACAACGCACCGACCCCCTATCCCGATTTGTTGATTGCAGGTGTGAGCCTTCTTCCAAAATGGTTAACAAAAAGGATGCTTGGTTGGGTTTACATTGGAGCTGAGAGCCTGAGAGAGAATGCAGAGACTTCAATAGTTGATGACTGCGCAGATACAAAATAACAAATATATATAGATCAACTCATACCAAAAATTGCGCCAAGATGATGGAAGCAGGGGCTGTTATAACATTAGGACATGATGGGGCTGCGGAGGAAGCAGCCGGTGCATTGGCTTTTGATAAAGAGGCAAGCAAATGCCAATTCGAGCTTATGCACTGCCAATAACTTTATAGGCATTATTGCAAAAACTGGTAGATTGACCGATTTCTCAAGTTGTATATTATATAATTAGATCTGATTGAAGTTTATTTACCCTACAAAATTTTTGCTCTGTTCGGCATTACTATGGTAAAAAGTAAAAACACTTTTTAAAATTTTTTTATTTTTTTAATTTTAAAAACTATTTTTTTTGTAAAGAAATATATAAATAAATGTTATGTTTGAAAAAAATAATTTATAAAAAATTAAAAAAATTAGTCAATTAAATTTAAAAAAAACTATACTTTTTTTAAATCTAATAACAATTCTAAACATCTCATTTGTTTTCTTGCTCCGATATGTAAGATTATCCTTGCTAATATCAATTTCTTCTTCATCAAGCAATCAAATTCTGCTAATTACTTACTTTGATATGTGATTAAAATTATTTTAATAATTAATATTTTGATAAAAGATAATTGAATGGTGAATTAAAATAGACTTTAGGGACAGCACTTACATTATAAAAAAAAATCCATGATTTGGTTATTTTTAACACTATTCTGCTATTTATAAAAAAACATAAACACAATCTCAATTTTTATTCCTCATTAATAATAACAATTATTTGTATATTCATAAAATGCATATGTAGCAAATCAGTTACCTGTAATTTTTTTTTAAATTCATAAAATAAGTTACATAAATTTAAGTTATATTGCAAGATATTTTTCAATTAATATATTTTCAAAAAAAATTGCAATTAACATCATTGAAGATCAAAGTCAAATTATTCAATTATCAAAAGTGGGATTTATTTGAAAAAAATTCAAAATTGAGATCTTAAAATTTTATAATTTACTTAAATATTTGTGAAAAAAGTTGCAGAGTGTGGACTAAAAGGAAATTTTATTTTCTGAATATGGGCGTTAATGAATTACCAATTCAAAATAAAAATATGCTATTTACAAATTTCAAGACTATCAAATCAAAAGCTACGAAAATCTACTTGTGCAAGCCAATTGATGGCACAGATCCGAAACCAATATTACTATACTAGCCTCGGTTTCAGTCCTCATGTCACCAACTTTTTATAATTTTTTGCTACTAATTTTCTCTTATTTTGAAACCGAAGCCTTTGATTTTTGTTTCGTGCAAAGTAACCCAAAATTGTAAATAAATTTCATTTGACTCTAAATTTGTAATTGCCCTTTATTTCTTAACTAATCGTACATTAATTTTTTTGAATGAATCTTATTTTTTAGATTAAGTATTATAAATATTACAGTTAATTTTTTTTATTTTATAATATAACTGAATTTATGAGAGTATAGGTATTTGTAATATAATAAATTTTGATGCATAAACTCACAATTAATAAAGTAATAGAGTCCAAAATGAAAAATTCTTAGAAACCCAAATATTAAAAGACATAGCAAACCCATATAAACATTTGTTCAAACCAGTCATAGCAAACACTAAATGAAATAATTGGAAGCAAATGAGAAAAAAAAATATTTAATTTTGATTTTAGGCATGAAATATTTAATCATTTCAGCATCTTCAATTTATTTATGTTATTTTTTTACAAAATTTTGAGAAAGATCATATACTAAAATAAAAAAGGATTAAAATATGGTAGAAGCTATTGGGGATTATATGTGAAAAAAAAAGGGAGAAAAATTCTTACATGAACTTCATAATTTCATTCAAAAACCAACCCAAAAATGAATTTAATATGCATTATACAATAATCGTAAAAAAAAAATAATAATAATTGCATTTGATTCCTTGGGTCAATCAGTGCTTCTCACGAGCGATCAACAATCTTGAAATGGTAGTATGTTTAATTTTCCAACTGATTGGCGTTCTCTACACTACAGTATTCGCGGCGGTGGCAGTCGATGATCACTTCTGACTTAGGAGGACAATGAATCGTTGTTGCCATCGTCTTTTTGCAGTGATCAAAACGACCAATTGATTTGAGTATAATCAATGCCTCCTTTATTAATAATCATAATTTTATCTAGTTTGATTGGAAGTGTAAGATTATTAAATCACGAAAAATAATTTTATCTTAATTCATATATATATATATATATATATATAATCTCGTAATTTTTTTTATTTTATCTCTTAAAAGATTAATATGATATTATTATTTAAAATATAAAAAAAATCATAATAAATTTTAAAATTCTGTAAAAAAAGATAAATTGAAAAAATGCTGTTTTCTCATTACATCAGCACTCCCTTAATTCTGCTTTATATTATATATATATATATATATATATATATATATATATATATATATATATATATATATATATATATATATGATATAAGTGTTTCTCCATTATATTTAGGTTTAATATTTTATATTAATTAGATTTAGTTTAAAATCACAATTCAGAAACTCTAAAGACAATGTTTGGCATATAAAATTTTGTAGGCTTATAAGTCCCCCAATCACTTCACCGAAGACATGAATTCAAAATTATGAAGATCACGTTTCATGATCTACAAATCAAATATCCATTTTGTACAATCTGCGTGGAATAATGAATTGAACATTTGTTGCATCACAGATATTATCATAAATTAAATTACATCATGTAATAAATTTTAATCATACTATTTACATTTTTTTATCTTTATTTAGGATCCGTTTAGTATTATATTTGGCAAAAGAGTTTTGGAGAAAAAAATTCTTATTTTTAAATTTTTTAAGTTTTGAAAACCGTTTTTGAAGATAAACAAGTAAATAAATATTTTTTCTATAAACAGTTTTGAAAAAATCAGTTTATAAAAAATTAAAAAAATTATTCCATTAAATCAAAAAAATTACAAATCTATTTTTGGACAACTAAAACACAAACACACTCTTAATGCCTTACAATTCAATTAAAAGAAAAATGGAAAATTCACTTTTTGATCATGTACTTTTGAGTGTTTTTTTTTAAATAAATATATATATATATATATATTCAGTTTCTATATTTTTATCCATATTATTAGGTTCTTATACGTTTATGTTTGAAATATCATTAAATAAAAGAATATACTTTATTATTACTAGTGATAACCTGGCTCTGCGACCTCCTGTTCTGTAAGATAGAGAAAACTTAGAATGGAGTGTCAGGGCCACTCTGATGCTAAAGTTAGAGAATGAAGAGGGAAAAGAAAAATGGCTAGGGTTGAGAGTGTGATGGTTTTTTCCGCCTTATCTACCTGGAGGAGATTCCTCCTCCTTTTATACTTTGTCTCGGCTTGTTCCTTATTGGCTGTTGGCATTGCATTAATGGTGTTGTGTCCTTATTGGTGGAGTGCATCCCAACTTTATTAGCTGGCAGTGTGTCGCTTTGGTATCTGGAGGAGGCGCAATGCAGGACTACTAGTGTATTATAGTTTTGTTAGCGTGCATCTGCCTGTCAGATGATCGTTTTACATTTGTGTTTCGTCCCTTTCTTCCACGCATCCCTGTCCTGTAGTAGCCCTCACTCATTTTTTCTTTTTATGAGCAAACTCGTAGGTTTTCGAGTCTCTAACCTCTAGCGCATCACCTGGTCTCAGGTCTCTAATCCTTGGTGTGGCTGGTCTCCGCTCTTCAGTCCTTAGTGTGGTGGGTTTCCGGTCTCTAAAAAGATTGGTCATAGGTGAGGCGAATGGTCGTATAAAGTTACTCCTCCAATGATGACATTGATTATGGAATAGGGTTCTCCCCTGGGTTTCATTTCAGGTAGCTAGGCGGGCCTTTGGTCATCATGATCTCTTGGTGGGGCTCTTTTTACGACATATTGTTTCAGGTCACATCTTTGTATGAGGCGCTCAATCTTGTCCTAGAGTTGCCAATAGTCTTCGGTCTTATAACCTACATCTCTGTGGATGTCACAATACTTTATTTGATCTCTTCTTTCAGAATGCCTATAGGCCATCGCATCCTCTCTCCGGATTGCTTCGCGGCTATCAATACTTAACCCCTCAAGGCATTCAAAGGGGTATACGTGCTTTTCGTATTGTTGATCAAAATGACGGCCTCTGAAATGGAGACATCGATCTACTTGATAGCGGAAAGGTCATTGGTTTTTTCTGTCTATTCTGTTAGTTGATAAGGTTAATGGCATTGCTCTATTGTTAAGATTTTCTCGTATTCTACCACTGATCTAGCCATGTTGGGAATCCTTAGCTTGGGTACGTCCCCGCCTGCTCTTATGCTTTTCTCTAGTTGTATGTGTTGACATGCTCTCGTCATCAAATCTGTGAATGTTTTGGGTCCGTCGAGACT
Source organism: Triadica sebifera (assembly GCA_023653625.1). NCBI lineage: Eukaryota > Viridiplantae > Streptophyta > Magnoliopsida > Malpighiales > Euphorbiaceae > Triadica > Triadica sebifera. The sequence goes on from CM042908.1 coordinate 2,265,482, forward strand.
GAGAAATTTGCATAGGAGCTTGAAGGCGGTTCCTATGGTGAAAGCTCTGATATAAACACAGATTGTCCACCATGACGACCTCTCTATTGAACCGTTCCAAGAACTCTCTTAGTCTCTTCTCTCATTTGGTATAGTTTCTGGAGGCTAGGTGAGACCTTCCTTATCTAGAGGCTCATGACAAAATAAGTATTGAACATTTGAGCCAGTTGTTCGAAGGAATGAATGCTCCCCCAACATCAAACCTTGGTACCATTGTTGGACCAATCCGACAAGAGTAATAGGGAATACCTTACACAGTGTTGAGTCCTGGTTAGTGTAAAGGTCCATAATTATGGAAAATTGAGAAACATGGCTTCTAGACTCGCCGATGTCAACATAAGTTAGTAATTTAGGGAGTTTGATGTATACGTAAGGTTCATTTAGAATGTGATCGGCCAAGGGAGATATGTTTCTCATGCTTTAACCAAAGTAGTGAGATTGGGATTGGAGTTCTTTTAGCATGTAGTTTATACTGGTAGAGATTGACCTGAGTGATTGGGGATTATGTGGCTCCAATCATAATATCAGAGGTTCGTTTTTCTTGGTGGGGTATGTTTGGTGTTTGGGTGTTTGGCGATGTTGTTATGTGTTGGTTTGGTGTACCTGGAGGAGAGGGTTGTAGGCATTTGTTTATCTTTGTTCTTAAGCTCATTTATTTCTTTCCTTATCTTTTTTTATCTCTCTCACTGCCGAACTGAACTCTCTCATGATGGAAATGAGGTCAGGTTGCATCGTTTCATTTGGAGTTCTAACATTGCTCCGCTTCACTCCGAGGCTTTTGCAACAAAAAGGTTTTGTAAGTTGGTTTGTGGGAGAGTGTTCGTTTGTGTTGCAGTAATGATGGAATGAAGAGTTTGATCTGAGTCTGGTTTAATGGGTTTTTCCCTCTATCATTCCCTGTTTCTTCTGCCATGCTTGGCTCATTGTACCATTAATAACTTGGCTCTGCAACGTCCGATTCTGTAATATAAAGAAATCTTAGAATGGAATGTCAAGACTGTTCCGGCACAGCCACTCCTATGCTTAAATTAGAGAATGAAAATGAAAAGGGAAAAAGAAAAGGAAAATGGATATAGTTGAGAATGTGAAGATTTTTTCTGCCTTCTCTACCTACAGGGGATTCCCTCTTTTATACTCTGTCTCGGTCTACTCTTTTTTGGTTGTTGACATCACATTAATGGTAGTGTGTCCTTATTGGTGGAGTGCTTCCTAGGCAGTGTGTCATTCTAACATTTGGTGGGACGGGGTGCAGGACTATTGGTGTATTATAGTATTGTTGGCATGCCTCTACTCTCTGACGATCGTTTTGCACGTGTATTTTGTCCTTTTCTGGCACGCGTCCTTGTCTTGGAATAGCCCTTGCTTGTTTTCTCTTTTTGGGCACAAACTCGTGGAATTTCTAGTCTCCAATCTCATGCACATCAGCTAGACTCCAAGTCTCTAATCCTTAGTGTGGATGGTCTCTGCTCTTTAGCTCCCAGTGTGGCAGTTGTCCACTCTTCAATCTCTGGTGTGGCAGGTCTTCGGTCTAAAAGTAAGTGAAAATTGGTATTGAGCTGCAATTATAAGGAAAAAAAAACTTTTAAAAATCAGTCGTTGGATTAATAAAATACAAACCAATCCAATTTAGAATTCAATCCAATCTAGTTATATTTACTCTTTTGGATTGGGTTGGTTTTCAATAAATATTCATTCAATTAATATCTTTTGAAGTATGTTGGAGGATAATAACACTTCTCAATTATTTAAATTACTTGCATTGTTAACTTTTTAAAATAAATTTTAAATGGACTTATAATCTCTAATAAATTATAAACTGAACTATCCGTATATTTTCATGTACATGGTGATTTCAAGAACAAATTTTTTTTCAAGATCCTCTAAAAAAAAAATTAAACTGAAAAGTTTTTACCACCCTTATTTTTGCATCGTAATTTCATTTTCTTTTTATTTTATGCCAATATATTGTAGAGAAAAATTGATGTCAGTATTTTTTTGGCAATGTAATAGCATTAACTTTCTAAATTCTATAGGATGAGAAAGAGTTACTTCATGATTATTTATAGAGGATAATTATGGTCCTGGTTATGAATGCAGTAATCCATGCTATGCTACTTTATCTTTTTTTTTTCCTTTTACATGTATGCCCCTTTTGAGTTGTCTCTTCTCTAAACATTTCAATGTCATGATTTTAACCTTTTTTGTGTAGTGTTGTCACACTCTGCCTAGGTTTTCTTCATCTTCCTGAATGTCTTGTATGCACAACATTGAACGATGATCATGTCCCCTTTGCTGTTTCTCTCAAGTATTGAACAAGCTAATTGAACTTGCCTTATTTCTGATTAGCAAACACGATATTCATCAAATCTCTGGTGTGTATATATTTCATCTCTTGATGCTGGAAGTGATATGAATTTTTTGTTGTTGAGACTTGGGTAGAAACATATTTCACGGTAATCTAAACTTGGTTTTGTACTAGATTTCATCAACAAAGGATTGTCAATTGGATCAATGCCACAAGTGGTACTTCCTCAGCATTTGATGTTACAGCTAAGGTATTTTCTAGATTATAGTTAGCATATCGTTTCTTACACCTTTTAAGTCTAAGAAGGTTTAGTACAAATATGGTATTCCCTTTCTGCAAAACTTGGCATTCATATCAAATGTAATTTTTATAAATGCTTTTTTTTTTGTTTTCCTAATTAGATGGAAGTGTAATAAATAACTGGTTGAATTAGTGACATGTTCTTGTCTTAGATTTATGTGGATGAGTTTTAGAATATTGGGGTTAAGGACTTTAGAAGATTTCAGAATATTGTTCACAATGGATTTTACTGATTTTTCAGCTGGTGGTGTTTCATCTAATATCTTGAACTATTTTTTTAATTGGAACTTTGTTTTTATACCTTTACATTCATGTTAAAGTAAATAGATACTTTAAGGAAAACAAAACTATTCATGTTTTTGCTCAAGACTTCTGGGTATGTCATTTGTTTCCATTCTTCCATCAATTTCTTTAGCTTTTGTTTCTAGCTTTTACAGTTGAAACAACCAAGCTTTCTGTCATCTCTCTCTCTCTCTCACTCACTCACACACACACAAACACACACACACTGAGCATGCAAGCTCTTATGGAAAAAGAAATGCATGGATTATGCATATAGTTGAAGAACCTAATTTCATTTCATATCAACTTTGTTTACCTGCAATAATTTTGTTGGATAAACCAAAAACTGTTCCAATGAGCGAGATTCATAATTAATTCATTATCTTTGAACCTATCCCATTGTATCTTTTTGTTCCTTTTCTTTTACTTCATTTTTTTCCTTTTAATTTTAGCACGCTAAAGAAGTTTCATTTCTTAGAATTAATTTAAGTTTTCAATGTACCTCAAGAAAAGTTCAAATTGTGTTTGTGTAATTATCATTTACTTCACATATTATTTAGGTCACACTGATTTTGAGGAATTGATCATTAGAACAAATTATGCATTAGTTTTAGGAAAGCACCAAGGAGAAGCGCCTAATGCATAATTTTCAGGCAGAAAATGTTGCATAGTTGTAGCTAATTTTTGGTGACATAAGTTTGTAATATTGAATAATATTTTGATATAATAAAGAGCATATGTACATGCTTATACATTGTTCTTTAGAAAGAAAATAGTTTCTCTTTGTAGTTTATCAAACCCTTAAAAATGCACAAATTTTTTAAATGAATGTTTTATTTGCAAATTAACACACATCTCACTTAATTTCTCTTAATTTCCAAGGATTTGGAGGTTATTAACATTGTTGGAATGTGGAAGCATGTAAGCTTCTTAATTGATTTATATTCATAATGGTTCTCATTTTCATTGCAATACAAGTTTATTGATTGCATGATTTATTTACTTCATATTAATTTTTTTTTGACAATGTCGCTAAACTATATGTTTGTTTTAGGAAGAGTCACTCCTGAAAGTGTCATCTTCAGCTTTGGGACTATCCTTTTGGATCTTCTTAGTGAAAACATATCTCTTATAGTCATGTAAGTATTTGAGCTCCACCATGACAAGATGAGCTTCTGTTTATGAGACATTAATATAAAAACACTAGCATATTTAACTATAGTGTCACTTGATGGTGCTTTATTGATGTTTTATGTATGTCCTTTTTGGGTTATGTTTTCTTTAGATGGAGCTATCCTAAAATCGAGAAAGTGAAAATAGGAAGCGAAATGTTTTAGTTCAAGCCATAGGGCTTCTTTTGTGGTTTGGCAAAAGCGTAAAAGCAAATATCAAATGCACAATTTTGTAACAACTAGAACTACTATTGGTGTCTCTATATTTATGACATCAATTTGGTTAGCTTTTTATTATGCATTTTGCATTGATCTGGTTTGGCTGTGTACATTATTCTGAAAGTAGTGGATATATGTTTTTATCAAATTTAATAAATTGTATGAGATCAACAATCTTTCAATGACATCATGAAAAAAAAACAATTTGATAATAAACATGATATTATTCTCTAGTTATATTAGGTTCAATTAAAAAACAATAAAAAAATTTAGTGACAGATTGGTTTGTCTTTATACTAGATGCTTTTGAATTAGTGACGGATTTAGATTCATTGCTAAATAACTACACAAACATTCCGTCATTAACAAAAATAATGATAGATTTTTTCCATCTCAATATTAGAGACAGAAAATGTGTCGCGATTTGATCTCATTTGTTGTTCACTTAAAGACAAAATTAGTAACAGATTTTGATATTTAACAATGGAAAATTTTCGTCATTAAATATAACTACGGATGCAAATCCATCACCAAATATCTAACTACCACCGCTATAGAGACGAATTATATATGTCTCTAATCTGTCACTAAGTACCTTTAACGATGGAAAATATACTTTAGTGACGGAATAATCTGTCGCAAAATTTGTATTTTTTTAGTGTCATATCCATGCACTACAAGACTTGTGGAAGCTAGAGTGAGCAAAAAGAAAGGAAATAAGCAACAGAAGAGAAGAGAGAAATCTTCAAAAAGTTATTGCGGGGAGAAAATGGTAAAGATAAAATGTTTTCTTTTCTTCTTTAATCTTTTCTAAACGAAGATAGAATTTTGAAATTATTTAAACCTTATGTGTGAGGAGAGAGTTTTGGGTTTATGAGAGAGAATATAGAGTTTATAGGAGCACAAGTTGATAAGGAACAAACTAAAAAAGAAAAAAGAAAGCAATATAGGAAGTGGAAAAAGAGCAAAATAAGAGATAACTACATAAATTACGGTAATAACTTATATTTTATCATTGAGTTGCATTATTTGAGTATATGACATGTAAATAATTGTAAAGTAGTATTATTTTGTGATAAAATTCTGAAGATGTATATTTACTAGACTTAAAATGATATTTGACAAAAATTGAGTTATGTTGATTATAATTCTTTACTAGAATTTATGAAGCATTTTGTACATATATTTCCATAATTTAAGCTTTGAAATTCGGATTAATGTGTTTTTTATTGGGTTTGAAAGTTAAGACATAATGATAAAACTTTTATGAAAAATATAAAATCTAATTCTTAATTTAACTATTTTAATTTTGACACAAATATAGGATTAAAAAATTTTAGAAAACATTTTTAATGAACAATCGGTATTTAAATGAGTATAACTTTTATCACAAAACTTCAAATTAAGTTATTTAAATTTTATATTAAAGCTAAAATTCTTAAGAAGATCTTATAATTTAATTTTGATGTTAGCATGCCTAAAATTAATATCCAAATTAGAGTATGAAATCTACTAGTAACAGGATAAAATTTAAATAAAGGGATTTAACGTGTAAATTATATTGGGCCTTATTACATTATATAAAATATATTTTTTATTAAGTAATTATGTAATTAATTGAGCCATTAGATTTATGAAATAAAAAAGTTATGAATTTTATAATGACAATAATTAAATGTGTCGGTGATGACATATTTATATTATGCCTATGATGATATTTGTATGTACATACTACTATGCTCGAATGGTAATTTTATTATGTCTAGATAAACAGTTTCGTTATCCTGATTATTTGTTCAGTTCTAGATGTTATGGGTATAAATAAGTTAATAATAATATGATAATTTAATATAGGATAATTTGTAATAATTATTTTTATATGTTAACTAAATTGGTATAATGAAATACAAATAATGATATAAAATGAGAAATTGCATGAAAAATAAATAAATAATATGGTGCGTAATATAAATACATGATATTACATGTTGTATAATATAATTTATTTGTCTTGTTTATATGCAGTACTAAGTCTAGAGTTCAACATTAAAGTTTTTCTCGTATAGATATAGTAAAAAGTAAGATGAAGTCGATAGATAAAACTAACGGTTATCATATTCAGTAAAGCAGCCGAATTTAAACACTGTGGGTTACTAAGATTTTGTACTTTTTGTTATAATTACTTTTGTATGGTTGTAAATAAAATTTATTTTTTGAAAAAATGACAGTTTTGTTAATATTATTTTGTAAATAAAAAATATATTTTGTTTCTTTATTATGATTTCCTTTATATATATATATATACATATCATTTTCCATTTATATGAAATGATATTTTAACTGATAGAGTCAATATAACACTTCTTTATCTAGATACGTGTTACTAGAGTGAGAGAGTGTTATATCATTAATGACAAAATATGTGACATTTGTTGTAATAGTTATTGTTGCAATAACATTTTGTCACAAAAAAATAACATGCCATGACAAAATGTTTCTAAAAGAAAAACTAATAGTTATCACCATTTATAAAGTTCGTTTGTCACAATTTATACATTCTATTAAACAAGAGTCAATAATCTCTTTTGACTTTGTGTGTTACCTAATCAAACTCATTCAACACCTTTTAGACCCGAGACATATCATTTCCTCCCTCTTTGAGGACAAATAGGAGATTTGTCCTTCGACCTAACACATAAAAGTGAGATCTAGATTTGCCTTTAAACTCTAATACCAAATGATGTGATTGAGCTAAAATATTCCCAAAGGATCACCCATGCTATCACTGTCCCTACTCAGACACACATAACTGGAAAGAACACTTGTCATTTTGCCAAAAATTTAAGTTGATAGTAGAGATATAACTTTATTCCTTTAACCTAAATCAAACAAGGGTCACCAGTTTTTTTCGACTTTGTTTGCCAGCTGACTGAACCAGTACCACACCCCCAGACCCGAATATATCATATATATTAACAAAATGATATTGTCACAAGTTTCTCATAATAAAATAAAATTTGTCAATATATTTTATCGTGACAAAATATTGTTCCTAAAACAAAAATCTAAAAAATTCCACCTTCCCCCTCTCCAAATAATAAAATGACTAATATACTCATCACAATATATGAAACTGGATGTATTGTGATAAAATGTTTTTGAATCACCATATAGTAAAAATCTCAAAATCTTGTAAAAAAAATAAATAGAAAAGATGCCAAATACTATTCACATAAAATGTCACATCATCATTCTTTTAACTCAAATTTATATTGCACTAGCAGGTAGCCTTGTGATGCATCGAAAGGGAAAAAAAACATGAATAGTAAATGGAACAATGGTACAATTGGTAGTCTCTTACTGAGGGTAAAGGGAGGTCAAGGGTTCGACCATTGCCTTCAACAACCTGCCTCATTAAGGAGGAGATGAGTTGGAGGTATTAGGCCATGGACCCCAACAGCCCGTTGGTCTCTGTGAGACGGCGGGTGGGCTCAGTCCTGTGGACTTCGGGTAGGGCCGATACTGTGGATGAGATCCAGCCGTTACAAAGTTTTTATTCAAATTGATTTATATGATAAATGTGAAATTTTCAATAACAAGAAATTATTTTAAAATGTTTGAATACTTATTATGACATGTTTTATGAAAAACAATTTAGTACAACATTTTTATATGCTTTTTATTGAGGATTTGATTGATATGATATTTTGACTAAGTATATAAAAATTGTATTTGATATTGTAGTCCATATATTAGCATAAACAATGATTTAGGGAGTTATTGACATTAATAGGGTTTATTGGCCCAGTAAGTTTCCTATGGTCAAATGATATATTTTATAGTCCGGTGGATTTCTTGTGGTCGTGTGATACATATAGTCGGTTCGGTGGGTTTCCTGGGATCGAGCAAAATGATTTATTCACTTTATATTTTTTTTGATTCATTGGGTTTTCTAAGATCATGAGATGATATGTAATCTTTGTTTCCCTGATGTTAGTCTATGGTGATTTCATATATGAGCATGATAAGAAATTTTTATGAGAATACAATAACATTAATGAAATGAATTTTATATGATATTACGGTTTGATCTTGATAAAATAATTTATAATTATTGTTGCTTATAAATGATTGTTGTTGTAAAATACTGTACCACTGAGTTGAGCTCGAAAGTTTATTTTTCTCTTGCCTATATTTGAAGTGAAGATAAAACGACAAAATATAATGTCGCTAAAAGTGAGCCTCACAATATAGAGTCAATAAACAGTGGAAGTTATCCCGATCGGGTTAGTTATTTTAAATCATATTTTACTATTTGAAATTAATTTTATGTAAATAAAATTTTACAAGTCATGTGAAGTGTGTCATATATTGTATAAGTGAGTGTGTAAGTGTGATTATTTTATATACTTATTGCTTATTAATAAATTTTAGTTTGTATGCATATTTCAAAAATTATTATTACTATTATTATTATTATGTATAAGTAAAAAAAAATATTATGGAAAAGTAATACTCTTTATCTGTCTGGTATACGATGATGTAAATAGAGGGGTAAAGAGTATTACAATATTACTAAAAGACTTTTGAAGATTATGATTTATTGAGCCATTGATACACTTGAGGTTAACAGTTTTCCTACATATTTGCATGGAAAGATGTGGGCCTCTCTACTTTGTCCTCACCATCATCACCATTTGATATTCCCAAATGTAGGAATTCAATTTCCAAGAAAATTGTATCAATCATGGTTCCCAAGCAATCAAAAAGTAAGCATGATACTACTAGCTCTATTAGTTTCTTCTCATTTTTTGGTCAATGTATAACTTTTTTTTTATTTTTTATTTCAGGGTATTTGTTATTTTGTTGGTTTAGTTGTCTTGGTGTAGTATTAGCAAAATACTAATAAATTCAAAATAAGGTTAAACCAACAATCATTGTTTTTGCATTGAGTTTTGATAAGTTGTTGAGCAAGTAATGGAAATTGGTGAATTTACGGGTGAAAAAGGCCATGACAATGACAAAAAAGATGTTGGCAAAAGCCTCGTAGAAAACACATTTAATATATGAGTGAATATTGATATCTTGAAGACCTGATATGTGTGGCCCTGGATCTTTTGGGATCTTGAAGAGAGAGTTTGGAGAGAATGCCAAGGTACTAAATTTTATTCATTTGGTTTTTTTGCATAATTTTGGTGATGATATGTCCAAAACGCTAGACATTAATGCATTAAAATGAATCATCAATCTCATATTTTGATAATCCAATCATTGCATAATATTTAAGAAAATCCATACAATTTGTCGTTTCGCTAAATCGAAAATGTTTGCTTGACCCGCTAATCAAATATTGAAGGTTTGGGATCATGAGAATATTGTTGTGATACCATACCATTATACATTCACTTCTGACAAAAGAGCCAATCAAAATATGTAGCAACTTTAAGGAATGTTTTGTTATATGAATGTTAGTTGTTATTCTAAGAAAAATAAATGTATTAATTTTTGAGTTTGCACTTTTTGAAGCTAAATCCTAATTATAAAAGTGTATGCCACACTGCACTTACCTAAAAAGGTCACTGCTAGCCAAGAGATGAATGATTTTCCTACAAGTTACAATTAAAACACTGAAATGTCAATGTAATTATTTTAATTGTTGGTTTTATTCCCCTCAGAAGTTGCAAATAAATTCTCACACTTGTACTGCTATTTGGCCAGTTTGCTATTAGGATTGACATCGTCGATAGCAAACTATTTACTTTATAGTAAGGGTCCGTTTGATATTTTATTTAAAAAAAAATTTTATTTTTAAATTTTTTGAATTTTGAAAATTACTTTTGGAAATAAGCGGGTAAATAAATATTTTTTTGATAAGCAGATTTGAAAAAATAGTTTATAAAAAATTAAAAAAATTAGTTAATTAAATTAAAAAAATTATAAATATAATTTTTTAACATTTAACAACAATTTTAACATTCTCTAAATATACTATTTAAATTTTTTTCCCCGAGAACAAACTGGTATAAACGAGGACATTTAGTAATTCAAGAAATCGTATACTATTTGAAAAATCGTATACATGAGGAAATATCCCGCACGTGCCGGTGAAAAGACCTCCGTGTGGAGGCCCCTGGAAATTGGTTACTCTTCAGCCAGACGGAACTAATTTTCCTTCTGCGGGTTTACCTTTGGGTTTGGCGAAATAAGCAAAGCAACTCTCTATATGTAAAGCTCAAGCACAGTTACTGGCGCCAGCATTTTTATAAATTTCCTGGTCGGATCTCCGGTCAGGTAATCATATCATCTTTTTTAGTTGCTTTTCCTTTCTACGCGATAAGGTTTTTCCCGGAAATAATTTCCCTAGAAAATTGTATCTTATTGGAATAATTTTGTATCACAGCAGAATTTGCATCATTAATTCGTGTTTCCATGTTAGGAATTTGATTTTTTAATCAATTGATGTAATTGTTGAGCTAAATTCCTCTTCCTCTATGTATATTCGAAATTTAATGCGTGTTTGGTGTCCTGGCAGGTTTCGAATACTCACTTTTGTATTAAATCGATACTATATTACTCATAATCTTGCCGATCTTCACATGAATTAATACTTTAATGTTTTTTTCTTCTTTTGTTTGGAACTTTTTCCTTATTTGTTTTTTCTAATTTAAGCACAGACAGATTCGAGGAATCCTTGTGTCTAACTTCTTTGATTATCTATCATATCTGTTGCATTATGTTTGGAGGTGAGGAGGTGAGTGGGAATTCTTGGCATTATGAGACGTTTTCATATATTGAGAATACTGTACTCGGAGCTGCAGTACATAAAGTAGGGGGCATAAGTTTGACCTGCATGCAAGAACTTGTTCCTTTATGTATGTAAATTTGAAATTTTGTAGGTGAGATGATATGGCGTCTTCACAACCTTCACATAATGTTGAGTTTGAGGCTGCAAAATTTTTGCAGAAACTGATTCAAGATTCTAAAGATGAGCCAGCAAAATTGGCTACAAAACTTTACGTGGTGAGTTTTTTTCCCCTTTTAATTAATTAATATTCTTTACTGTTTCCTCTACTTGGGAATTCTGATTTCTGATATGCTTTATTTGTATACTTATTTTACATGTATGCTCTACTGGTGAATTTTAATATTATTTACGCCTCTACTTGTTACGTATGTGTGATCTAGATACTGCAACACATGAAAGCAAGTGGGAAGGAACATTCAATGCCATATCAAGTAATATCAAGGTGAAAACTCTATCTCTATATGATTTTTGTTTCTTTACTTTTCTGTTTGCGAGATATTTATAGTATGTTTATTTCTACAAGAAATTATGAGACAGCCAAGTGGCTTAATGGAAGCATTTAATGGTGACTAAGTAAGCAAGAATACGATTGTTTACATACTTTTTATGTGCAATGAAATTAAAACATGATATTATTCTTGTCTGATTTGAGTTACTATGTTGATGTATGAAATGGGGGGTTTGAAGATTGTGATGGCATGTATATGGTGGAAAGGTTTTATTCATTTTAGTTATGGTGGTGTGTTAACTTTCAGTGTCCATTTCAGAATGATCTAAGATTTTTATTGCATTGACCTAAAAAATTCTGCTTGGTCCAAAATTTAGCATAAAAAGAATTATCACATTTGGATAAAGGTCTTAAAAAGAACAGAAGCAGGGGTCTGCAGGTCTCTAGCTTTCATAATTGTAGTGCTTAATGCACAAGTGGTACATAAGAAGGGTCATATGTTACATATTGCCCTTTTATTGTTTTCATAAAATTCATTTCATAACCTGCTGCAGGATCTCTAGATTAATTTTTATAGCTTATTTTCTAATACTTTCTCTGCTTATCTCTAGTCTAAATATTAGTTTGTCTTCTAATTTGCTCTCTGTTTATCTCTGATTTAGTTACCTATAGCTCTTTATAAGGCGTTACTTTCTTGCTCCCTGATACTTGTGTTTGTTCTATCGTCACTACAATATAACTTATTACTGGATATTCCCCTGTCTGTAATTTTTAATGTGGGTAACTCGCTTCTTTGGTTGTTTATCTGACTTTATTTGTTTATTTTAATTTAAGGGCCATGGAGACTGTCATCAACCAACATGGTCTTGATATTGAGGCATTGATGTCATCCCGCCTTCCCTTGACGGGTGGAACTCAAATGGGGGACTCTGCAGGTAAAAGTGATATTATAGAAACTTTTTGGTTCTGTTACCTCTGTACAGTGACATGGTAGTCCATTTGTGCGTGTAGCATACATTTTGTAAATCATAGATATGTGGAATGCTATTATGCAGGATCTTCCCAAGCAGTTGGAGTTACAAAAGATTCTAAAGTGGGCTTGGCTGAAAATGAAATTTCCAAAGTTGACCTATTTGCTTCTAGCAGGCCACCTGTTGGTCCTAGTGTTACAGGGCATGATTATTATCAAGGATCTGGACCTCTCAGGAGCAGTCAATCTTTTGATCATGAAAGTCCTTCCAGTTTGGACACTAGATCTGCCAACTCCCAATCCCAAGAAAGAGGAAAGACTCAAAAGGATGGTAAAAAAGCTGCTGCTAAGAGGAAGAGGGGTGATTCTTCATTTCTCTTTGATCCACATGTTGACAATTCCCAGCAACTGGATGCTCACAGTGCTCTAGTTAATCAGCGAAAGTCTAAAACAAATAAGATTGACTCTCCCGGGGGTTTTCCAGCCAGAGGTAGTGAAAATGCCAGCTTTAATATGGTTCCTGGTGGCGGCCAACTGGAAGTTTCCCCTGCTCTTACATCTGCAGGACAACAACAAGGTGGCGACCTTCCCTCTGCCCATGAAAATTTTTCTTCCAGGGGTGCATGGAATCAAAGTAAAACAGGGATACCCCTTGAAAGATCTCAAGTTCCCAGGTTTTCTTCTAATTCTTTGTCTGGTAATGCAATGGCAGGAATTCCATCGCAGCAGTCAACAGCTTCATCTATTTCAGCTGGTGAGCATTAAATCTTTGTTAGCCAAATTATGCTTTCTTAGAAACTGTATGCATAATATTTCCAAATGGTGGGAAATTCAGTAGCTCTCATTTATAGCTGGGTCAAGTTGGTGATAAAATAATATAAGTAAACCATGCAAGGGAATCTTAATGACAAGATTTTGTTTTTTAGGTTATTTGGTGTTCTACAAAGACAAGTAGAATTTGATTTTTTTAATTTCTAGGTTTTGAACTTTGCTCATAAACAAAGGCTGTGTATTTGCATGGAATGTCTCCTCAGTCATTTATAGTGATTCTTTTGATGGTTTTACTGATATTTAGGTTCTAATAGCAAGGTTCATGGAGGGATGCCTGTCAATTCTAGTTCATACCCGATTGGGGAGCTAGGATTCTCAGGTCAAGTTCAACTTAGTAGTTCTGAATATCAGAAGCATGGATCAGCTAAAGGTGCTGTAACAAGTTCTTCTGAGAAAACTGTAGAAGCCCACATTTCACCGATTAACAGGGTGGATGACTTGCCAATGTCACTTCCCACTGGAAGGGTTTTGGAAAATGATGGAGGAAGTTCAAATATGTTTGGAGATGGGAACAGGATTATTCAGGTACTTTTTTTTTTTCGTTTTAATTTTACCTAAAGCCATTGGTTTTCTTGATCCTCACCTCGCAAAATCGTGGTTTTCATTAATTTAATATACATACTAGTTTTTGGGCAAATTAATTGTGCTCTTCATTTAAGTTCTATATTTGAGATAGTGAGGTTGCTTTCTGTTGTTTGATGTTTATATTCTTTCTAATACGGGACTTTACAATAGTGTTATGATCATTGCTTATGTATACTCTTCTAAGGTTTTTTTTTGTGAATTCTCGTTTTTATGCTGTTGGATACATTATTAAATAGACTAATGAATGCTTTGCTTCACTTTTATCTCCTACTCTCATGCATGCCTTTTCTGCAACATGTATTTTCATGTTCAGCCTTTTGTAGTGTTTAATGAATAGTCTTTTATAAGTTTCATCCTAGAAAAATATTTACTACTTGTCCTTATTTACAATATTGAATGCATATTGGTTGGTTTTTCACCAATTAATTTATTCTATTAACTGATTTTCCTATTGGTATGTTTATTGATACTCTCTTTATGTATTGTGTGGTATTTAGTAAAATATTAATGTGATGATTTAACTTTGATTACTCTTGGACTTTGGACACTGACTTTTTGGGCTTTATAAAATAGAACTATGGACTGCCTTAAAGAGACAGATGGAGTAAAATGATTGGCTGGAAATGTGGTTTTGATTTTGAATATGGAAGTATTTCCCTTATTGAGTGAAACAGTAATGCCTTCATTATGTATAATACACAATTTATTGAAGTAATGTATGCATTCATTTCATTTATGGAATGTTGGAAATTTTGAAAGGCTATAAATTGGTTTGCTATTATAAGTTTCAGGCCATCAAAGCCCATATAGCCATCCTTAAGATGGTCCAAAACTTAAATTTATCAACAATTAAGGGTGATTTCAAAGTGACCAGTTCAGAATCCTACTTATCTGGAATGAACACTGCATCATTATTGTTAAAAAGGAACAGGTTGAAAGGTGCCTAAATGCCATTTTTTTCCTCACATTTTGCTTTAGCAGAGCTTTGTGTTTGGGTTCTTAAAATGGTCTGAAAATGTGTTCCCAGATTATGCATTCTCTGTAGAGAAATAATCATTGTTAATTTTCTATTTTTTATAAACTGAATAGTGATTCAAGTGTTTAATTGGTGTCCTCTTGGTTAACTTTCTTCTTGTTTTTGTATATAATTTATATGCTTATTGAAGAAGATTAATGGAACTTTGGTTGTATGTCTGTTTCTTACTTTTGCATATTTACTTGGTCTCTTTTGAGTTTTAATATGCTCGATTGAGAAACGGGTCTCTACTTTTGGGTTGTGAAATCCTGGTTGTCCCTGGGTTTGACAGGGGAATAAGATTGATTGAGCTTAGGTGCTCTTGCATGGGCTAGTTGCCATGTTTGCTGTCTATGAACTTTTTGCTTTGGGTTGTATATGCAACTAACACTTGTTAGCACTTGTTGAGAGTTTGTGCCTGACCCATTAAAATCCAGTTTCTTTAGATCTGAACTCTATATGGGAATAACTTTATTTTCTTGCTGCGCTTTGTTAATGTGTTATTTTGGAAGACCGATAAAGAGACAGAGGAAAAATACAAAAGCACACATGAGAAAAATACTTGCTACCATAGCAAAATACAACAGTTATACTGTTGAACTCTACCAATAGCAATAATAGGACATGAACAAAATATATCATACTAGTTTCAATACTTAGTCTCATAGACAAAAGGATCAAGCTCATCCCATAGGAGATCTCTCCCCTTTTAAATCCCCAACTCCAATTAATAGAAAATCTAAAAGAAAGTCCAATTACTAAAAACTCTAAAATGAAGTCCTCAAAAACCACACTCGCCCACCCCACAAGGGAAGCAACAACAGCCAGGCATCAACTAGCTCAGAAATGCCTGAAAATATTCACATGCGAATCAGACTTTTATGAAAAAAATAAGGAGACATGAATTCTTTAAAAAAAAAAAATAGGCATCAAGCACATCAGACAAAAACAATGGAAACCAAGAGATGGTTAAGCTATGTGCTCAGTACTTCATTCGCAAGACTCTTCGTTGCGTAGAATTCAATTGGGATGTTTAGATATGATGTTCTCTCTCCATGTTTTAGGTGTCTCATCATGCTTTTATTACTTATTATGATCATGTTGTTGCATTCTTCTTTGCATGCTGCATATCTTATTTTTGATACTTGGTATACTAAGTATCCTTGTCATATGGTCTTTGATCACCAGGCCAGCCGTCCAAATAATAATTCTGAAATGAGAATGCTTAGAGCAACAGCTCCCAGAGATATCGGAAAATCTCCTCTTTCTCAGCCTGGCAATCCTTTCAAGGATCAACAATTGAAACAGCTCAGGGCCCAGTGCCTTGTCTTTTTAGCATTCAGGTGAGAGCAGTACTCCAGCATCCATTAATTCTTTTCAGTTGGGAATTATGCAGTACAATTTTTTTAAAATGATATGCTGGTTTTTATTAACAGTTGTTGAATTACTGCTTGCAGAAATGGTTTGGTGCCAAAGAAACTTCATCTCGAATTAGCACTTGGAAATATCTTCCCCAAAGATGGTAACAACTTTGAATTAAATCTTATCATGGGTGGGTGTCGATTTACCAAGAAATTGGCTCAATTTGAAAGGGTTTGGGGAAGGGATCCTTTCTGGCCATACTAGATTGGCTGACTTTAGTGATGGCCTGTCATTTGGAGAAGTGTTCCATGATAGTGTTTATATTTAGTGCTGGGCTTGGGCTTAGACATGAGGCCATAGTCCCTGGATGAAAGCTTGGGCGTAACTTGATCTATATTGCACTTCTTATATCTATTTATTTTATATATCTAAAAGTGTCTATGAGTGCAAATTATTGTTGTTGTTGTTGTTGCAGTTCTTAGTTTTATCCTTTTCTTGGTGATTATCAGGTGGTGAATCAGATAGTTCTCGCAAAGATCTGCTTGATCTTAAAGGAAAGGCACAGTCTTCTCATGAGCAAGCTAACATTCCTGAAGTTTCAGTGCCATTTAGCAGGCTGAACAATGCAAAGGAAAGTGATGCAGTTCCTACAGGTGCCTCATCTACTGGCAGATTCTTGGATGGCAATTACTTGTCTAAGGAAAATGAGAAATCAAAAGTGATGGAAGACAAAAATGGGCCACCTTCAGATCTCCCGATGCTTGTAGATGAAAGGAAACATCCTTTTGCAACTAGAAAACTAGAGGCTGAATTGCAGAGCCAGGAAAAGGTGGAATCACAGGCATTGTTCATCACTGCAATTCATCAGCCTGATTCAGCTAGAGGTGGTTTAGCCTCTAGTAATCCTGTAGAAAACATGGAGAACGGCCATGTGCAAGTGGGAAGGGTTGACCTGTCCACACCTCTGACAAGCCTAAATAAACCAGTGAATCCTGAGACAATTAGCTGGACTGGGATTAGCAGTCACAATGAGGTTTCTCGGGTATCCCTACCTACCACTTCTGTTCAGCATGACAGAAAGGATAATGGTCATAGTCAGTTTCCAAGTCTTGCTAAGAGTAGTATTTCAGGTAAACAACCTGTGGATAATCGTTCCTCATTCTTTTCATGAACAATTGAAGGCTAAACATGATCTAGCACTTGACAATCTTTCTCAAAGGCTCTTGTGGATGCCTATATAAACTTAGTGTTACACAGGAAGAATTATATCTATGCCGCAAAAAACATTAATGCATTGTCAATGTTTACTGAAATTCAAACAAGATCCATTTTAGATAGGTGAATTTATTATTGTGAATGAAACATAAAAAATGTTCTTTTTTCAACAGAGCAAGATGATGAAGACAAGTCAGCTTCTACTGATTGTCCACCTTCTCCAAAGTATACCATGTCAGAGAAATGGATTATGGATCAGCAGAAGAAAAAAATCTTAGCCGAGCAAAATTGGGTTTTAAAACAGCAAAGGACAAAGCAAAAAATTTCCACTTGTTTTCATAAGTTAAAGGTTTGTCATGAAAATTCTATTTGATTCTTGGTACTCCATTATTCTTTGCCTCTACCAATTTATTTTGCATCCCTCATTCCTTCATATCTGGGTGACTTGCTGTTTGCATATCTTTGTCTTCAAAATTTCAATTTAGTATAGTACCTGTGATGAAATCATCCGCAGTGGTGAAAAAAAGTCCAATATCTACTAATTGGGTGAAATCAGGGAGCTCAATGATGAATGGATAATTCTTGGACAAATTTGGTGTGATGGGTTCACATAGTTTTTGAGAGGAGAAAGATGTGGTGTGTGTCATCAATTGAAATAATTCAGTTTCATCTTATCATATCTTCCTAATTCATTTGTTCATATGTTTTTGGAACCCTTTTAATTCTGGTCATTTTTCTATTTTAATTCTCTTGTCTGCTGAGAAAATCAGGGAAAGAAGAGGAGAAAGAAGAAGAAAAAGAGAGTGAAGTCTGAATTACACAGCTTGATTATTCCCTCAAGCTAATGGGTATATATACTAGGTGTAGGATACAAAATAGGAAGTAAAATCAAATACAAATAAGGAAGTAATACAAATAAGGAAGTAGAATAATATATTTACAGCAGTAACATACTGATTTTTAGCCTAGAATTTAGCCTAGAATCATGCATCCTAGAACTTAGCCTAGAATCATGCATTAATATCTTAACACTCCCCCTCAAGCTGGAGCGTATATATCATATGCTCCTAGCTTGTTACATATATATTCAATTCGCGGTCTTCTTAGAGCTTTAGTGAGAATGTCTGCCAATTGATCATTCGAATTCACAAAGTTCGTAACAATGCATCCAGATTCAATCTTCTGTCTGACAAAATGACAATCTATCTCAATGTGTTTTGTTCTTTCGTGGAAGACCGGATTTGAAGCAATGTGTAGTGCTGCTTGATTATCACAAATCAATTTCATTGGACTAACATCTCCACACCTTAATTCTTCAAGTAACTGTTTTAACCAAACAAGTTCACAAGTAACTAAGGCCATGGCTCGATATTCTGCTTCTGCACTTGATCTTGCTACAACATCTTGCTTTTTTCTTTTCCATGATATTAGATTTCCTCCAATCAGGACACAATATCCCGAAGTGGATCGTCTATCTGAAGGAGAACCTGCCCAATCAGCATCTTAATACCCAATAATTTGTGTATGTCCTCTGTCCTCATACAACAAACCCTGCCCTGGAGATCCTTTGATATATCTAAGGATGCGTATTACTGCATCCCAATGACTGTCACATGGGACTTGAAGGAATTGGCTGACCACACTTACTGCAAATGAAATATCTGGGCGAGTGATAGTGAGATAATTTAGTTTTCCCACCAATCTTCGATACTGTCCAGGGACTTTCAATGGCTCCCCCTGTCCTGGAACAAGTTTAACATTTGGATCCATAGGGGCTTCCACTGGTTTGCAATCCAACATTCCTGTCTCTTCCTAAATATCTAAGGCATATTTCCTCTGTGAAATGACAATGCCTGTATTTGATTGTGCCACCTCAATGCCCAAAAAATATTTCAATCTCCCCAAATCTTTAGTTTGAAAATAACTGCAGAGATGTTGCTTGAGTTGAGTGATTCCTTCATGATCATCTCCTGTTATAACAATGTCATCCACATATACTACTAAGTAAATACATTTACCATGAATTGTATGACGATAAAACACCGAGTGATCTGCTTCGCTTCTATGCATTCCAAAGTTCTGAACAACAGTATTAAACCGTCCAAACCATGCCCTTGGAGATTGTTTCAAACCATAAAAAGACTTTCGCAGTCGACAAACCAACCCAGACTCCCCCTGAGCAATAAAACCTGGTGGTTGCTCCATATAAACTTCTTCTGTCAATTCTCCATGTAAGAAGACATTTTTAATGTCCAGTTGATGAATACTCCAATGGTGCATAGCAGCAAGAGAAATAAGGAGCCGAACAGAGGCAATCTTGGCAACTGGAGAAAATGTATCCCCATAATCAAGGCCGGAAACCTGAGTGTACCCTTTAGCAACCAAACGAGCTTTCAAGCGATCGATTTTACCATCAAGGCCAACTTTCACTGTATAAATCCAACGACAACCAACTACAGATTTTCCAGATGGCAATGGAACCAGCTCCCAAGTGTTATTAGCATGAAGAGCATTCATTTCCTCAACCATAGCCTGTTGCCAACCTGGATGTTCCTGTGCTTCACTAACAGTGTTCGGGATAGGAACAGTGGATAAATTGGATACAAATGCATAGTATGAAGGTGATAGACGATGATAGCTCAAGAAATTATAAATGGGATGAGGATTACGAGAAGAACGAATACCTTTTCTGATAGCAATAGGTGGAGTGGGTTCTTCTGTCTGAGACAGGACCGGTGTTGGAGAAGTGGGTGGCGCAGAAGATGAGTCAAGTGGAGTATCTATCTGATTTGTACCTGCAAGAGGAACATCAAGACCATGCATAGAAGGTCTTCTAGAGTAGACTTGTAATGGCTTAGGTGATGGTGATGGTGTGATATAAATTGGAAAAATGGGATTTGGAAGAGCTTCTATTATACATCGTTGGTCTGTGGTTGGTGAAAAATAAGGGGATGTCTCAAAAAATGTTACATCTGCTGAGATAAAATATTTGTTAGTTGTTGGATCATAGCATTTGTAACCCTTTTGTAGACGAGAATACCCTAAGAAGACACATTTAATAGATTTAGGATGAAGTTTATCCTTACCAGGGGTATGATTATGGACAAAACAAGTACACCCAAAAACACGAGCGGAGAGATGGTAAGAGGGTTGACTTGGGAACAAAATAGAATGAGGACTCTGGTTTTGCAAAATTGAAGAGGGCATCCGATTAATTAGATAGCATGCAGTTAAGACAGCCTCCCCCCAAAAACGAAGTGGAACATTATGATGAATGAGCATGGTTTGGGTTGTTTCAATGAGATGTCTATTTTTCCGTTCAACCACTCCATTTTGTTGAGGGGTATAAGCACAAGATGTTTGGTGAATGATTCCCTGGGATGCCATGAATTCCTGAAAGGGATGAAACATATATTCTTGTGCATTATTGCTACGCAAAATTTTAATAGAGACACCAAATTGATTTTGAATTTCAGCACAAAAGTTTTTGAAAATTGTAAACAACTCAGATCTATGTTTTATTAGAAATAACCAAGTATAACGAGAATAATCATCAATAAAAGTAACAAAATAATGAAAACCCAAGTTTGTACCAATACGACTTGGACCCCATATATCTGAGTGAACAACATTAAACAAAGATAAAGCTCTATTATTCAATCTCTTAGGAAAAGAATTACGAGTATGTTTTCCAAGCTGACAAGACTCGCACTCAATAGAAGACAATGTTGAAAGACTAGGAACCATTTTTTGAAATTTTGTGAGACTAGGATGACCCCAGCGATTATGAAGAAGATCAACTGAAGGAGTAGAAGTAAAGGCAGTGGCAGGGCAAGAAAGATAATATAATCCATTTGACTCATGACCTTCGCCAATCATCTTCCCCGTACTCCAGTCCTGCACAGAAACAGAATTGGAATCAAATATTACTCTACAATTAAGTTGTTTAGATATTTTACTAATGAAGATCAAATTGTAAGGACATTCTGGAGCATATAAGACAGAGACTAAGGGAATAGCAGAGAGAGGATTACTTTCTCCTACTCTTTTAATCAATGTTTGTGATCCATTAGCTAAGGTGATTGTAGAGGAAATGGATGGAGAGTGGAGAGTAGAGAAAAGGTTTTTGTTACCAGATATATGATCAGAAGCACCGGAATCAAAGATCCAAGATTTACTAGGTGAAGCCCGTGTTAGACAAGCAAATGAATTACCCGATTGAGTAACAGAAACCATGGAAGAAGATGACTGCTGTTTTGATGCTTGATACTGCAAATAATCAGCATAATCAGCCCCAGTCAATGTAACTGAATCATATCCCTGAGCGTGAGTAGTTGGCAAAGGAAAAATCCCATCTCCTTGAGACTGAGCCATATGAGTAGTAGATCGATTATTCTGATTATTCCTTGGAGGTCGACCATGAAGGGCCCAACAAGTGTCACGTGTATGACCTCCCTTATCACAGTACGTGAACAGTACGTGAACAGTACGTGAACAGAAACTCTATGGCTCTGATACCATGAGAAAATCAGGGAAAGAAGAGGAGAAAGAAGAAGAAAAAGAGAGTGAAGTCTGAATTACACAGCTTGATTATTCCCTCAAGCTAATGGGTATATATACTAGGTGTAGGATACAAAATAGGAAGTAAAATCAAATACAAATAAGGAAGTAATACAAATAAGGAAGTAGAATAATATATTTACAGCAGCAACATACTGATTTTTAGCCTAGAATTTAGCCTAGAATCATGCATCCTAGAACTTAGCCTAGAATCATGCATTAATATCTTAACATCTGCAATGAATGATGAAAATTTTGCCTGTTGCTGAATTTGGTGGTTTTTGTATTGCCATGCAAGATACACTGAAGAAGACCATTGGCTTTATCAAATATTTGGTATAATATTTACATTACCTTCTACCCTTTATGATTACAATGCAGGAAGCTGTGAACTCATCTGAAGACATATCTGCGAAAACCAAAAGTGTCATAGAATTGAAAAAACTTCAGTTATTGGAGCTCCAATGCCGTCTAAGGAGGTGACTGCTGTTATTTTTGCCATATTTTGGTGTCTTGTCTGTAAAAACTCCATGTTTTGCTTCTTGTGTTCTGAATTTTGTTGCTGTCCTTGTTTAATTACAGTTTCTTTTTTTGACACCATTTTTTCATGAAAATATGAACAGTTAAGTTGTTTAGTTGCAGTTTATTTTTTGACACCTTTTTTTTCATGAAAATATGAACAGTGATTTTCTGAATGATTTTTTAAAGCCAATCACGGCTGATATGGATCGCTTGAAATCATACAAGAAGCATAAACATGGTAGAAGGATAAAACAACTTGAAAAATTTGAGTTGAAAATGAAGGAAGAGCGACAAAAGAGGATTCGTGAGAGGCAGAAGGAGTTCTTTGCTGAGATAGAGGTTCACAAGTATGTATTTCTCCAATCCTTCCCTCTTTCGCGCCTTCTCTTTCACAAACACATGCCATCATGACCCTCCATCCCTACATTTAAATGTTATGGCACCACTACCATGTCTGATGTGTGTGAAAGTTGCATTGAACACAGTTTTATGTTTTTTTAACCTTCTTGCTAACCTCATTTTTAGGGAGAGACTGGATGATGTATTCAAGATTAAGAGAGAACGCTGGAGGGGTTTCAATAAATATGTGAAGGAGTTCCATAAAAGGAAGGAGCGTATCCATCGTGAGAAGATTGACAGAATTCAGCGTGAGAAGATCAATTTGTTAAAGATTAATGATGTAGAAGGGTATCTACGAATGGTGCAGGTTAGGTTTAGCTTACTACATTTTAGTGATGCATGTCTTTATCGTCATTACATGACAGTTTTTGGTAATTGCACAGGATGCAAAGTCAGATCGTGTTAAGCAATTGTTGAAGGAGACAGAAAAATATCTTCAAAAGCTGGGATCCAAGTTACAAGATGCAAAGGCAATGGGAAGCCGGTTTGAAAATGATATGGATGAGATACGAACTGCAACTGTTGTTGAGAAGAATGAAACTGCTATAGAAAATGAAGATGAAAGTGACCAAGCGAAGGCAAGCTTGTACCCTGTGTGCTTTCTTGAGTTCACTTTGAATATTATACTAATATCATTGTTGTTGAATTATCTTGCAGCATTATTTGGAAAGCAATGAGAAATACTATCTGATGGCTCATAGGTACAAATTTTGCTAGTCTGCACTCCCATAAAGATTTGAATTCTGTATTTGATTTATTGTAGATGGTTGTTTTGCTTTGTCTTATTCTCTTTATATAAGAGTATCTCTTGTACAACCTGTGCTGTAACATGGTGTTCTGGCTTTTCAGGCCTTTTTTCTTTTTAATTTATTATTTATGGAAAAATATCATCATATTTACCTTGTGGTATTCCTGTGCAGTGCTTGCTAAAGGGAGCCTCTCTTCTTATTTCTATCTTTTATGTTCCTTCTCAAGATGCTTTGCCTTTTGGACTCTTTCTTTTTCCCCCTCTCAGAGTCTTGATCTCGAGATCACATGTTTTTGCAAATACTTACCAATTAATTGTCTTGTGCAGCATAAAAGAGAGCATTGCTGAGCAGCCAGCTTGTCTTCGGGGTGGAAAATTAAGGGAGTAAGTATATTGTGTTTATGATATTGGATTCCTGTTCCTTTGCATGTATTTTGAATTCTAAATTGAGTGTCATTTTTGTTTGTAGTAGGTTGTGGTGATTTGAATTTTCTTTTGTCATTTCCAATTGATTACATTTTATTATTTATATTTGCACACAAAAATTCAGCTCTTGTTTTTCTTTCTCTAGTTCAAAAGTTTTACTAATTGCACTTTTTTGACCTTTAGATATCAGATGAATGGACTGAGGTGGTTGGTTTCCTTATACAACAATCATTTGAATGGTATTCTTGCTGATGAAATGGGCCTTGGGAAAACTGTTCAGGTATGGATTTGATTTTAATATGTTATAATTTATCTGCCTTCTTGAATCCATTTTTTAAAGTAGTTGCATTATTTTTTGTACATGTTAAAAAACAAATACCTCTTGCATTTTTTTATTTGTATGAAGAAATAATCTAATGGATCTTCTTTTATTTCTTTTGAAAGGTTATAGCTCTTATTTGTTACCTGATGGAAACCAAAAATGATAGAGGTCCTTTCTTGGTGGTTGTACCTTCTTCAGTTTTACCAGGATGGGAGTCAGAAATCAATTTCTGGGCCTCTGGTGTACATAAAATTGTTTATGCTGGGCCTCCAGAGGAGAGACGCCGGCTGTTTAAGTAATGGCAGATTGACACGAGACCCCCTACTTTCTTGCACTCTCTTATGTTTTGTTATATCTGTTAGCATGACTCCTTTGTATTTCAGGGAAAAAATTGTACACCAGAAATTCAATGTCCTCCTCACAACATATGAATATCTGATGAACAAGCATGACAGACCGAAACTTAGTAAAATACATTGGCATTATATTATAATTGATGAAGGCCATCGCATAAAGAATGCTTCTTGTAAGCTGAATGCTGAATTGAAACACTATCAGAGTGCACACAGATTACTCTTAACTGGAACACCGCTTCAGGTACCAGATCCACCCCCATATGTTTTTTTTTTTAAATTTTCATGGATTTATTATTTTTCTTTTCTTTATTAGGATGGATAAAATGTCATCCCTTGTGTTTTGTTCTGTATGATTATCTACCCTTTTGTGATCTTTCTCTTAAATTCTGGGGAGATTTCATTTACTGACTTATTCTAATGTCTCTTTTGCAGAACAATCTCGAGGAATTGTGGGCACTACTAAATTTTTTGTTGCCAAACATATTTAATTCATCAGAGGATTTTTCTCAGTGGTTCAACAAACCATTTGAGAGTAATGGTGATAATTCAGCTGATGAAGTAAGCCTTTTTTCACTTGTTTTATATATTATTGCTGTTGTACTCTATTATGGTTGCCTTTTCTCGTTGTTGTATCATAATGAATATGTTTATATTGTCATCTTTTGATTTGCTTGTTCAGGCTTTACTATCTGAAGAAGAGAATTTGCTGATCATAAATCGTCTTCATCAAGTCCTTCGACCATTTGTACTTCGAAGACTGAAACAGAAGGTCCCTATGTTTATTGTTTATTGCATTTGGAAATATTTTCACATTGTTGTGTGCAACTGAAGCAAAACTTATGCTATAGCAAAGGTTCAAATTATATATTTTTAGGGTTTCTTTTGCCTGGCAAAGTTAACGCAATAAAAAAATTGATTTTGGCAGTTATTCTTATATGCTTTTATGCATTCTCAAATTCTTTTGGCAGGTTGAGAACGAACTGCCTGAAAAGATTGAGAGACTTGTAAGGTGTGATGCTTCTGCTTATCAGAAGCTTTTGATGAAGAGGGTTGAAGAAAACCTTGGATCAATTGGAAATTCTAAGGTAGCTATACTACATTCTATTTTCACTCTATCTGAATCCTTTTATGCGCATGGACTACTCAATAATTTTGCGCAAGTTAGGAACTCTCTAACTTTAGACAATTCATCTATACAGGCTCGATCTGTGCACAATTCAGTTATGGAGCTACGAAATATCTGCAATCATCCTTACCTTAGCCAGCTTCACGTGGATGAGGCATGCTTTTTTCCTAGTTAATCAGCCCTTGAGTGAACCTCACAAATTATTCTCTGGTGTTTATGCTTTATGAAAAGCTTTTCTTTCTTTTTTTCCTTTTTTCTTTTTTTATTTGTTCCTTTTCTAAATTGATTTTGCGATTTCACTGCATTTATTTAGTTGATGTTTTGCCTCATCTATCTAAGCTCATTGTGGGATTGCCTTTTGTAGGTTGATAATTTGATACCTAGACATTTTCTGCCGCCAGTTGTTAGGCTTTGTGGGAAGCTTGAGATGCTTGATAGGTTACTGCCAAAACTGAAAGCGACTGACCATAGGGTATGGAATTCTTTATGTATATTTTGTATGGAATTCTTTATGTATATTTTGTGGGTTCAGTATTTGGTTATTGCTTTGTGCTAATGCCTGCAAGGATTGAAGTGTATCTTAGATATTTTAGGGCAAGTGTTCAAATTAGGATTGATAGGAATATAGGATACAGATTTTAGGGAATTATTCCAAATATGATTTACTAGAGCAGGAATTCGAAGGAGGCTTCTTTCCCTTGCATGTCTCTTTTTGAGTCTCTTTATTTTTTGTTATTATTTGGATTCTTTGAATAATGCGTTGTTCATCTGAGCAAGATGCATCATCTTTTCATTTGACTGAGAATCATTACCTGGGCTGCAATGTCAACTTCACTCTGCCTTTTTGAGCAGGTCTCCAGGTCCTTTGTGAACAGTGTTTAGTAGAAGTTGAAAGGATTTAATTGTGATTGTTCTTATTTTGCTTTATTTGTTAGTGTTGAGAAATAACGAAATATAGCAAGAAAATATAAGAAAACAATAAGAACACAAGATTTAACGAGGTTCCGCAATGTGTCTACGTTCTCGGGAGCAGAGTGGCTAGGTTTTCTTATTGATTGTACAAAAAACCAGGGTTACCATACACATGTTATATATATAACATGTACAGTAGGATTTTACAAAAATACCCTTGCTAACAATTCGTCGCTACGTTTTGCTGCACTCTAGCATCTGTCCACTTACTGTGTATATGAGCCGTACACAACAGTTAGTTGGTGGCTCCTTTTTCTTTGATGTAGATGTGCCACTCTCCTTTATGCAATTTTGGATCTTCGACATCTTCTGTACCCTTTTCTTAATCCATAAAATTCTTGATAGGCATTTTTACAATGTTTTCATTAATTACTCAAGTATTTGTGCTCTGTACTTTTAAGTCTCCAGTATTTTGGCTGTAGAATCTGGCGTCATACTCATAGTTTGAAGATTTCCACTATGACTGTGACCATGCAGGTTCTTTTCTTTTCAACAATGACTAGGCTTCTTGATGTTATGGAGGAGTATCTCACCATGAAAAAGTATCGCTACCTTCGCTTAGATGGACATACTTCTGGGACTGATCGTGGTGCCCTTATTGATCTGTTTAACCAATCAAATTCTCCCTATTTTATATTTCTGCTCAGGTAATCCTGTATTATGCTTGATTTCTGAATCTTTCTTTTCCTGATTATCGACCAGACATTATACAAAGGTCACATTGGGAAAATTTGCTCATTGGATAGAAAATATTTTCTATTTTTATTGCTAGGCATCAGTGGTCCTATATTGGAAAAATTTTAAAACTACTGCATTTTGTAGGAGGTGGGAAGGGAACTTCAGATTTGTTTTTTCTAGATGTTCTAGGCAAATTTTCTCCCCAACATATATATTTTTTCTCCAAATGGAGAGGCGGTGAATTATGAGACTGGATATTGGAAATCAGTGTTCAGCTTACCCGTTTGACACTTTTGACATTCTGTTTTGAACAAATTAAGTGTTGTAGGTTTTATCTCTAATGTTAAATGCTGTAATGTGAATTGTGAAATGCTGAATTTGCCGATAATTCAATTACATTTTAATGTTAGAAGCAGGGTACAATTTTTGTAGTTCCAATTTTATAATATTATTATTTCTATTACTGGTAATGACTATTATTATTGAAATTCTTGACATGAGCGTATGTTGAGCATAGCTGTGATATAGTAAATTTGTTTCCATAAGACTGACATTCGGATATGTGGTGTTAGCATTCGGGCTGGTGGTGTTGGAGTGAATCTGCAAGCTGCTGATACTGTGATCTTGTTTGACACTGACTGGAACCCTCAGGTTTTATATGCAATGGCAGCTTCTTGATTTGTATGTGACATTAATTCTCATTCTAAAGCTGCCTATTTTCATATGTGGGTGTGTTTGCAGGTGGATCTTCAAGCACAAGCAAGGGCTCATAGGATTGGTCAAAAGAGGGATGTGCTTGTTCTTCGGTTTGAAACAGTATGTGTTTTCCCCTTTGTTGCCTCACTAGAGCAGTGCATTTTGACTATTTGAATTTGGAAATTCTGATGAATGGATATTTGGCTGTAATTCATACTTTTAAATTTTATGAAATTATATGTATAATTGGATTGGCTGGATAATTACCTCATGAAACTTGATATTAAGAATAGTAGAATACTTGTCATTTACACAGTAAATGCTTTCCAACTTCTGAGGGTTTTGATGGGATTTGTCATTTTTTGCTTTTGTTTTTGTTTTTGCTTGATGCCCCACTGGAATATAAGCATGTGTTGGTATATACTATTATTACTCTACAGATGAGAGATGTTTTTTTGCCTGTATGTATGTGATACATCTGTTGTCTTCTACAGGAAACCTCTGTCTTTGAGAAACTTTTGACACATCATGAGGCACCTCCTTCATTTGTTTTGCTCAAATGAGGCACCTTCTTAACGCCTTGTAGTTTTCTGTATTTTAATTGAAGAATTATTTAACATTACAATTCTGTTTATTTGGTTCTAAGTTTCTGAAAGCGGAACTATTATGTGACGTGCATGGTCTTCTGAAATCTCTACTAACTGAATTACTAAACAAACGTATCCAAATTAATTTAAATATATTGGTTTCTTGTTATTTAGTTTCGGTATGCTACCTGTCTAGTTAACTCTAGTTTTTGTTTTGAAATTGATAATGTTTCCTGATATATATCCTTTATCTTATGCCATGATGATTATCATTCAGCATTCCAGAATAGGAAGATATGCCATTGGGAATGTACTTGTAGAATTGTGAAGCATATTATTTCTTTTGTGTAGATAGTTCATGTGGTATTATTTAATTATTGCATGGTCTTTAAACCTTTAAGATCCATAATCTGTAATGTATGCTTTTGCTTTTGTATTGTTATTTCTCTTGAACTATTTCAAACACCTTCCAAGGTCCAAACTGTTGAAGAACAAGTCAGAGCTTCAGCTGAGCATAAACTGGGAGTTGCGAATCAGAGTATTACAGCCGGTTTCTTTGACAATAATACTAGGTGACTTGGGTTATTTTAAGCAAAATATTAATACAAAATTAGACGTTGCAAAGTGTTTTGGCAAGTTCTCTTGAGAAAACTAATGCAACTTTTTTACAGTGCGGAAGACCGTAGGGAATACTTGGAGTCCCTTCTAAGGGAGTCTAAGAAAGAGGAAGCTGCTCCTGTATTAGATGATGATGGTTTAAATGATATCTTAGCCCGCAGGTAAGATTCTTGTTTGAAGTTTTATTGCTATAACGTATCTAAAACCTGTACTTATGATGGCAGTTATAAGCATGTACTTCGAGGTTGATTTCAGTAGTTATTCAAATGGTATTTGACCTCAAATACCCAAATGTCCAAACTTTGAACCCTGGGTTGCTTTGTATTATTTATGAAGTTTCATTTAGGAAAAGTTTGGCCTCTGCTTATCCACACTTTAAGCCCAATCTGCTTTTTTCATGTTTGTTTAAAGTTCTATACTCCAATTTTGGGGTCCTAATCTGTAAGTTAAAGTTTTCAAGTTGAACGGTTAGGTACTTATCATGTTATTGAAATAATGATTTGGATGGGTTAAGTTATCTTTATTTTTTGATGATTGAACAAATAATGTTATTGATATGAGCAATAAATTTAACATGGATGAACTTAAGCAACTTCTATATCAAAATGAATCTTTGGTGTGATCCAACTGAGAGGCTGTACTGATGTAAAATAGGATATGATTATTTATATTCAATGTTTTATTATTAAAAAAAAAAGAAAATAAACCGATAGCCAAGCTCATTTTTATGTGAACAAAGCAGTGTCCCTATTGTATTAGCTGACTTGTTATTGAAATATGGGCTAACTTGAAAATGTTCTTCCATCTTGGAATGAGGATAATTTATTACTCTAATGCAGATAAATGCTTCTCTCTGAATATATTTATCACTTTTCAACATTGACAAGACAGGAAATCCTTACATCAATGTATTCTCTAAGCATTCTGCTTTCTCTAAGGCCATATGTATCCATTAGTTGCATGGAATGTTGTTTCTTTGCTAGAAAGTTATTCTTGGGTCATGAATTTTGATGGAGTTGTCTAATTTCTGACATATCTTTAATAAAGTCTTAATTTTGCATGAAATGGATCTCTTCACATTTTGTTTAATCTGCATTTCCCATAAATTTCATTGAAAAGATGAAATTCTCATGATTTTTAACCTATGCTGTCAGTGAATCAGAGATAGATGTATTTGAATCAATTGACAGACAGAGACGAGAAGAAGAGATGGTATGGGTGAATATGCATGAATTTGTGACTCAATTACTTATCTTTAGATTTCACTTCCTGAAATTTCTAAACTTTTAGGCAACATGGAAGAGTTTGCTATTAGGACAGGGGATGCATGTTACTGAGCCTCGCCCTCCCCTTCCTTCACGCCTTGTAACTGATGAGGACTTGAAATCATTCTATGAAGTGATGAAGCTATATGATGTACCAAAGTCTGAGGTAGTATCTAATGTGGGGGTGAAGCGGAAAGGCCAGTATCTTGGCGGCCTTAATACTCAGCAGTATGGAAGAGGCAAACGAGCAAGAGAGGTTTGCTGTTAATTGATTCTTATGGAGCATATTCTATGCACAGTATGGAACATGTATGGTGATTTGTTATGACTCTGATTTTTGTTTTCTACTTCATTAGGTGCGTTCCTATGAAGAGCAATGGACAGAAGAGGAATTTGAAAAGATGTGTCAGGTTGAATCTCCTGAATCCCCTAAAGTGAAGGAAGAAATAATAGATAAGAGCTTTCCAAGGGATACTAGTGGGTCTGTGGTGGCCATCTGTGGTACAGAAGCTCAGGCTCTGCCTCCAACACACCCTCCACCTCAGTCTGTGGAGCCTCCACCTCTGCAACAGAACAAAGAGGTAACTCCACCATCTAAGCGGGGACGTGGAAGGCCGAGAAGAACAGATAAATCTCCAACTGCAGTGGTACTTTCCGCTCCTTCTGGAAGTATCAAAGTGGATATGGGGTTGCCAAAAGGAATTGAGTCTATCTCAACAAAATCCTCTGTCTCTGATTCTTCTCCTGGTTCTAACATAGGGGGTGCTAATGCAGCCACACTTCAGACAAGTGCTGCGCTTGCTCCTGGTTATCAACCTATGACCCCTTTAGTTTCTATTGCACCCAGCTCACAGTCTGCATCTGCTTCTGATGTTACACCTGGCTTACAATCTGCATCTGCTTCTGTTGTTGCTCCTGGTTCACACTCTGCTTCTGCATGTCTAGTTGCACCTGGGTCACAATCTGTTGCTGCTTCTGTTGTTATACCTGTCTCCCTATCTGCTTCTGTTGTTGCACCAGGCTCACAATCTGCTTCTGCTTCTGTTGTTACACTGGGCAGACAATCTGGTTCTGCTTCTGCTGTTACGCCTGGCTCACAATCTGCTTCTGCTTCTGCTGTTATGCCTGTCTCACAATCTGCTTCTACTTCTGTTGTTTCACCTGGAGTACAATTTTTCCAGGCTAGCCATTCTATGCCTGGGCAATCAAGAGGACGGGGTCAGAAGGCTCAAACTGGAGTTCAAGCACCACGACGCAGGGGAAAGAAGCAGGAGCTGTTGCTCACTTCTCCTGAGATTTTAGCTGTTCCAGGTCTCAGTGTAAAGGAACAATTGCGGAATATACCTATTAATCCATCTGTGAGTGCCACAGGTGGTACCGTTTCTAGCATACCATTGGTTCATTCTAACAGTAATTTACCTTGTTCTGCTGCTGTAGAAGAAGTCATTAGTGGAACCATTCGTCATTCGGAACCAGCTATTGCTTTGGATTCTAAGTCAGCTCCTCCTGTATCTTTAGTCTCTTCTGCCACTCAGAGCTCTCCTTTCCCTTCTGCTCCTACGCGAATGAAAGGCCAAAGCCAGAAGACACAAACTGGAGCAGGAACACAACGACGTAGGGGAAGAAAACAAGCATCGCTATCCCCTGCTGCACCACATGCTGTGGTTGGTCAGGTTTCTACACCAGATATGCTCTTACAGAATAAATCTGATGACTCCTTAGGTAAAGTTATGATGAGTAACAAACAGAATTATGATTCCGGAGATGTGAACCATGAGAAAGCATCCACAGAAATTGATCAGGAAAAAAAATCAACTGAGCATTTGGATAATATAGCCCAAAATCAGCAACTGGTCTGCTCAAAAGAAACAAATGATGGTATTGCCAGATGAATGGTTTAGTTATATATCTATATAAAAGTTAAATTTGAACTTGTGCACTAAAACAATTCAGGAACAGAATATTGCCTGCTTGTATTAAATAAACTCAACTTTTGCAGGCACATCTACTGGACATATTCTAAGTACCAGCATGCTTGATGTGGCTTCTGTGACAAAGGAATCATCAGCTGAAAATTGCTCTTCAAAAGCTGTAATTGGTGAGCAAGGCAATGAAGGTGGGATTGCCCCAACTGTACCTATATTAAGACTGACATCTGTAGAGGTGGTTCAGGCCCAAAGCTCAGAAGATAAAGCACCCCCCATTGTTGATCATCCAACCGAGTCATTGCCTAGTTCTGATGCTGCAGAAGGCACTGCCAAATCAATTAATGTGGTTGCTGTAAATATTGCTTCCGATTCTCAGCCAGTTGCATCTCATCCCTCTATCTCTTCTACTTCCCAATCTATCACTCAAGAAGCCATACAAGTTAAACGGCAAGGTCAAAAGGCTTCAACTAGAGCAGAAGCACCCAGGCGCAGGGGAAAGAAAACAGGTCAAGTTTCATCTGCTGTAGATGCTTCAGTTGGTCAGGATCCAAAAATAAATACAGAGTTTGAGAACAAAACCAGGGATTTGTTGGGCAGTAGGACTATGTCATTGAGAAGTAAGCAAGATAATGATGTAGCAAATGCCATTCAGGTATTTTAGTTTGTTTACATGTATTTGCCAAATTTATCATATTTGTATTTGGCCTAATGACCTGGAGGAACAAAATTTTTTGAATTATATTAATTATATACTCAACTTTAGAGTCTTTGTTTCAGTCCACATCTAGCCAACATTTTTTCAATTTATTTCTTTTATTTTTTCTCAAATTTATTAATCCATGAAAATTTAATGAGATCCATCCTATTTGGTTGTGTTATGAATCAAGTGGGACTTCTTTTTTTTTTTTTGAAACATTCTATCGTAGATTGCTGGAAAGTAAAGAAAAATTATTTTTTTGAATGTCGATCGTTGAAATTTGAAGAATAAATTTAGGCACTGTTTTATTAATGTTAAAATTTTGAACTTCTAATTTTTGGTTAAGGGATGACTACAATTTACTGGAAGAGTCTATTATGTATATTTGAAGATATAATTGCAACTTTTTGCTGAAACTAAAAAGCACCCTGAAGTTTTATTTTATTTTATGTGTCAGTCTGCCTTCTTGTTATCACATTTAGTTCTTTGACTAATGTCTGCATTCTATTATTTTCAGGGGGCATATTTGCCTATTGATTTAGCTGCTCAAGATTTAAAAAGAAAAGAGACTGGTGGAATTCCTGCTATTGGTCGAATTCAGACCTCTGATATTACTGATGTTGCTCGTGTGATGAAGGAAATTTTCTCTGAGACTTGCTCACCCAAAAGTAAAATC
The DNA here is from genome assembly GCA_023653625.1 of Triadica sebifera. Taxonomy (NCBI): domain Eukaryota; kingdom Viridiplantae; phylum Streptophyta; class Magnoliopsida; order Malpighiales; family Euphorbiaceae; genus Triadica; species Triadica sebifera. The sequence goes on from CM042908.1 coordinate 2,299,606, forward strand.
GCTGAGTTTTCTAGGAATGAAGTTCGAAATGTTCCAGTTGTTCCTTTATTACATACGACACCTGCTGGTATTGTCAAAAATCAAAGATCAGAGGAAAAAGTGCCACCTGAAGATTTTGCAAAAAATCACAGCTCAGAGGAAAAAGTGCCTGCAACAATGTCAACTCTGGAGACAACTCCAGTTTTGGGGATTTCAATTGACAGTTGTGAACAGTCCAAGTCTGGAGTTGGCATCAATATGGAAGAAGACCATATATCTACTTTGGGTAAGCCTGCAATTACTAAAAAAGGTGTTATTGCTGAAAACATGGCAGATTCAGGTCAGCCCTCGTCCAAAAATTTAATCACAGAGAGCGATATGGAGCTCACCTGTACAGTTTCAGCAGATGCTGGCGAAAAGGAGAATGTTCCTTCTATACCTGCACCTAATGAAATCACTGGTCAAAATTCAGGGTGCTCTGGGGATGACGTAGTTCCAACAGTTGTATCTTCTGGTGAAACAGAGCCAGCCAGGATGACCAGGGATAAGTGCAGAAATGGAACAGTTATGTCCTCTAAAGAACTGTCAGAGTCTTCCACCCTTGATTGTAGCAGCCTTGAACATCCCACAATTTCTGTGGAAGCTGCTGTTGCTGGTGATCACCTCATAGTAACTGTGCCTACTTCAGCTTCAATGAAACCTTATGGTGACAATTCAGTAAAGAAAACAGAGGTTTCGTTGAAAGCATCTTCTCCACCTGTCATTGGTGTAGAAGGTTCTACAATTTTCGCAAATGCTAATGGTGTTGGTTTTCATTCTGTTGTGAGCGCTCAAATTCCTGATAATCTCATATCAGATTCTGGTGCCACAAGCACTCTTACAGTGACGGAGACTGTATCTGAAAATCTTGATAAGCCGTATTTGCAAGTGTCTCTGGATTCCAAGAGTCTTCAAGGTCCCACAAGTTTCATAAAAGCCACTGCTGAGGATCATCCTACTGAGTCTGCATCAATTTGTGCCAGCCCCAAAAAATCAGAAAATGTGGAAATGGAACCACTCGGCACATCCCTGAACAGTTCTAAAAATGAAATACAGACTTCTTCAGAAATGAAGTATGGAAGTCTTGAAGGCTGCACAACTTCCAGATCATCTGATGCTTTGGGCGCTTCTGGAATTCGGGATAATTTAGATATTGGGGATATGTTAGAAGGTTTTTCTGGCAGGTCTGACATGTGTGCTGCAGAATATAAAGCTGCAAATTTTACGGTTGAAGCTGCTGTTGTATGTCCAGAAGCTTCTGTAGAGGCCAACAATCAAAGAATTGATCTCCAACAGGGTGATGTGGCTTCTTGCTGTAATGCTGCCTCTCTGTGTAATACTTCTGCCGATCAGGACAAATTGGAAGATTTATTGAGTGGGAGCGAAGATAAAAAGGATCCAATTTCAGAATCTTTACATGCGTTTGCATCTCCATCTGGCAGTGCAGAGGTTATTCCAAATGATCATGGTGGGGTGGTACCGCTACTGGCTGTTAGAAGTAGTGAGGGTGGTCATGCTGAGGTTTGCAATACGGAAGTCGAGCCCTCTGCAGTACAAGAGCCATCTACAAAAGATTTTGTTGCTGCCAATGTACGGGATGTTCCAGAAGATACTAATGGAGCACAATTAACTCCTGGAAGTTGTGATGGTGGTCATCTTGAAGTTGGTAACGTGGAAGATCGGACATCTTTGCAAAGATTTATTGTTTCTGAATCTGCAGATGCAAGGAAAGATGATTGTGGAGCTAAGGTGCTGCTAGGGGTTGGAAGTGGAGAGGAAGGAGCTGGTTTGGATGCACGAGCAAAGTTGGCAGAAGCGGATACATCATTGCCAATTGATATTGCTGCTGAATCTACTGGTTCACAGGATGGTAATCAGATGAATGTATTGCAGGTTGATGGTGGTGCACTGCAAAATATTTCTGAAACCAATCTTCCTTCATCTTCCCTTGTGCTAGTGGAGGAAAAAGTTCATTCTGAGAAGGGTATGGCTGGCAGCTCACTGGCAGTGGAGGAACCACGAGATTCTGAAGGAGAGATGATGGGTAATGAGGGAGATGTTTCTCAAGTTGGTGGGGCTGTGACGAAAGATTTGTCAGATAACATGGTGAAGGAAGAAGAAGAGAATACAGGATCACCTGAGCGGGCTTTATGTGGCAGCCCTATAGTACCAGAGGAATCAAAGATAGCAGCACCTGATGAATCAAAGATTGTCACACCAGAGGAATCACAAAGATCTAAAGCTGAAGGTCTTGGTCGCGGCTTTATTTCTCAGGTTGTTGATGATGTGCCTGAAACTGTTCCAGAAAAAATGGTTTTGTCTTCATATCTCCATTCCCTGGCGGATGATAAGGTTAAACAGTATTCTGAGATGAATAAACATGGCGGGTCAATGGCAAAGGAATCAGAAGGATATGAAACTGAGAAATGCAATCAGATGGTTGTATTTCAGGTTGGTAAAGTGGTATCTGAAACTGCGTTAGGAAACAATGTTCTTCCTTCTTGCTCAGTGGTGGAGAATGAAAACATTGAGGGTTCCTTGGAGGAGAGTACCCATGGCACCTCAGAAACAGTGGGAAAATTGAAAACCTTCGAAATAGAAAATAGTCACCAAATGATTGAATTGCCTGTTGATGGGATAGGACCAGAAGGTTCATCAGTTGGTTGGATAGATCCTGAAAATTCTGAAATTAGTAGCATTGCTCCTGAGGATACATCAAGAAATGTGATCCAACGAGCATCTATCTCAGTGCTGCATGAAGAGAATGTTGAGGACTCTTCTCATAGTATTCCTGAGGAGTCAAAAAGTTCTGAAGCTGTAAGAAATGATCAATTTAAATCTGGTGGGGTGGTTCTTGAAAATGTTTCTGAAACTCCATCTCTGCATACATCTTTGCTGGTGTCGGAGGAGGAGAAGTCTGTTGTGGACTCTCCTCGTATGATTTCTGAGGATTCAAAAACTTCTGAAGCTGAAATAATTGATCTTTCTAAATGTGATGGGAAGCTTCTGGAAAATGTTTTTGAAACTCCAGTTCTGCCTGCATCTTCTCTGGTGTCTGATGGGGAAAAATGTGATGTTGAGGACTCTCATCATCAGATTCCTGAGGAATCAAAAATTTCTGAAGCTGAAAAAAATGATCAATCTGAGTCTGGGGGGTTTATAGAAAATGTTTCTGAAACTCCAGTTCTACCTGCCTTTTCTCTGACATCAGAGGGTGAAGAGTTTGATGTCTCTTCTGAGAAGGGTGGAGTGGAGAGCTTAGTTGTATCCATTGATGTTGAGGACTCTCATCATAAGATTACTGGGGAATCAAAGATTTCTGAAGCTGAAAGAAATGATCAATCTAAGTCTGGTGGGATTATAGAAAATGTTTCTGAAACTCCAGTTCTACCGGCTTCTTCTCTGGCATCAGAGGGAGAAAAGTTTGATGTCTCATCAAAGAAGGGTGGAGAGAAGGGCTTAGTAGTATCCATTGATTCAAAAAGGTCTGAAACTGAAGTGGGCGGTCAAGTAGTATCCCATTTTGAAGTTGCTGCGATTGTGCCAGAGATAGGGGACAAAATGACTGATGGCCCATCTGGAAAAGATACAGTTGGCAGCTCGGTAGCACTGGAGAAATCTCAGGAGCTGTGTTGTAATTTCCTACAAGATTAAGCTAATTGTGAAGAGCTGAATTGAGACATTGAATTATCATGTATTTCATTACCTGTATAACTAATATAATGACAAGGCTATAGAGTTGTCACTAAAAAGTATCCAGCTTATCCTGGAATTGCTGCTTAATGCCATTGTTGCAGTTTTTGCTGCTCATTTTTTTGAACTGGTTATGTAGTAATTAAATCCTTGGGCATGAAAGTAGGAATTGAGATGCTGTGATATGGTGTGTGTTGTACGGTTCATTTGATCATTCAATGAGATAAACTTGAAGGAACTGTACATGACTCGATCTTCTGGATCATGCTTGTGTGATTCATATCATCTCTTTTCTTCTGTTTTTTTTCCCCTTTTGACCCTCAATTTCTCTCTAATAGCATCTTTCATTTTTTATGCATTTGAGTTGAGTTTGCTCAGCTTCTAAATGTTGATCGAGTCTATTGTCTTAGCTATGTTGTCTTGTGCTGAAATGATACTTATGGTAAGATATCTTCAGTTTTCTTCGATCTCCACTACATTTCATCAAACTTTGTGGTTCCATATTTCTATTTACCGCGTTTATTTTTCAATTTAATTATTATGCGCTCTTTTACCAACCTGTAATGATATATTGGAATTTTATATACGTCTGATGTCGGTGCTTTTGATGATTGGTATGTTGTTATATTGGTGTATGTCTTATAGACTTAAAAATTAATATTTGAGCAAATTGTATCTGTTGGAGCTTTTGTTATTTGATTGTTTGTGGACACCATTGATCTTGCATCTGCAATGGTATAATAGCCAAATGAAGGCCACGTTACTAAGGATATTTTGCAGTTATTTTCACTCGGATTGTTATTAAGTTCAACTCAGAAGCTATGTTTCATGTTTTGGACATTTATTGCGTTTCTTCGTTTGGTGAGATTGTGTATTATGTAACAAGCTGTATAATTTGTATGTTGCCAAATTTCGTTCTCAGTTCAACTATGAAATTTATGTGTCAACTGTCAACTGTCAATTTTCTTTTTATTATTATTATTATTATTATTATTATTATTATTATTATTATTATTATTATTATTATTATTATTATTATCATATTGGAGGATGCTCTATCTGCTTTTGAAAGGACTTTTAGTATTTGTATACTCGTATTGTCTCAAGATTTGTACTTTTTTACCGGTGTTTTATCGTTATAAACTTGGATTCTATTCTCGTTCAGTTGGTTAACGGGCTATGCATACTGATGGCCACTTATCAAGTCATCGTGCTATCTTACTTCGAATCAGAGGCCATAATTTGAAACTCAATTCTCTTTTTGTGCTGTTCTGAATTTGTCTGGAGGTTGCTCCTGAGTTCAATGACTCCACGTGGAAATAAGCCTGCGAAGTGCCAAGTCATTGTTTCTTCGCATGATTAGGGCCTTCAAAAATGTTGGGACATTGTAATCATGGATAATGGCGCAAGGAAAAGATATTTTTATCAAGTGGCTTGAGTAAATCTCAAGTTACTTAAAACTATAAAAAGGGATAATTTGCTTGCATTCTTATGATGACAAACCTAATCATAGTGTCAAATTTAGCAATCAATAGTCAGTATTGTTGACATGGGAAATATAAGGGAAGCATTTGCATAAGCTTGTACAAATTTCTAATCAACGTGCCTATTTGAAACCCAAATTTATTTCTTACCAGTGAGTAACCCTAGCTTCGTGTCGGGAATCAACACATGCGCGATCATAAATATTAATTGATAAATTAAAATATTTTGAATAGTACATAATAAATATGATATTTAATAACCATATTAGCAAAATAGTTCAAATACATTTAGATTATTTAGAATGTTTTCATAGTTTTTTCATTGTTTATTATTATTAATATAATCAGACAAAATAAAAAAGACGTAATTAAGTTCTCACGATTGTAGAAAAGCCACCATATAAGAAAATTATCATTTGTCTCACCTATAAATAAAACAAATTGTTGAGATTATAAAAACATCTAACACTAGAATGTAAAATAGAAAAAGCCATGGAGGCTATGCAATCGTGCTAATTTGTTATTTCATCATATTTTTATATCGAAACAGGTCGAAATCGTCAGATGTGTGGTCGAGACTAGATTTACTATCCGCTAGCATGAATAGTGAGGATGCACTTGGTAGATGGTGATAGTGACATGATTTTTCTGTGACAATGAACTCGCCATGAAAGGGGTGTTGCACATGCAATCTGGAGATAAGAAGCTATGGTGGAAGAAAGAGATATGGTAGTAGGGAAAGGGGAGGAAGCGGGTGTAAAAAGATAAAAATAGGCTCATATTTGAGGAGTGGAGTGTACGAGTGGCGAGGGCAAAATGGTCAATTAGCATACAGAGGAATGGAGAACGAGGTTATACGATGTCGTTCTGGTATTTGGCTAAGAAAAAAACAATGAAAAACAACACCGTATGTTAAGAGTACTTTTTATGGAAATTCACTGTTCTAGGAACAGTAACAAGTATTTAAATAGATGCACTTCTCTAAGAACAGTAATAATGTTATAGCTTTTAATGTATGCATTTAAATAGATGTTATCTTTTTTGCTTTTTTAAATCAATTTTCCACAATTTTCCTTTAAATTAGAAGACTCTTGAATAATCAAGTACCTGAAGGATCTATACAATTTCAAACATATTGGACCAGACACTTCAATAGGGTGTATGTGCATTTGTTAGTTGATGATATTGCCAATTTTCTCCAGACATTCTCATCCACAGATTTTGCAGGATTCAGGTTTACTTTTATAATTAGTATCACCATTCTTAAAAAATATAATGTCTTTTACTTGCATTATCTTGCTATGCTTTCATCAATAGACATTTTCTACTGTTTCACTTCTGGTGGATACAATCTTTGATTGGGTCAGTGACTGAAGTTGAAAAATAATCATCCTGGATGTGTTGTTAATTGTTATACCAAATTATTATTAATTCTGCCAGTAATTTCACGTGATATTTGTATTGCTTAATCGTTTTTCTTTTCTTTTTTTTTGTTCTGCAATATAAATTGTGTTGCCAATATTTACGACAAATGCTGTTCTTTTTTATTTAAAATAGTTGTATGATTCCTCACAAAAAAAAAAAAGGCTTGCTTCTATTTTCACACAAATTAAGAAAATTTAGTTAATATAGTTGAAATTATATGATTTGTCTAAAATACCCCTACGTTAATTAGAGCATATTATTGAAAAACTGAGAAATGGTAACTCGTTTTCATTGATAACACGACACATTGAATAGGGGCACAATTGAACAATTAACAAATATATATATTCAATAAGAAAACTTGGCTCTTTTTTGGGGTTATCTTTGGAGGTAGAGGGAGTAATTATTAAGGGTCATAAGTTTTCTGGAATTTCATGATGCTTCTATGGAGGGTTTTTTTTTTTTTTCCTTTTTAGGGTTTTTTTGACAAACAAATACCATGGTGAAAAATCTATAAATTCCAGTTTTAAAATATTTTGGAAATTTATTTCCATTTTAGAGTAAATTTTGCCGATGTGACACTAAAAAAAGCTAAAATAAAAATTTCATAAAAAAAGTTGTCTGCTTTTTAAAAAACGGACATAATTTTTTTCATAAAAAAAGAGTTGTCTGCTTTTTCAAAAAGCGGACAGCTCTTTTTTTCTCTTAAAAAAAATGTTATCTACTTTTTCAAAAAATAGACAACTCTTTATTTAAAAAAAAATGCTATATGTTTTTTCAAAAAGTGGACAGATTGTCACACCATTACTTTTTATCCTAAAATGGAAAATAATTTTCAAAACACCCTAAAATTGTAAATTTTCAATTTTTTTACCCTAAATTGAAAAATATTTTTATTAGCCATCATTTTTTAGGAAAAAACCCCTCTAGAGATTAGAAATTTCCTTGTGCATTACTCTTTCTAGAATTTGCATTGCATGATTTTTAGGCTTGTTGCCTCCTCTCTATTAAAAAAAAAAAATCTTTTCTGGCATGCATGATGGACACATTCTTAATAAATTTCAGCTATTCGAGCTGTTAATTGCATTATAAGGAGACAAAATGATGCGAAGTTATTTGGTTACAATACAGACTATGTTGGTGCTACTTCTGCTATTGAGGATGGACTACGAGGTTCTATCATGTTTAGCAAGCTATGTATGTGTTAATTTTTTATTGATTTTCCTTAAAGATCTTTGATGCTCACATTCATCATTTTGCAGGTTCACAAAACATTAGCAGTGCAGCGGGTTCAGCTTTAGCTGGCAAGCTGTTTGTAGTCATTGATTCTGGTGGTGCAGGCAAGGCACTTGTTTATGGTGTAAAAGAAAAACGGAGCAAAGGTGGTGATTGCTAATCGCACCTCTGGTAAGGTTCCTGCAGGACATCACCTTTTGTTATATTCCTAATCATTCAAATGTTCTACCAGATCTGGATTTTTGTTATTTATGTTATGTTGCTTTTCTGCAATCATGCAGTTGGGTTTTTTTTTCCTTCTTTTGAACCATTTGAAATGTGTAGTGACCCTTTCAAAATAACCAGGCACTCGGGAGAAGCAGAAGAATCTGGAGCTACAACAGTTTCAGGATTAGAGCTTGAAAGGTTCACTGGATTGCCTGGTAAGATCCATATATTTTGCTTATAAAATTATGGTAGTTTCGCATAGCATTATCAATAATGTCTAAGTTTGTTCTCATCCATTTTCTTCTGACAGCACCCAAGGAACTCTAGGGGAAAATCTTGTCGAAGTACTAATGGGCGTCAAATGGCTGGTTTTCTTTGACATTGTTCAATTGAAACTATATCCATCTCTTTGTCATTGCTGTTGAAACTATACTAACAAGGATTTGATATTGCAGTTAATTTGATTGTTGAGTGTTCTGTAATTCATTTTGCTTGTACTGATGGAAATTGTTTATGTCAAATAAGTTATTTAAAACTACATCTAATATAATTACATGGAATCCCAAGTAAAGAGATAATTTCCAAATCAATTTCAGAAGTTCGAAATGCTAATCTTTTTACGAGAGGCCGCACAAGAACTACAGCATTTTACCTATATACAGGCTTTGCATTACCGTACTCGCCTCCGATAGGGCTTTACAATTTAAGAACTTGCCATTTTGCCTTCTAATTCGGGATTACTGCCATTAGCTCCTACTTGCTCCATCTTCACTATTAATCTTGCACAGTAATGATATTTTATAAGTGACGAAACACATGTGTTCTTTACATCGGAAGTTTATGAGAAAATGTTGGTGGCATTTCTCATTTTTTTATTAAGCAAATCACTAATATCTATTTCAATTTTTATTTTTGAAAATTTTGGTTCTTTTATCTAGTTTTTTCATTCTAAAAATGTGATTTTTTTGAACTTTGACTATATATAGGCTTGGCCATGGATCGAGCTCAAAATACTTTTTTCCTTGTCCAAATTTGAACTTGATTATATATAAAAAGTGAATTTGGCTTTGAGCAGGTTTAGGTTGAGTTTGTAGCCATTTAGAAAGGAAAAAATTTACAAAAATGAAAAAAAAAAACACTAATAAACTTTCAAATTTACTCACATTTTTTTTTTCAAAAAATATCAAAATTAACTTTTTAAAATTTCAAATTTACCAATACTCAAATCCACCAAAATAGTAAATTTGAAAATGAAAGATGATAAAAATGACAAAACTGAAAAAACATTTCGGTAAAAATGTTAAAAAATAATTGTTGGTATTTTTGAAATAAAAACTTAAAAATTGGTAAACCATGAAATTTCTTCTTAAAAAAAAATTACATAAAAAAGCATAATGTATTTTAAAAAATTAAATAAGTGGACCATAAATTTTAAAACTATCTAATTATAGATAAAATTCGTATAATCTTTTATGAAAATTACAAAGTAAATCACCAAACACTAAAAATATATAATATATTGCATAAATAAATCAACAAATCTAAAATATAATAAAAGATTATAAAAATCGACCATCAAAATCTAAAAATAATTTTACATTTTTATAAAAAAAATTAATTTATTATAACAAATAATTAATATCAAGCTAGTTTAGGACTACATTCAAAAGTAATATACTTAAGTCCGTCTCAAAACAAAATAGATTTTTTCAAATTTTGATTAATTTTCAAATTCCATAAAATAACAGATGGATTAATCAGGTTTGACCAATATTTGATTTGATGATCAAGTTTAATTAATTGATTGTATATATGTGTTTGCTTATATACACATATTGTGGTTGGAAAGATGTACACTAACAAAGGGAGATGGATTAGTGGTTAATTGAAAATTTTAGGCTAATGAAATAAGGCAAAAGTGCTTTGAAATGACTAAATAAACAATGAAGAGAGAGAAAAAAAAATAAAATTATTAAACGAAGACAAACAGTTGATAGTGGCTTAGACAACTTTCCCTGCATCGACTCTCCAACTACAATTGAGATTTCTCCACTAGCTTCAAACATGTCATAATAGTGGAGTTTCTGAACTCACTCTAGTTTATTCTAAGTGTTTTGCAGACTCATACACAATCTAGATATTTCCCAAGGCTCACACCCAAATTAACTAGAGTTTTCACGAGTTAACTTTATATTTCAAGTGTTTTGCTAAGGGCTCACCCTCTAACTCTAACAAGAGTTTTCCATGACATCACTCTTAAATCCTTACAAATATTTTTCTAGGCTAATACTCAATTTTTAACCCTAAGTGTTTTATGACTAAACACTTAAACCATTTAGCCACTTACAAATACAATAAAACATTACAAAAGATTTGGAGAATTGAACTAGAAAAGTTTGGGTATAAGGGGATTGTTCTCTTTTTTACAATGGTCTTTGGATGGGGTATTTATAGCTTAAAACCTTTAAAGATTCGTTATAAAATCCATAATGTTCCCCTTCTAATAACTAATTTTTTGCAGCTTTTATTTTTTTTTGCAATATCCAAAATCACAGTCGCAATTTTTTCAGCTTCCTAATGACTAGTATGCGTGATTGGATCTGATTGGATCCAGACTTCAATGGTTGACTTGCAAAATTTATGGTTGTGCTTCCATTGTTGTTGCCCTTCTCGCAGTTGCACTTTCCATTGCAATCTCCTTTATTCATTATGAGTTTCTTTAGTTGTTGTAATCGTAGTTGTAATTGTAGTTTTTCTCAAAACCCATTGGACAAATGGTATGCTTGGACTTGGCTTTTCTTTAGCGGGTTTAACATTGTGAATTTTGCTATTGTGATTTATTGCCTCATAGTTGTGATTCCTTTCTGATGATGAATATTACGATTGTTCTTCTAGTTGCGATTTCCACTAGTTTTTCAATGTATTTAGCATAATGAGATTTTCAATTGCTAAAGTTGTTATGCGGTCATGATATCACAGACAATACTTTATACCGAGGTCACAAATTAGAATAATCACAAACTCAATACGTTACCACAAGTTGAAAATTCAGAAAAACTCAAAACTTTTAAAAGTATTTCGGTTGCATCATAACTATGATAACTAAATTAGATCCTTGTAAAAATATGAAAGAATAAAGCAATAATAAAATATTAGCTTGAGCTTCAACTAGCCCTAAGTTTTATAAAATACATACCAAAATAAATTACATGTCTTCAAAGCATGTATAAAATAAAACTTTAAAATTTGACATATATCACATTTCTCATGACATATAAAAAAATAAATTGTATCATGACGTATCACCAACTCTCAATTGGGTTTGTCATGTAACTCTTCAATTGGGTTCTCATTCTCTATCAGCTATTGTATACTTGGTTTTAAAATCTACGTGTGAGAAATACTCGCACGCTAAACAATTTGTATTTAATGGTATATATGTGCATATAAATCTAGACATTCATTTATACATTATGATATCATGTGGATATATCTTATATACTACATTTAGTCTATTATATTTTCATAAAACATATATACTGAATAAAAACATAAGGTATTTTTCCTTCTTAATAAACATTCAGCATTTCATAATAAGAACATACATGAAAATTAACTAATTTACCATAACATATGAGTAAGTTATAGATTTCACAATCATTAGCATCCTTAAATACATTTCATATTCTGATTATCAGTTTTGTTACTTCATATAAAATAATTTAAACCAGACTATCTGAATACGAATTATGAATCAAGAGCGCTCAATCGAACATAAGTCACCTTGTCCTCATTTCATATTCCTTTCATTTGTCATACTTATCATACGTTACCATATTACCCTTAATGATATGCTATCTATCATATCTCTTGTCCTTAGTTAGAGTAATGAGCATATCTGCTTTCAATTTTTATATTGTGTTCCATGTCATCGTCATTTTCTTATTCATTATATATGTAATGACCCAAATACCGGGTTAGTCGTAAACTATAGTTTTCGAGATTGATTAGCATACCAGGGTCAAAAATACACCCGTGGATAAAAAAATATTTTATTTGATCATCGGAAAATATAGGTTATGACTAGTCTGAGAGTAAAATTTGGAGTGAAAATGAAGTCAAATAAGCCCTCAAAAGTCAAAATTAAGAAAAAATGACCCGATTTAATTAAATAGTTGGTTGACCATATTTTGACCGTGCCATGAAAAATAGCAAACGACATCTAAAAATTTATTTTAAGATATGGATAAACTATAAATAATATTTAGAATTATTTGACAGTGAAAAAGAAATTTTACGGTAACACCAAAAATTGAATTATCAGTCTGATTTAAATGAGCCGGACAAAAAATGAACTCCGATTTAGTTGAAAATTTTTGTGTAGACATATAAAAATATTTTATGAATTATAGAATTAAATTTGGATAAAATTGAACTTGGTAAGTGAGAAAAATAATTTATAGTGCATAATTGGGCCTAAATGAGTTGGATTTTATTTGGCCCAAACCCAACCAACTTAAGTCACTATAAATTAGTCTACATATCAGAATTCTCTAGAGAGAATTCTGCTTAATTCTCTTCCCCAAATCCTCCCTCATGGCCGAGGTCTCCTCTTCCCATTTTCCTTCCAATTTTATTCCATTTTCTTCATTTTTTACACCAAAATCAACCACCCAAAAATAATTTCAGCCTCTCTAATAGCTAATAGAAGTTTTTAATCTTCAATTGGAAGGCTAAAATGGAAGAAAATCAAAGGAGAAAATTTAGGATATTAATTTGAGGTAAGTGAAATTTATGGGTTTAAATTAGTTTAATGGTTCAAATAGGTAGTTTAAGATATGTAGATAATAAATATGAAGTTTATTTAAGCTAAAGAAGTAAAATAATGGTGGATTAATGAATTTTTTTTTTGTCCATGGTAGGTTCAAGAGAAAGTGAAGGTTATTCCAAGGAAAAGGCAAAGGAAAAGGAAGCTTAGGAAGACCTAAATAAACAATTAAGGTTAGTGATTCCATAATCTAATTATTTTCATTAATTAAGCATGATTTAGGGTTATGGAAATTTAGAAAATTGTGTATTTTGCATGTAATTGCTAATAAATGCTAAAACATGATTAATGGATTATGAAAAGTGAATTAGAATGATTAATTTCAATTAAAAAAATTAATTAGTGAAAATTGTAAAATGTGACCTTATTATGTGAAAAAATGAATATTAAGGAATAAATACATTTTAGTGTAATATTATGATATATATATATATATATATATATATATATATATATATAATAATAAATGTATTAATTAGTGAAATGAATAATTAGAAAGTGAAGGAAAAATTTTAATGATGAAAATTAAATATATGCCAAAAAATGAAAGAGAATAAATTAATATTTTTTTTGCTAATTAAATGAAAATTTAGTAATGAAATGCAAGAAAATATGATTTTAAGTGTGTAAAAATTTATTGAAAATTTTTAAATTAAATATTAAATATTTTTCTATTTATTGATGATATTGTGTATGAAATGAAAAATAATGAATAAAATGTATTTAGTGAGTTTATAATTTAATTGATATATTAGAATGAAAAATGTGAAAATTTTTGGTAGAGATAAAATTGTTATGAAAGAATAAATTATTAAGTGATTAATAATGTAAAAATAATGGAATTTATAATTTTAATAGAAATTTAATTGAGGAAATAAAATAATGCCTTTAGATATTTTTTTGATAGTTAAATCTAGCACACGATATAATTGGCTAGCCATAGAGACACTATTACTGAGATGCGGGTCATAACGACTCACTTTTGTAGGCCAATGATGGTCTACTTCACTGATTGTAACTCAATGATTCAGTCTACAATGTAATGCTCAGGTGATATTTTGGGATTACTTTTCAGTATAGTGAACTCTTAGGGTTCATGTCTCATGTATCCGGTCCGAAAATTTTCTATCAGATTGAAACTAGGGGCAAATTTGAATAAAAGGAGTACAAATAATTTAAGTGAAAAAAAAATATGATAAGAAAATATCCAAGTGAAAAATATGATAAAAGTAGCAAATGTGAATGAAATGATTAAATTGACAATTATGAATAAAATATGAGAAAAGTGATTAAAATGAAAACTATGATAAATATGAAATAAGTGAAAAATATAAGAAAAATAATAAAAGTGAGAAATACAAGATAAATGAAAAAAATATATGATAAAGAAAAGGTATAATCATAATAATGATAAAAGTGACAAAAAAATAATAAAAATGAAAAATAAAAAATAAATGGAAGATAGATATTAAATTGTGTAGTAAAAATAAATAATCAAATAAATATAAATAAATAAATAAGTAAATGAAAAATTAATAATCTTAGTGACAAAAGTGTAAATAATATATAGTTAATGACATAATTGTAAATAAATAGAAATTTAGGAATTTAAGTGAAATTGTAACAAATAAAATAAAAAAAATTGAAAAGAAGAAAGAAAATAAGGATTAAAAAGAAAAAAATTATTGAGAAAAAAATTGATAAAATTAATTAAGGTATTAAATAGTGAATTAAGAGTATTTAAAAATAATAAAATGAATTATATATTAATGAGAAAAATTGAATAGTATATTAAAAATATAATTGCTTGAAAATATAATTAGCGAAAATTTTTAGATTAGTAATCACCACTGAACATATTAATACTCAACACGTAGTTCTTTGACTGTATGTCGGTAGTAATAGAAAAAGTAAGAGCAAATATGAAAATTTTGGGAGCAGACGGAAAAATAAAATAGTAATAAGATATTACTAATAATGACATGTATATATATGCATAGATATAAAGTTGTAAGAATGAATCTTGTACATATTATGATAAATGGTATTTGTAAATTATTATGTGTGAAGAATGAAATGATGATTTATAGATGGATGTAAAATATTTTATATTATATGCATTTTATTACGCCCAAAAATGGGTTGTGGATTGTTTGCCTTGCAGGTGAGTTAGTTAATTTATAGCTGTTATGCTGCCGAAATTTTTGGAAAAGTAAAAAAGATTAATTAAATATTAATAATATTATGGTCATTAAATTAAGATAAAATTTTTTTTGGCATACATCGGTTATAATCGTATTTACCCACGTAACGTACGTATAGAATAAGTGTTATAAGGGTGTTACAGTTTTAGTAGTATCAGAGAATGATTTAGACGGTTGTAAGATCGAAGTTGAAATTATATGAATTTATTATATATATATATATATATACACATGCCAATGGATGGATGAAATGTGTAATAAGTCTAATGTATGCTTGCTCTTTTCCTGTTTTATAGTGAATGATGACATCCCAACAAGGTCAATGTGATGGGAACGGGGTAGAGTGAAGCGTCGGTTAGTGCTAGGTAAGCTGAAATATCGCAACAGAATGTTACTACACCAGTTGCACCACTTCCACCGCCACAGCCGGATTTTCTTCACCTCATGGCTGATTATATACAACATAGAATGCAAGCTGAACAAGCTGAACAGCCACAACCAGCAGCCCAGGTACAGCCTCCAGCTCCATCCAAAAAGAAGCTAATTTTGGAGCAGTTGAAGAGATTGAGAGCTAAATATTTTTATGGGCGTGATCTATTGACACAGGAACAGGTGGAAGAATGGTTATTTAAGATAAAGAGGTTATTTGAAATTACCCACAGCTTGCCTGAAGAGAAATTTGAAGGTACTGTGGCATTACTCCAAGGTCCTTCATTCATCTGGTGGGATTTAATACGGAACCATATCTCAGGTGAACAGTTGAATTGAGATTTCTTCTTGGCCCAATTTGAAAAGAAATATATAGTGTCAGAGTATAAAGCAGAGATGCAAAATGCCTTTTGGAGACTCAGGCAAGAAAACAAGACAGTAGCAGATTATGAGCACGAGTTTGAGCGTCTTAGTGCCTACCTTGATGATTACCAGCTGACAGAAGAGAAGTTATGTCAAAGATTTGAGAGGGGTCTCCATAACAAGATCAGACAGATAGTGGGTGCACAACAACATCCAAATTTGCGTGCCTTGGTAAAAGCTGTAATTAAAGTGGAAAGTATTCAGGCAGATGAGGCTAGCAGGCAAACTCGGTTTCAGTAGAAGAGGAAGCCGAGAGAGTTCAATGGTTCGGGTTCTCAAAATAAGAAGCCTAGGGGACCAGCTCCATCACAGAGTCATACATCAGTTGCACTAGAGCGTGGACAAAGAAATACAGTTCATGACAATGTCTCAATCACTTATGTGGGTAGTACACCTATAGGCAGAAGGGCAGGTACAGTGCAGACTTGTTGCCATTATGGTAGAGTTCACCCAGGAGAGTGCATATATTTGATGGGTTCCTATTTCAAATGCAGTTTAAAAGATCATCAGGTCAGGCATTGTCCAGTGGCTCAAGCTTCTACAGCTATATCACCAACATCTGGCATTGGGTCTTTACCATCCAGAGGTCGAGGTAGGGGAGCAGCCCTTAACCCATCAGCATCTAGACCTTATGCACAACAATCCCAGGGTCAGGGATGAGCTACAGGTCGTACATATGCAGTGAGAGCCAGAGAAGAGGAGGATGCTCCTGATGTGATAGTAGGTAAATTCATGCTTATGACTGATTCTGTTTCTGCACTTGTTGATCCTGGTTCTACACATTCCTATATCAATACTGATATTGCACGGGGAAAAGGGTTAAAAGATTCACAATTAAACCAGGACATCCTGGTGAGCAATCCTTTAGGGAATAGTGTTGTGGTGAACAGGGTGTATAGGGATTGTCCCATTAGTGCACAAGGTTATGAATTCCTACCTAACCTAATTGAACTCCCATTCCGTGAGTTTGATGTGATATTGGGGATGGATTGATTATCCACCCATCAAACGACAGTAGATTGTAAACGAAAGAGAGTGACACTTAAACTCTCTGATGATCGGGAAATTACTATTGTGGGTGAAAGAACATACTTTTTATCAGATGTAATTTTAGCTACAACTGCCAATAGACTTATAAGAAAGGGGTGCATTGCTTACTTGTATTATGCAATAGAAGCTAAAAAGGAAGGTCTGAAGGTTTCAGAAGTGCCTACAGTGAGAGATTATCTAGATGTCTTTCCCAATGAATTACCAGGCTTGCCACCTGACAGGAAAGTTGAATTCATTATTGATGTAGCTCCAGGTATAACACCTATTTCGATTGTACCCTACAGGATGGAACCTGCAAAACTCAAGGAGTTGAAGATTCAGCTGCAAGAATTGCTTGATAAAGGCTTTATCAGACCTAGTATTTCACCACAGGGGGCACCGATACTTTTTGTAAAAAATAAAGATGCGTCTCTTAGATTATGCATTGACTACAGACAGTTGAATAAAGTGATGATCAAGAATAAGTATCCCCTTCCACGTATTGACGACTTATTTGATCAATTGAAGGGACCAAGTGTATTTTCAAAGATTGACCTATGATCGGGCTACCATCTGTTTAAAGTAAAAGAAGCAGATGTGCCCAAGACTGCCTTTCGCACAAGATATGACCACTATGAGTTTTTAGTCATGCCATTCGGACTTACGAATGCCCCAGCAGCTTTCATGGATCTTATGAATAAAGTCTTTCATCCTTATCTAGACCAGTTTGTGATGGTATTTATTGATGATATTCTAGTGTATTTGAAGACACTAGAAGAACATGATAGACACCTACAAACTATCTTGCTAATATTGAGAGAGAAACAATTGTATGCAAATTTCAGTAAATGTGACTTCTGGTTGAATGAAGTATCATTCTTGGGTTATGTAATTTCAGCTGAAAGGATAAAGGTGGATCCAAAGAAGATTGAAGCAATTTTACAGTGGAGAATACCTGAGAATGTTATAGAAGTCAGAAGTTTCTTAGATTTGGCTGGGTATTATAGGAGATTTGTAAAAAGTTTTTCCACCATAGCAGCGCCGCTCACTCGACTGTTATAGAAGCACGTTAAGTTTGAATGGACAGATAAATGTCAAGGAAGCTTTGAGAAGCTTAAGAACATGTTGACAGAAGCTCCACTGTTAACTCAACCAGAATTTGGCAAGAATTTTGTGATTTACAGTGATGCCTCAAAGAATGAGTTAGGTTGTGTATTGATGCAGGAAGGTAAGGTAATTGCATATGCTTCCCGATAACTCAAGACTCATGAGAAGAACTATCTTACTCATGATCTTGAGCTTGCAGCAATTGTACTCGCCTTGAAGATCTGGAGACATTATCTTTATGGTGAGAAATGTTACATTTACACAGATCACAAAAGTCTGAAATATTTGCTCACACAAAAGGAACTTAATTTGAGGCAGAAGTGATGGCTTGAATTGATAAAAGACTATAATTTTCTAATCGATTATCATCCAGGTAAGACGAATGTAATAGCTGATACACTTAGTAGAAAATTTATGGCAGTCCTTCGAGTGATTAATGTCATATTGGATATGGCACAAGATGGAACGATAATAGCATAAATGCAAGTAAAACCAAAATTTTCTTTAGCAAGTGAAAGCGGCACAAAAGCTAGACGATCATTTGATTTCCATAGTGAACAGAGTAAAAGAGGGCAATGAAAGTGGTTATTCTTTGGGTGAAGATGAAAGTCTTTATTTCAACTGGAGGTTATGTGTACCGGATCAAGATGAATTGAGAAAGAAAATTCTCACAAAATCTCATCATAGCAGCTATGTGATGCATCCTGGTGGTAACAAGATGTATCAGGATTTGAAAATACACTATTGATGGCCAGGAATGAAACGTGATGTGACAAAATTCGTGAGTAAATATTTGATATGCCAATAGGTGAAAGCTGAACATCAAGTTCCATCGGGTTTACTTCAGCCTATTGCGATACCAGAGTGGAAATGAGATCGAGTGACCATGGATTTTCTGACGGGATTACCTCTGACGGGAAAGAAGCATAATGTTATCTGGGTAGTCATTGATAGACTCACGAAATCAGCTCATTCCATACCAGTACGAAGGGATTATCCATTGACCAAGTTGGCAAAAATCTACATCAATGAGATAATGAGACTCTATGGAGTACCATCATCCATTATTTCAGACAGAGATCCCAGATTTACTTCCCAGTTCTGGAAAAAGTTGCAGGAAGCATTGGGAACAAGACTTCATTTTAGTACAGCTTTTCATCCTCAGACTGATGTGCAGTCGTAGTGTGTAATTCAGATACTTGAGGATATGTTGCGATGTTATGTCCTCGAGTGTGAAAGTAGTTGGGAAAAATATTTGTCATTAGCAAAGTTTACTTATAACAACAACTATCAGTCTAGCATTAAAATGGCGCCTATGAAGCATTGTATGAGAGAAAATGTAGAACTCATTTATATTGGACAGAATTGAGTGAGAAGAAGTTAATAGGAACAGACTTGGTTCGAGAAACTGAAGAAAGGTATGGGTGATCAAGGATAGGTTGAAAAAAGCCATGGATCGACAGAAGTCATATGCAGATTTAAAAAGAAAAAATATAGAGTTCTAGGTCGGAGATCAAGTGTTTCTGAAAGTTTCACTTTTGAAGAAAGTTATGAGATTTGGCAAGAAAGGAAAACTAAGTCCGAGATTTTTAGGCCCTTATGAGATTATACAGCGAGTGAGACCCGTAGCCTATCGATTGAAGCTGCCTCAAGAGTTAGAAAAGATTCATGATGTGTTCCACGTGTCAATGCTACGGAGGTATAGGTCAGACCCAAGTCATGTGATTAAGCCAGAAGAAATTCGAATACAGATTGATCTGACTTATGAAGAGAAGCCATTAAAGATCCTAGCCAAAGAGGTTAAATAGCTCAGGAACTAGCAAATCCCACTAGTGAAGGTGTTATAGAGTCACCACAATGTGGAATAAGCTAAATGGGAGCCAGAAGCTGCAACGAGGCAACAGTATCTGCAGTTGTTTAATACAAATAAAATTTTGAGGACATAATTTTTATTAGTAGGGAGAATTGTAATGCCCCAAATACCGGATAAGTCGTAAACTATAGTTTCTGAAATTGATCAGTATACTGGAGATCAAAAATACACCAATGAGTGAATAATATTTTATTTGATTATCGGAAAATATAGGTTATGAATAGTCTAAGGGTAAAATTTGAAGTGAAAATAATGTCAAATAAGTCCTTAAAAGTCAAAATTAAGAAAAAAGGGGATTCGATTTAATTAAATAGTTGGTTGATCATACTTTGATCGGACTATGAAAAATAGCAAACAATATATAAAAATTTATTTTAAGATATGGATAAACTCTAAATAATATTTAGGATTATTTGACAGTGAAAAAGAAATTTTACGGGAACACCGAAAATTGAATTATCAGTCCGATTTAAGTGAGATAGACAGAAAATGAACTCTGATTGAGTTGAAATTTTTTGTGTAGACATATAAAAATATTTTATGAATTATAGAATTAAATTTGGATGAAATTGAGGTTGATAAGTAAGAAAAATAATTTATAATGCATCATTGGACCTAAATGGGTTGGGCTTTGTTTGACCCAAGCCCAACCAACTTAAGCCACTATAAATTGGCCTAAATATCAGAATTATCTAAAGAGAATTCTGCTTAATCCTTTTCCCCAAATCCTCCCTCATGGCCGAAGTCTCCTCTTCCCATTTTCATTCAAATTTTATTCCATTTTTTTCACTTTTTACACCAAAATCAACCACCCAAAAATAATTTCAGCATCTCTAATAGCTAATGTAAGTTTTTAATTTTCATTTGGAAGGCTAAAGTGGAAGGAAATCAAAGGAGAAAGTTTAGGATATTAATTTGAGGTAAGTGAAATTTATGGGTTTAAATTATTTTAATGGTTCAAATATGTAGTTTAAGATATGTAGATAATAAATATGAAGTTTATTTAAGCTAAAGAAGTAAAATAATGGTGGATTAATGAAGAAAAAATTTTGTTAAGAGTAGGTTCAAGAGAAGGTGAAGGTTCTTCCAAGGAAAAGGCAAAGGAAAATGAAGCTTAGGAAGACCTAAACAAGTAATTAAGGTTAGTGATAATCTAATTATTTTTATTAATTAAGTATGATTTAGAGATTATGAAAATTTAGAAAATTGTGTGTTTTGCATGTAATTGCTAATAAATGCTAAAAACATGATTAATGGATTATAAAAAGTGAATTAGAATGATTAATTTCAATTAAAAAAATTAATTAGTGGAAATTGTAAAATGTGACCTTATTATGTGAAAACTGAATATTAAGGAATAAATACATTTTAGTGTAATATTATGATATATATAGAATAATGAATGTATTAATTAGTGAAATAAATAATTAGAAAGTGAAGAAAAAATTTTAATGATGAAAATTAAATATATGCCAAAAAATGAAAGAGAATAAATTAATATTTTCTTTGCTAATTAAATGAAAATTTAGTCATGAAATGCAAGAAAATTTAATTTTAGGTGTGTAGAAATTTATTGAAAATTTTTAAATTAAATATTGTATATTTTTCTATTTATTGATGATATTGTGTATGAAATGAAAAATAATGAATAAAATGTATTTACTGAGTTTATAACTTAATTGATATATTAGAATGAAAAATGTGAAATTTTTGGTAGAGATAAAATTGTTATGAAAGAATAAATTATTAAGTGATTAATAATGTATAAATAATGAAATTTATGATTTTAATAGAAATTGAATTTAGAAAATAAAATAATTTCCTTAGTTATTTTTTTGATAGTTAAATCTAACTCAGGATATAATTGGCTAGCCATAGAGACACTATTACCGCGGTGCGGATCATGACGACTCGCTTATGTAGGCTAATGATGATATACTTCAGTAATTATAACTTAGTGATTCGGTGTACAGTGTAGTGCTCGAGTGATCATTCGGGATTACTTTTCAGTGTAGTGGACTCTTAGGGTCCACGTCCCATGTATCCGGTCATAAGATTTTCTATCGGATTGAAACTATGGGCAAATGTGAATAAAAAGAGTACAAATGATTTAAGTAAAAAAAATATGATAAGAAAATATTCAAGTGAAAAATATGATAAAAATAGCAAATGTGAATGAAATGATTAAAGTGACAATTATGAATAAAATATGAGAAAAATGATTAAAATGAAAAATATGATAAACATGAAATAAGTAAAAAATATAAAAAAAATAACAAAAGTAAGAAATACAAGATAAATGAAAAAAATATATGATAAAAAAAGTATAATCATAATAATGATAAATGTGACAAAAAAAATACTAAAGATAAAAAATGAAAACTAAATGGAAAATAGATATTAAGTTGTTTAGTAAAAATAAATAATCAAATAAATATAAATAAATAAATAAGTAAATGAAAAATTAATAATGTTAGTGGCAAAAGTGTAAATAATATATAGTTAATGATATAATTGTAAATAAATAAAAATTTAGGAATTTAAGTGAAATTTGTAACAAATTAAATAAAAAAAATTGAAAAGAAGAAAGAAAAGAAGGATTAAAAAGAAAAAAATTATTGAGAAAAAATTGATAAAATTAATTAAGGTATTAAATAGTGAATTAAGAGTATTTAAAAATAATAAAATGAATTATATATTAATGAGAAAAATTAAATAGTATATTAAAAATATAATTGCATGAAAATATAATTAGTGAAAAATTTTAGATTAGTAATCACCACTGAGCATATTAATGCTCAACAAGTAGTTATTTGAATACGTGCAGGTAGTAGCGGAAAAAGTAAGAGCAAATATATAAATTTTGGGAGCAGACGGAAGAACAAAATAGTAATAAGATATTACTAATAATGACATGTATATATATTCATATATATGGAGTTGTAAGAATGAATTTGTACATATTATGATAAATGGTATTTGTAAATTATTATGTGTGTGAATAATAAAATGATAATTTGTAGATGGATGTAAAATATTTTATATTATATGCATTTTGTTGTGCCCAAAAATGAGCGGTGGATTATTGCAGGTGGATTAGTTAATTTATAACTGTTATACTGTCGAAACTTTTGGAAAAGTAAAAAAAATTAATTAAATGTTAATAATATTATGGTCATTAAATTAAGATAAAAAAATTTGGCATAAATCGGCTATAATCGTATTTATCCACGTAACGTACGTATATAATAAGTGTTATAAGGGTGTTACAATATATATATAAATTTGCCCACACAAGTTGTATATAGTTCCTCATTATTTCATGTTGTAATACAATTGCTTGAGCTATGTAAGTCATAAATATTATCATCATGTGCATTTATATGCTCACATACTAAGATTCATACATTGATTTCATTCTTCAATTGTATTATTATAACATAATATAAATTCTATAACAATTTTGTTATAAATTAACATCTCACGCTAAGTAATAGGATCTCATATATACTCCTACTTATGTCATGCTTTCATTAGTAAATATATACATTGTTCATCTTTATATTCTCATAATATAATTATGCTTCATACTCATATTCAATTTGTACCGTTGTAATATACCATATATCAATCATATGATTTAGTGCACATGCATGATCATATCATGCTTCTGGTTTAGCAGACAACATGACATAAATTGATACATACCAACTTTAGAACATATGAATTTTCATTTCAATCAATCACGTTCATGTCTAGATTGACGACCATGATTAGTTATTTACACTTGTAAAGTTGGCCTTCACAGGTGGTTACCTATGAATCATGTGGTGAGCTTGTCTGAGAAATCTTTTGTCTAAAGTTAAACATGCATGTTGATAATTCACGATTATAAAAAGATGTTCACAGTTGTGAAAAGGACATTCACGAGCATGAAGCATAACTTAACGACTTTGTGCTAGTGAACTAAAGTATGAATGAGTTTGTTTGAATTCTACAATTTTAAGTCTCATATTTCAAGACCATGAAAGGGTATTCACGACCATGAATTGTGCATTTCAAGGTTGTGAATAGACTTTTATAGGCGTGAATCTAGAAATTTTTGTATAGAAAATCTTGAAACAACAGGGCATTCCTCATTTTTCATATACAACTCTAAATTGACCAATGCTAACCACTCTTATCATACACAAGTGCACCTATAACATCATTTTCATATTCATATACGAATTCCAAGCACTTTTAAAACCTCAAATCATTTCATTACACATTCAATTTATAAATAACAATAAAAGACATTTATTATTTACATCATTAAATTCCTTCAACAACCAAGCATAAATGACTATCTAGCATGCATTTTTGTTTCATAAGGACATCAAACAACACATAATAACATACAAAGGGGATTTGGATGCCTATACGTACTATTTAACAATCTAAACCTACTTAAATTTGTTCTCCCTCTTGGAGACATCCACCATCTCTAGGGTCTCATAGAATATTAAAACACTACTTCTAGTTCTTCTAACATATAAACATAACATAAAACTCCCTCTTATCCTCCAACCTTAGATTTATCACCAAAACTCATCTTTTATGCATTAAATCCCTCCAAGCTCTCCCTTTTATCAATTTAAGGATTCAATATAAGGATTTTAATAGTTTAAAATCTTTACTTGGAACTAAATCCTAACCCTTTGAAATAGGTCTTAATTGACATAAAACAAAATTTAAAAAAAAGAGAAAAAATGATGAAGAAGATGAAAGTGAGCTTATCTTACCAATCTTAAGTCAAAATGAGGTGTGAGTCTCCTCAAACTAACCTTTTCCTCTCATCTCCTTCTTCAAGAGCCTATTTTTCAAGCTCAAAACCTCCCATTTTCTTCTTTTCTTTCAAGATCGGCCATAGAAAGAATGCAATTTCTTGACTTTTAGTAATTTAGGATTTGGATTTGAGAAAGGATAAAGAAGAATGAGGGAGATTTATACTTCAATGCAAAAATGTCATTTTAATCTCTCTTAAATGTTAATCTTGCTTCTCTATCTAAGGGCTCATATTATGCCACGTGTCTTTAAATTTCCACCACACATTTAAACTTACCCATCATATAAAAATTTTGATCAACTTATTATATTTAAATTCTACATTTATGAAATATAACTACTATGTCATTGTACTTTATTCATTCTAATCGTGTCTTTAATTAAATTATCTATTCTAATAATCATGTCTAATTTTTTCAATAATTACCTAAACATCCATTTATCATTTTAAATATGAATTTAGACTCTAATAATTGCAGTTGCGACCATAAAGTGCGCTTACAATTTGGACCTAAATTGACAAGTGTTACAATATTCTCCACCATGTTTCTTTATCTTTCACTATGTATTTGCACTCCAAATACTATGGAATTTAAAAATCTATAAAACAACACTTAGCAAATACATATTATCAAGATCAAAATATAGATACACCATTTAGGCTGATAATTCGAATTAGACATAAACTTCTCACAATATGAATAAGTTTGTCACTTATGATTCAACTTTTAGTAAGTTAAGGTCGAGTTAGTTTATGCAAAAAAAAAAAAAACTAGTTGTGCTTATGCACTTCGTATGGATAAAAAAATTACTTAATTTTTGAATAAATATTTTTGTAAGTATAATCCCTATTAATAATTTTTGCAAAGAATTAAATATTGAAATTCAAGAATAATATTTTCCAAACATATGATTGAGTTGTAATATTTTATTTAAATCCAACTATTATTTTGATTTGAATATATAAAACATTACATTTGAATTAAATCTCTAAATATAAAAAGATAATTGCAACATATTTAAAATTTATTAAAAGAAATTGTGAAAAAATTCTAAATTTTGTAAGAAAATAAATTAAAAAAAATATATTTTTTTTTCTCTTCATAGAGAGCACCACTATATTAATAACATGATATGATGCATATTCAAGTCTTGAAAAAAATATAGACAGACCTATTGATACTCAAGTCCATGAACAAGTCGAAGTGTTGATAATACTTTTCCAATTAGGGGTGAGCATTTGAATTTGTATAAACTGAATTGAATCAATTTATATTTGATGTAGCTGAACCGAACAATGAAAATAACCGAATTAAACTGGATCAAAATATTTCAATTTGGTTTAATTTAGTTTAATTGTTTTTATAAATTAATTAATTATTTTATATAAATTATAATTATTGCTATATTTTATTAATTATAATAAATTAGAATCAGTCACCATAAACTTTATTAACTATCATAAATTAAAATTAATTACCATAATTTTATCAATTACAATATATAAGTTATAATCAATTAATATAACTTTTTAAATTACTATACATTAAAATAATATACAATAAAATATGATAAATAGATTACCATAAACTAAAATTAAATACAACAACTTTATAAATTAGTATAAGTTAAAATTAATTATTATAACTTTATTAGTTACTATAAATTAAAATTAGTTAATATAAATTAAAATAAGTTCTGACTTTATCATTTACTATAAATTTATCTAAAAATTTGAATCAATCACTATGTATTTTATACTATATATATAAATAAAACTTGAATTGATTTGGTTTAATCAGTTTTCAACATTAATAACTGAATAAATCAAAATTTTTATAGAAAACCTAATTGAATAAATATAAAACTGAACTAAACAAACTAAATAAACCAAATTCTTTTGGTTGGGCGATTTTGGTTCTGTTTTGCACAGCCTACTTTGGATTATGCACAACTAAAAGACCCATCTTTTCAAATTAAAGAAAATGCTATAGGGGCATCCGAGCAAATATAAAAATTATCATCCTAACTATACAGAATTGAGAGACCCTGATTCTGAAATTCAAAAATGCCGTAGGGTATCTTAGCAAATATAAAAACTATAATCCTGAAAGAGCCCCTCAACTTGAGAAAAATCACCATATATCTTGCATGAAACCCAAAAGACAAGAGTGGCAAATAGAGAAATTTCCTCAAACCTAGATAGCTATTGCTTCAAATTCGTAAACCCTTATTTGAACTGGGCCTTGCTTGGTTGCAGTCTCTCTCGTCCGGCTTGCATTTTATCTTCGCTTATGATCTAGAAGCTAGTAAGTTTTTTTTCTCTAATTTGGTTTTTTTTTTGTTTTTTAAATTTGCCTGATAATTTTTCTCTGTTTTCAGCTTTTCTTTCTGTATTTTTTTTGTCCCTGAATTTTCATAATTTGGGTCGATGTGTCAGGATGATTGTTAATTTATTATCTGAAGTTTGATTTTATAATTTTATTTTTCTGAGTTTTGCTTCCTTTTGCATGTAATATACATTGTTTTATGGCTAATTTGAGTATGGTTTTTAAGTTCTAAACTTCCATGTTCAGTCAGGTTCTTCCCTTTTTGGATGTAATTAGGGTTTTCGACTGTAATAATATTATTTTTATATGGGGTTTCTGTTGGTTATAATGAAGCTTTATATTTAAGTTCAGGCTATTTTGTGATTCAATCAGTGATGGACTGCAATAAAGAAGAGGCCATAAGGGCCAAGGGGATTGCTGAGAAGAAGATGCAGAACAAAGATTTTGATGGTGCTCGTAAAATTGCACTCAAAGCCAAACTACTTTATAAAGATTTGGAGAATATTTCCCAGATGATAATGGTGTGTGATGTGCATTGCTCTGCTGTCAAAAAACTAGCTGGGAATGAGATGGACTGGTATGACATCCTCCAGATTGAGCAGACAGCTGATGAGGCAACAATCAAGAAGCAGTACAGGAAATTTGCTCTCTTACTTCATCCTGACAAAAACAAATTCCCTGGTGCAGAGGCTGCTTTCAAGTTGATTGGTGAAGCTCAAAGGGTGCTTTTAGACAAAGGTAAGAGAAGCTTGTTTGGCGTGAAACGCAGAGCTTATGTAAGTAAACCGGCGCCAGCATACAGGTCCCAACAGAGCGCATCCTACAGCAAGAATGTTGGAGTTCAAAACAATTATAGGAACAACTCAACGGTCTTCAATTCCCAACACCAGCAGCAAGCAGTTCAACAAGAGTTCAATGGCCGTGCAACTTTCTGGACAGCTTGTCCATTCTGTCTTGTGAAGTATCAGTATTATGTCCAAGTTATGAACAGGGCTCTTATTTGTCAAAGTTGTAATAAACCCTTTGTTGCATATGAGAGGGCTGGAACTGCAACACCAACAGGGGCAGCAAAAGCAACTAACTTGAATCAATCAACATTTCCCCAAAAGAAAGATGTGCTAAGTCAGGGTTTTTGCCAGGGCAATTCAAATGCCGAGCATTCTCAAACAGAATTTCAAAAGAAAGTTGGCAGCTCTGAGTTAAATTCACAAAAGGTAAATGGCAAGAGACGGAGGAAGAAAGAAGCAGAATCAAGTGAAAGTTGTGACACTGAAAATAGCATTGACACTAGGGATGCTATGGAAGTTGATGAAGATGGTGATTTTACAGCAGGAGTGGATGGGGGATGTCATGGAGAGCGGCCAAGGAGATCTGATCGGCGCAAGCAGCATGTTTCTTACAAGGAAAGTCAAAGTGATGACGAAGACTTCCCTGGCCATCCAAAAAAGGCCAAATGGAGTGGATCATCCTGTGCCATTGAAGAGGAGAACGGAAATGGACTGAAGGAAGATTTGTTTGAAACAAATAAGAAAACTGGTCTAGCTTCTGGAGCGAAAGATCATAATGGGGGGAAAAAGAAAGAAGTTTCAGAGAGCTTGCCTAATGAGGAGAAGGCTACCAAGAATATGAAAGGAAAAGAAAAAGCAGTAAATGGCTACAAGGAAACTTCTGAGGCTCACATTGATTCGGCATCAAATTCAAGCTCTAAATCCACATCTGATCCAGAGCTCTATGAGTATCCTGATCCAGAGTTCTATGATTTTGATAAAGGCCGGGCTGAAGGCTGTTTCTCAGTTGGACAGATCTGGGCTGTTTATGATACCTTTGATGCCATGCCCAGATTTTATGTTCGAATTAGGAAAGTCTACTCTCCTGAGTTTAAATTGCGGATAACCTGGTTGGAACCAGACCCAGATGATGAAGATGAAATTGGATGGGTTAATGAGGGCTTGCCAGTTTCTTGTGGTAAGTTCAAACTGGGATTTTCTGAATATACTGAAGATCGTTTAATGTTCTCTCATATGGTTATTTGGGAAAAAGGCTCCCAAAGAGACACCTTTAAGATATATCCTAGAAAAGGGGAAATTTGGGCCATTTTCAAGAACTGGGATGTTAAATGGAAATCTGATGCATTCTCTAACCAGGAATATGAATATGAATTTGTTGAAATCTTATCGGAGTACACTGAGGGTGTGGGCGTAGATTTTGCATACCTAGGCAAGTTGAAGGGCTTTGTTAGTGTTTTCTGTCGAATTAGTAAGGGAGGAAATGCCACATTTCAAATTCCACCAGGTGAACTGTTCCGTTTCGCCTACATGATTCCATCATTTAAATTGACGGGTCAGGAAAGACAAGGTGTGCTAAAGGGATCTTTTGAACTCGATCCAGCTTCATTGCCCAAAAACATTGAAGAGATTGCTGTCCCTGAAGATTTGGTGGTTAAGGTTGGTAATAATCATCTCAATGGTTCATTCTCTGGAACTTCAGTTAAAGTGAAATCTGAAATAGAGTGTGAAGTGAGTATTTCTGGGCACCGGGCTGATGTGAATACTGATTTAGAGTCTGAAGTTGACAATGTCAATGTGGACCATAGTGCTCCTCCAGCTTCAACTTCTGATGCAATTGAAATTCCAGAACCATTGTTCTTCAACTTTGATGCTGGGAAATCTATCGACAAGTTTGAGGTTGGTCAGATCTGGTCATTGTACAGTGATGAGGATGGCTTGCCAAAATACTATGGTCGGGTTATAAAAGTTGCTTCCGATCAGTGTTTCAAATTGCAGCTAAGGTGGCTTACTGCATGTGCAATGCCTAATGATGTGATTTGCTGGCATGATAAAGACGTGCCAATTTGTTGTGGAAGATTTAAGACCAAAAAGGGTAAATCGCAAACATATACATCTAATAGCTCCTTTTCACATCAATTAAGCGCCGAGCCTGCTGATAAGAAAAATGAGTATATCATCTTGCCTAGGAAAGGTCAGGTTTGGGCATTGTATAGGAACTGGTCAGCTGAAATTAAATGTTGTGACTTGGTAAATTGTGAATACGATGTAGTGGAAGTCCTCGAGGAAAATGCTTTGCGGATCAAAGTTTCATTTTTGGAACAAGTTGATGGTTTCAACTCAGTTTTCAAGGCTCAATTCAAGCAAGGATCAGCCGTTTCAACGGAGATTCTCAATATTGAGATGCTTAGATTCTCCCATCAGATTCCTGCTTTTAAACTAACAGCTGAGAGGAATGGTAGCCTGAGAGGCTTCTGGGAACTTGACCCGGCAGCACTGCCAGTCCATTATTTCACTAAGTGAAATAATAGCAGGCTTATTTTATTTAAGTGAAACTTTTATATGCAGTGTTACCAATGAAGGCTTTTTTCTTGCTATAGTTATCGATCCCGGGTTGTAGCAGTCTCTGGATGCCAATTTCTGTTCTTGCTGGGAATCTTCGTCTTTTGGAAGAAGCCTGTTGTGGATGTTACAATTTGGTTTCTATATAGCTGGTTCAGAGATAAGGGAGACTGTGCTGACTGAAACTCTTCGATCCTGCAACTTTAGCATGCATATCAATGATGGGCTGGCAAATTAGCCAAAGCATGCAAGTTTAAATGTCATCATTTTGTTACTGAAGGTGGCTTTATTCAACTTTAGTTTCTTGTTAACTCTCTTGTGCAAATATACTTGTATTAGCTAGCTGTTGGTATTTTGTGTAGAGATGGGATATTAGCAGCTCACCCAACACCCACTTTTCTTATATTTTGGTAGTCACAATTAATAGGAGATTTTTGTGGGTGAATGTCAGCTCCATCATTTGCAAATTCACTGGAAATTAACTCATCTTCTCTACTTTGGTTCTCTGAATTATGCTTTTCAAAATTCCTTTTTATTTTTTGAGATATTTAAAGAGCAGTCATCCTTGGCCATGGTTTTGAAAAAGACACTGGCGTTGGCCGTTGTATGAATATATATGAAATGATTCTCTCTGACCAACATATTCTAAGTTAGTCACTGAGAAGTAAAATTCATTAATCTCAAAGCATATGCATTCTAACAATCTTAATCTTTTCTTCTCCTTCTTCTTCTTCTTCTTCTCCTTTTTTCTAATAGAAAATATTTTATTCTGATGTTTGACAAACTTGATAAATTAGTACCAAGAAAATGCATATCCTTTCACTGAAGCAAAAGTGGACTTGCTAGAGAAACATCTGATATGGTGTTATTACCATGTGTTTTAGTGCCTTTGAACTGTTGATTTTGCTTCTAAATACAGCAATTAGCAGAAAAGTGTCAAATTGGGTCCTATGTTAGCCGTGATTATGGGAAAATCTTGTTCAAAGCTAGCCGAAGCGCTTACAGTTCCTTAAAACTTTAACCACATTTGCCCGAGGAAATTATAAGTTGTAAATTGAAATTAGCAACACCAAATCTATTTTACTTCATCTATGGATTTCCATGCCCTTGCCTCTTAAACTCCCATTCTATTTCAAAAATGTTAGAATCCCTTTTTTCTTTATGAGAAAACAGATAATAACTTCGTGTTCATGATTCGCACAAAGTGGGTAATGTTAGACTATTTTATTGAGATAATCCCTCTCTCAAATATGGGCATTTGGTCTAGTGGTATGATTCTCGCTTAGGGTGCGAGAGGTCCCGAGTTCAATTCTCGGAATGCCTCTACTTTATTGCTTATTTATATTTTTAAATTTTTGTTAAATCTTCTTACTCCAAGTTAAGGGAATATTTGGCTTTATTCCTATTTTTACACAGAAAAATAGCACTAATACCTATTTTTAATTATATAATTGTTTAGATTATTAATATATTTTTCTAATAGTGACAAAAAGGAAAAATGAATTGGACCTTCCTGAAGACAATTTTTATTCCTGGAGCTAATCCAAGTTGAGTAAAATTGAAAGAAAAAACCTTGGCAATGGTTAAACAGCTAATCCAAGTTTAAATGGGAAAAGAAGCAAAGGGGCATTCCGAGAATCGAACTCGGGACCTCTCGCACCCAAAGCGAGAATCATACCACTAGACCAAATGCCCTTGTTGAACTATTAAGCAGTCTGTAAATTTGATATCGTGCTCAATTTTCGCTCCAAAATTCTCCCCCGCTTTCTTCACTATCTCTACCCTAAATCAATCTCCCAATCCCTGTCAGTTAGTATTAATTTTGTTCCTTTTACTTCTATATCCATCAAGTTTTCCTCATTTATTTCTTTATTGTTTGTTGATATACACTGATTCTGTGGGATTAAATAGCTTGGATTTTGACTTCATTCGGCCAATAAATTGCGGAGATTTGTTCTCTCGGAGACGATGACGCAGAAATTGAACCAGTGGAGAATAGGCGAAATGTCAATTTAACCTTTAACGATACTCAGCCCTTCGATTCCCAGAATTTTCTCACTTCTTTACCTGATAAAGTTATTGTTTTCAAGTGTATTGTGTTTGATTTATAATTAAAAGAACTTGAACTGGATTTATTCGAGACGAATCTAGCCGATTTTGCAGTGTGTGCCATCATTTTTATGTCCGTGCTTTTAGCAATGTGTAAGAGAATATACTAATCCATCGTAATAAATTGGCGATTCTTGTTTAGAAGTGGAAATGTGCATGTGATTAAGTGTCATTCATTATGGTCTCCTAGCAAAGGTCAGATCTTTGCGCTACTCATTTATACGTCTCTGATGAGTTTCTGGTATCAATCAATCCTTCATTTTGAATTGGAAAGCAATTGAGCTGATAAATTTAGCCATATGCGTTCACAGTGTTGGGTCATTCTCCTTTCAAGTAGTTATTTTATTGAAATAAGATATGTATGCAAATTTTACTGCCTTTGGTGCAATATCTTCATTAGTCCTTTATTTTTTTTATAAATAGGTGAAAAAAGTGGGAATGATGATGAGGTACAATTGTTGCAAAGTAATGTCCTTTTTGGTGATACTGTTCCACTTGAAGATGCATTTGACACCCAAGGAGTAGATCTCGGTGTTGAAACACAACTATTGGATTATCCGTATTGCCTTGAAATTATGAAAACTCAATTGATAGATGAGTTTAACAGTGATGGTCAAGGAACAGAAAAATTGAAATTTTGGATGATAGTGATGGTGACTCTAATCAGAATCATCGGATGCGAAGATGATTAGGTATACTTCTTGTGAGCAGAGTAAGAATAAAATGGTGGAGGCAGGTGATGAAAATTGTTGTTTTGGTGAGGGCTCTTATCAACCTTTTGAAAGTGAAATTCGGTATAAGAGTCTAACAAATACATTATTTGGGGATTGATAGTCATCACTTTAGAAAATGGATAGAGTGGAATGTGAATTCTTCAGTCGGTTGTGCAATTCTAATTTCAAGCTTGTAAATAGGTTTACTTATAAAATTGTTAGAATTGAACTCAAAAAATTTTCAGATAACTTCTGCATTTATGATTTCCTCCATGCATTTCAGGACGTAATGTTTCTACTGAAACACCGAAACTTGAAGTCAGCAAACAGCCAAAACCTGGTTTCTCTTCTCTCCAGTTATTTAATCATGCTCTTTATATATATATATATTCTTGATGAGAATTTACATGAAAATTTGCTATCATCTGGCAAACCACTCTGAGGATCGTTTCATTATTTATTTTTCTGGAGCTTTGACTAAGAGATCATTTATATATTAAGTGGAACAAATTAAAATTGCACATTCGAAACTGTAAGTTCAAATGACTTATATTGATAGTGTATAGCATATCTTTATCACATTAATGGGGAAGTTGAATTTTATATTGAAACACCGAAAATTGAAGTCAGCAAACAACAAAACCTGGTGTCTCCTTTCCAATTATTCATCTTGCAGAGATCATTTATATATTAAGTGGAACTGTTAGAAATACTAAAATCTCACATCGGCAAAACTCAAAAAAATGGACAACTTATAAGACTCAAGGGGCCAAACCAAAATGCCTTGACATTTTAGTGAAAATGTTTCAACAATTTTTCAAACTCACAAAATTCACACTATTTTCATTTACAATGAACAAGACCCATCAATTTCAACATGTAATCAGAGCTAATTGTCAAAAATCCATGGAAATCCAATGAATTTAAAAGTATAAGCCCAGACAAAACAAAATGGAGACTTGAGACTTCTAAAACTCAAATATGAACTTGTAGCCTCTGAAATTCAAAGAGTATAAGTCTAAGCAAAACAAATATGTAGACTTAAGGCATCTGAGATTCAATAAACAAAAGCACATGACGTAAAAATGATGACAAATTACAACTAAACCAATCCAATTAGACTTGAGAGGAAGTGTTGGAGATGCTAAAATCTCATATTGGAAAAACTCAATAAAAATGGGCAACTTATAAGACTTAAAGGACTAAACCAAAATGTCTTAAAGACATTTTGATGAAAATGTCTCCTCAACAATTTTAAAGTCCACAAAATCCACACTTTTTTTATTTGCAATGGACCAGACTAGTCAATTTCAACAGGAATAAAATTAAAGTTTGCAAATTTAAAATTGTAAGTTCAAATGACCAATATTGACAGTGTCAATATAGCTTTATCACTTTAATGGGGAAGTTGAATTTTTTGGTAAATTTATGCAATAAATATTTCATTTCTTATAATAACTACCGTATTGATGTGTTTTTTGTTCCTTAGGTTCTCTCCAAAGATTTACTTCTGCACATACAGCATCTTTCCCGGCCTTTGGTCTAGTGGCTCGGAAAGTTTTTTTTGGAGAAAAGCAACGGTGGATCTTGTTCTCTTTTCACTGATAATCAACATTCAGAAAAAGAAGCTGTCAGAAATAATGGATCAAACACAGAAGTTTGGGAGGAAGCTGATAAGGTATGGGATACAGGAAGGTACAATGATGAAGTAAAGGGATTAATAAATGAAAAACCCACTAAGTTTGGCTGTTCTACAGTGAGAAAACTGTTTTGTGGGGATAACTTTGTTGAAAATGAAATTTTTTCTTCTTTTGGTGGTAATAATGTGTGCGAAAAAGAAATGGTTCAGTTGTCCACTGGTGATGATGTGTTAGCAGGGTTGAGCTATATTGACTCCTAGGAACCTGGATAGTCATCACAAGCCAATGTGCTTGCCTGTGTAGAATGTTGATTGAAGAGAACAGGGCATTGTTTGATAATGAATTTGATTTGGGAAAGAGTAGCGAGGGAAAATCAAATCTTATTTCTTCCACAAAAGGGCCTCAAGGTTTGGCCAAGAAAACTAATGATAGAGGAACATATGTAAAATCAGTAATTTTCGACTGGGGTGATGGACAAGAAGATGAAGGAGGGGGAGATATATTTTGTAGAAGGAAGAATTCTTTGGTGGTAGATCTTCTACAAAACAGCTGAAGGCCAAAAGAAATCAAGTGGATGGATATAGAGACTGTAAGGGAAATCAAATGTCCAGAATGAAATAATTGCTCACTCTGATTCTAAACCGGTAGTGCATAATTTAAAACTAAATGAGAAGAGAGTCAGAAACTGAAATGAATGTTGCAAACAATCTTGTAAATGAGTTCGATGAAGAGTCTAATAGAACAATTTCAGCGAGTTGAAAGCCACAGAAATGCTTGATATAGGCTTGGACACTGAAATGGCTGCTGAAGCCATGGAAGCCTTATTCAATGGGGATGGAATTGCTAACTCAGATGCTAATAATGTGCCAGGAAATTCTGACTCTCAAAAAGGATCTCAAGGAACAAAAGCTAAGAAGAGGTCTCAGAAAAGCATCCTCTTAATGAAGATGGCGCTATTGGGTTTGCTGCAAGGCAATCTAAGAGAAAAGACATTGGTACTAAATCAAGCAAACAACCTTCAATTTCATCTGAAAAGCAATCTGATACTGTTAGAAATGAGTGATACAAATGGGGTTATGACAAGGCAGAAGAGGGCTAAAGTAGATGCAGAAGTCCAAATGATCCATAAGATACTAATGATGGAAAAAATGGCAACGACCAATGCAGGACTGGTTGAAAGCAGCATACTTTATGAGGTTGGTGGACATCAGAAAACTGCTTTAACTGGAAGTCGCTCGGTTCGGACTTTTCTTCTATATACCCAAGTCCCAGAGGAGAACTATCACCACAAACTGTAGATAAATTAGAATCCTCCAATGAGAATATGGAAAAGATTTCTCATGATCAATGGGGTTCAAAGACATGAGAATGACATAAGAATGCATGTTTATCACCACCTGCTCAAGATGAAGTAGAAGCAGGTTCAGTTAATTTACCCAAGGAAGCAACTGAACCATCTAAATCAACGTGTACTTCTCCTGTTGATTGTATGACTCCTGTGCATGTTGCTTCACCTGTACTCTCTGTTGCTGGTACATATTCGAAACAATCATGCAAGGGAAGTCTGTCAAACTCTTTCATTATGAGAGAAATTACTAGCTCGTGCAAGACGGGATGAACCTATTTCTGCACCAAAAGACTTGAGGAAGAAAAGGGATTTGGCTAATGTTAGAATCTTGTTCAGCCAGCACTCGGATGATGATATAATTAAGCAGCAGAGAAAGGTAGTTCTCTAATTTGCTTAAGTTCTTCCGAATAATTTATTGTGTTGTTTAACTCGATATCGCCTGTTGATCATTTCTTACAGACTACAGACCAACTTAAAGTTCCCTTAGCATCCTCTATTATAGATTCAACACATTTTATTACTGATAAATTTCTGCGCTCTAGAAATATGTTAGAATCCATTGCTTCTGTAAAACCAGTGGTGACACATTTGTGGCTTGAGAATGTTGAGGGGCTAACTATTACATTGATGAGCAAAAATACATACTGAGAGACATGAAAAAGGAAGAGGAGCTTGGATTTAACATGCCAGTTTCATTGGCACTTGCATGTCAGCATCCACTTTTGCAGGTATTCTTTTTTCCCCCCTAAATTTTGTATATGTTGTTGCACCAACTGAAATTGTTACTAAAAACATCTCTGTCACTCATCCGAGGAGCCATCCACATATAGACATTTATATTTGTCACATATTCTCTTGTTCTACATTGATCTGTTGTGTTGGAAATTCGGTTACTCTATTTAATTTTTCACTGCTTTTAAATTTTACATTGTGTGTGATATAAGAAGTCTGGTGGAATGCTTGTGAGGCACTGAAGAGAGTTGGCAGATCTGCTTTAAAAGATGAGATGATTCCAGATGATCTGTTGATTTTATCATGTGAAGAAGATTATGAATTTTGTGTACCTTTTCTAGAAAAAGGTTTAATATTTATCCTTCTTTATCTCCCCAGATAATCCGCAAAATGTAGACTTTGATGAGAATTTTGCAAATTTGATCTATAAATTCAGGGGCAGCTGTTTACAGTTCAGAGCTGCTATTGAATGGAATTGTTACTCAGAAGTTGGATTATGAAAGGTAGGCGCCTGTTCTTATTAGGAGCAATACAACGCTAGAATAGAATTTCTTGCTTTTTCTTGCTGGGTAATCTTGTCCTTAGTCTGTCGATGCTTCTTGAAACGGGATGTTTATGATTGGTCAATTTACCAACGTGCATTTTTTTTTCCTCTTGCTGAAAAACACCTAATCGATTGGTGCTGATTTTAACCCACAGTATTAACTTGTAGCCTAATTGATGGCTGTGGATAGGGATGATAACGGATAAAATACCCGTAAAAATTATTCTATCCGAATCTGATTATATATATATCTGAATTCGTTTAAAATTATAATATTAATACTCGTACTGACCTTAAAACTGATTAACGTTACCCGATTAATACTCAAAATCTGAATGATTACTCATTTATAATTAAAAAATTTAAAATAAAATAAAATTCAAACTAATTAAATAATTAAAAATCTAAAAATATGTAATTAATTTACCATAAATCACTATAAAATTAAATAAAATATAAAATCTAATTCAATATATTCAAATTAAAATAATTCATCAAATTGTTCAAAAATAACAATAAAATTAAATATTGTTCATTATGATAGAAAAATTATATTTCAAATCTTAAACTTTCATTACATTTGTAATTCATCAATCTATAAAAATATATGAAAAAATAATTAATTATATAATTATATTCAATAAATTAAAATAAAATAAAATGCATAATATATATATATATATATATATATATATATATATATAATATAATATAATCGTATTCATCGGATAGTTGGTACCTGAAAGCCTTACCCGTACCTTTCTCAAATTCATTACGAGTTTAAATATTACTATCCAAATATGTCCAAAAATTCTAATAAAGTTAACTATTAGGATTTAAACGGATTTTTATAATTAGAGGTACCTGCAAAATTCATACCTATTGTCATCCCTAGCTGTGGATCACTTGGAATCCTCATGTAAGGCAGTCTAAAGCATTTATCTGTTTTACATATCGCTTTTCTCACGGATTTCCTTGATGAGAGGCATCAACTCTTTGCAGATCATGTGAAGCGGACTCGTTCTACATTATGGCTGAAAAAAGGTGGAGACAATTATATTCCTGTGTCAAGCACAAATAGCTATCCTTTTTCCCATCCCCTGTACCATACATTTTTGTTTTGGCTATACCATGTACATAAAATGGATGTGTTAGTGCTCATTTTCTTTGTTGTAGCAACAATTAAGCTGTTTTAAGTAAAAACACTTGAAAATGTACAATTTTGTCTTTCTTCATTTCCCCCATTCATTTGCTTTGTTGTAACTAATCACAAGCATTGCATGCATCATTTACGATTTTACTTAATGCAAAAAAATGAGTCTGCAGTCTTCCTATTTGAAAGTTGAATTTCTGGATGCATATTTAATTGAAGAAATCCAAAAACTAAATAAAATCTCTGCAAGAAGAAAATTAGAGCTAAAACTAAACTAATGTAATAAAAAAATAATTAAAAAAAACCGTGATCTTTGCTCATTTTATAGTACATATGAGTACAAAAATGTTGATGGTAACATTTCATTGTTTGTATCTAATTTGGTAATACATTGAGGAGGAATACGTGCGCCTTGATGAATCCACCAGCAAATAAATAATACGTATAATTAGATCCTCTCTCCAGTATTCAATCATACTGGACTAGAATTCTCAGCAACTTGAACTCTCCAAGCATAATACTGAATATACACAGAGTTGAGGACCATAGCTATCCCAAAACCCAAAACAGATGAAACCAAGATAGCATAAATGACCTTCAGAAGAAGCTGCAAGAAAATTTTGATGAAAGGCTTTCATCAATTAAATAGAACATCTAAATTCAAGCACATTCTTGCCTTGACTGACTCATTTTACTTTTTGCTGCTCAAACACCTTGTAGTCATTAATTCAGATTCAGAAAGCAAACACAATAGCCTAGAAATTCTAGAATAATTAACCTGGATTTATGATTGATACAGGGTCAATTACAACACTATTTTTGAGAGATTTGTTGCCCCATCAGTGCAGTTTCAATTGGTAAAAGCTAACCTTCTTTATCTTCCGAAATGGGTGAGGCAAGGTTGGATTTCTTCAAAACCTTGGAATTTTGGTTACCTCGTCAAGCTCTAGGCTCCTCAACTAGTTTGGGACGAATGCAAACTTGGGTTGAGTGTTAACCTCTTCTGTAATTTTGGAAATTGGTTTTTTCCATGCTCTTTTTAAAAAATAAAATAAAATCAATTTTTGACTTGTATTACATGGGAAGTCCGGCAAAACTAAACTTGAGATGCATTTCTAAATCAAAGTACCAGAGAAATTGAAGATTTTATTATGAGAAAACAAAAAAGGGTATTAACACTAAACGTCAATAGAAGAACTTCGGCTATCATTCCTGAAGATATGTCAAAATGATTGCAGACGATTGAGGTGGAATGACATGGTAGAGCTAATCCTAAGATTAATGATACTGGCATATGGCAGCAGATATGGCTAGAGAAGCTACTCTCATCAATAATCCTTAGACTGACTTAAAGAGGTAGGTAAATTGTTTGTTAGCCAAATCCTGCAGCTTGAAATAATGAAATTATATAAAAACCTAATGGGCAGTTTCTCTCATTTGATCCTCTACTGCTATTTATGAATGATATAATAATTCACGAAATGTTTGCAAGTTCAGTCAAGAAGGAAATGACCTTCCAAATTAACCAGTACAGTTCTCTAGACAGCACTGGGGAGAGCGATAGATAAAGAAGGCAGATATGTTACTCACCATGCTATAGAATAGGTGGACAAAAATGGCCACAAGTGCAAACTCAAGAGCAGCATATGTCCATATATACTCTCTGATTGCTGCAAGTCATAGCATACCTTATGACAACTGCAATCTAAAAAGAAATCTTTTTGTAATTTCTGAGGCTTAGCGTACCTAGGATGACAGCGAAGGTGGATGCCAAAAGGCCCAATGTAAATGCAAATGGCACAGCAATTATGATTGCTCGAGTCTTCATGTCATGAATCTACAAAAATTTCGAACACAATTGATATTTCTATGCCAAATATTGCAATTAAAAATAAAATAAAATAAAAACTGTACATTTTGCACCTCAACGGACAACTCCATATAGCACCGGTTCTGGTTTAGAACTGCAGCTCAACCTGTCTTTTCTTATTTAGTCTATTAGAATTTGAGTACACATGACTTATCATTTTCCTATAATCCCAATCATTAAATATAGGTTTGGAACTACTGGTTCCAGTTTAGAACTACTGGTTCCAGTTTAGAACTGCTTGAGTTCATATGACTTATATTTTTCTATAATTCCAATCATTAAGTAAAGGTTTAAAATGAATGGTTAAAATTTATCACCTAATATTGAAAAATTGGAAATGTGATTTTAATATCATTTTTTATATTAAACTTTATACTTATATTAGCCCAAGTAAAACCTCAAAAACCAATAAGAATTGATAAGTCTACAACTTAAAATTTTAAAATCTAACATATTTAAAACTTATTTTTCTTTTCTTTTTTAAAACATTACATTCTGGTTCGCCAAATGGGGCAGTGAACCACTTCTCCCCATTTCTGGCTGGTACTAGTGGTCTAGATCTGGGCCAGAAGTAGCTTGTGACCACCCCTAACCCAATGGCTGCATGGGACCTAAAAATTCAAGTCAATTATGCTCACTTAGACTAATAATGCCACATAAACTGCTGGTAGATTATGCCTTGCCTACTGTCGTTCTCTCAATAGGACAATAACTGGTGAGACTGGCAAAGTCTTTTTAGATTTGTGTAATAATAAATGGAATAATAAGGTCTTCTCCTCATGCACATGTATCTGTCATACCAAGTATATTTAAATGGTACTGGAAAATTCAATTTATAGGTCACTTTTCAATTCTAGCAGAAAAGCAAACCACTTATTTTAGTCTCTCAAGCAGCAGGAAAACATACCAATAGTTGCTCCAGGAAAAAGAAATAGCATATGGTGCTAATTAAGACAAGCACTACAAAGTCCTGCCAGGCACTGCATAACACATCAATAAATCAAAATTAGCATATATGGAAAATGTAACATTTTATAAGCAACTGAATGTCTGTGTTACTTGAAAGAAATATTTAACAAACTAAGTTGAACAATATTATAATAAATATGAAAAATTGGTTACGGTATACAGAGAGTTCAAACAAACTAATCCAAACAGTTTTTTAATCATTTAAACATGATTGACCTCATACCATATTACCTTATTGACTGCGACCTCACACTCTGGTCACTCTGATCACTTCTGTTATTGCTTTGAGCAGAGCTCGTCACCCGAAGCAATGTTACAGGTAAGTTCTTAACCTCCAGCCCACATACATCACAGTTCTTGTTTCCCTTTGTGCTAAACCATCTAACTGCACATTCTTCATGTACAAGTCGAAGGGCACCTTTGCAACTGCACTCCATTTTGAGCGTATTTCCTTCTTCGCATACATCAAGACAGATCCTACATACAGCTTCTTCTTCAGGAATTTCTTCATCATCAACTTCTACTGGAACAGAAGTTTGATCTGTTTTTTGAAAAGGCAATGTTATATAGGCATTGACGATATTACTGCAAAATAAAGAGTTCGCTCATCATACTTTTTGTTCATTTTTCTTCAAACAAATATATAATCAGTGAATATTCTTCCATAATCTTGATTCAATGCATGTAAAATTGGATAAGAACCTGGCCCATAGTTGATAAAATTTGTCCATCAAACAAAACAAATCTGTGAATTAGATCAATTTAAATGGCCATCAATACTTGATTTGGCAGCTCACAAATTTTAAAAATAGACTGGCAGAATATCATCGGAACAAACAATTGACTTGAGCATGCACATGCAAAAGTTTTTATTAGATACATAAAATTTTGTTGTGATTACAGTTGAAAGCATAATATCCTAAATAAATATCATAAGAGTACACCAATTTCTAAAATCACAGTAAAAGGTGTGTAAAAGAAGCCAATAACTGGAGTCATGAAAGACATTCACTATATACCATTGCTAGGATTTGTCTGAATATTCTCATTGCAGGAAGCAAAAGATGAAGATCGTACAATTACGACATTTCTCCCGGGCACTGAGAGGGACCTTGAAACAACTCCTGGAACTGCTCCTATCTGAACAAAGGTTATAGGCAATAGGTTTAGAATTATCTTCTTCAATAACATGTCTATATCACAACCTTGATTCGGTATAATAATATAAAATCAATTTTGCCCAAATCAGGGAATTATTCAGAAAGCACTATATGGTAAACAGAATGTGAATTGAAATTTATAGTAAAAGCCTACAAAAAGCAGCTGCAAAGATATGGTGTAGCTTACACTTGTTTTAATAGATTCACCAGGCATTCTAGCTGAAATAGGTGTAGAAACTGATGGTGAC
Organism: Triadica sebifera; assembly: GCA_023653625.1. Classification (NCBI taxonomy): domain Eukaryota; kingdom Viridiplantae; phylum Streptophyta; class Magnoliopsida; order Malpighiales; family Euphorbiaceae; genus Triadica; species Triadica sebifera. The sequence goes on from CM042908.1 coordinate 2,342,552, forward strand.
AGTTTGGATGCAGGTGTAACAGGAAGAGATGTACACCTTTGCCAAACAGACCTGAGATTGGCTATAACAGGACTATCTGGAGCTATCTTAGAGTCTGAATTGAGAAGAAAGCTCCTCTCTTCTTCAGGTATAGCACCTTTTTTTTTTAAACTTAAACCCCGCAACAAGCCTCCTGATGATGAACTACCTTTACTTGAATGTTGGGAGTGAATTAAACCTTTTCCACTTCGACTAGTGCTAAAACCTATAGGTTTAGGGGGTATTTGAACAGAAAGATCTAATCGTCTCACATTTGAATTTGATCCAAGATTTGAAACTTCTCCATTTGAAGGTTCCCCAATTTTCAGATCAGCCTGCAAGTGAAAACATTAACAGCTAGTCTAGTCAATGAGTTTCTAGAATTCATCATACCAAAGTAGAATATATAATCCATGTCACTGAATTATATGCATATCCAGAAAATGTTATACCAAAACAAAACATATGGCCTATGAGACCAAATCATATGCTTATCCTGAATCCTGCAATATGAGAGGCAATGGATGCAATCGCCTCATGTTCCCGTAAGTACAGATTAGTCTGCGTTATTTTATAGTTCCTTTGACATCAGCATTCCAATATCCAGTGCTTTAATCCTTGTTTCATTCTCGAAGAGATTTCAACAGCTCAAAAATTAAGAGATTTCAACAGCTCAAAAATTAAGGTTCCCATCTTATCTTCTATCCCCCCATAATTTTCAAGTTTTTCCCCTTCTATTTGTTTCTACTATAAGTCATTCACTTAATTAAATATATCCAATTTCTGCTCATGTGGACCTGACAAATGGTTAGCATATGGGTTAGGATTGGATTTAGACTACATTCAATGTCATGATCCTGTCCCACTGAGAGTTCAAAAAATAGAAAAAAAGGAAAATTATCATTCTAAGGGGGAGAAAAAAACAATTGGCATATGAGAATAATAGTTAGACAAAGAATTTTGACTCAAAGGCTAGGCCGATAGCAGATGTGTGCACTTTCCACATTCTTGATCAAATAGAACCAAGCCATGAAAAAGTATTTCCTAGCTTATATTCATTTGTCCAGCTATTGAACAAACAATGATATCATTCCTAATCCTAACTACTATTGGTTCACAAAAAACTGCTGTAGAAAAGGAAAGGAAAAGCATTTAAAACCACTTCTAGATTTAGAAATGCAAAAAATAGACAAAACATTCAGCAATGTAAATATTATATACACCAAATGTGAACACTCGGGAATCTGAGGATATAGTCATGAAAACTCAGTAGCAGAAACAGCTGGAATGCCAAGAAGCCAAATAAACCATTATTGTGGATGACTGATATTTCATCATCAACAAAGAATCTGCATTTCAATTTATGTTACCCTAACAGAAATAAATACATCATATACAGAGTTTAGAATTACTTCACTGTAGTGGAATTGAATCATAAATTCAACAATATCCTAAACCCTAATTGGATCTACAGGCGTGAGAGAAAAAATAAGTACACTAAATAAGAAAATCAGGAGTTTCAATATACAACTAAACATGTCCACTAACCGAAATAAGCCAAAATGAGATAAAATCTTGAAACCATTAAATAAAAAAGGTTGATTTCCATGAACCCATACATCATACAGAACAAAAGATAATATCAAGCTTTGAAATATATAAAAATAAATAAAGTTAAACTATTTTTTTAAGAAGAAAAGAAACAGAATCTCATTTACCCAGAAAAAAAAAAGGCCAATCCATGGTACATAAAAGCATAAGAGATGCACTCAGTAGCAGCATAATAAGAAAAATGGAGAGCCTTAAGGACTAACCTGTGAAGAAACCTCTACAACTCCATTGGTGACTGCTTGGGTAGCTTGCATAATTAGTGGCAAATCTCAAAGAGACTGTTGAAGAATCTCGAGGGACCAAAATTTGAAGTATAAAAAGAAAAAAAGAGGAGGAAGATGAAAAGGGCCAATAAATACCCAGTAAAGATTGAGAATCAGAGAATCAAGACATAGAAGAAAAGACTCTGCAAGGATAATACAGGTTGCATTATTAGTTTTTATGGTCCTTTGGGATCATTATTATTATTGCGTTTCCAATTTTTAGCGTCATACATATTAATAAAAACGATTAATTTATGGGTATAAAATAAGACTAAGCCTAAGGCTTAAGAGAGTAGGGTCGAAACAGGTCGCTTGAAAGATGACGACAGCACTTTCTTGGTTGCTTTCTTGTCCACGGTTCCCTCGTTGAGCTTTTCTTGTCTTACCCCCAGTCATCTGCCATTCCTCACATTCTCTTATTATTATTATTAGACTTAATATGTGTATAACCCTTTTATTTATCACATTTTATCTATAATTATTATTGATACAGAACTTTTTTTTTTTATTACAATCAGTTTTTTTCTAGGATTTAGTTAGTCTCATTAATTTAATAGAAAATGTGAATATCCCCGCTCCTACTGCACCAACATCATATCAAATTCAAGAACATATTCACATGTTAAAAGGGTGAAGTCTATTGATCCATTCACTTAAAAAAATAATCCATTTTTATCTTATAAAATTTATCCTAAGATTTTAATGGACATTGGCTTGGTAGTTTTTATTCGATTTTGGCCTTAGGCTGGCCTTATAAAGCTGAGCTATAACCAGTCTATTATAGATTTTTATATTATGAAATTATATCTATTGTATTATAAATTTAAACGAAACAAAATTATATATTCATTATTTATAAAGTACAAATTAGATTCTCACGTTATTGTCAAACCAATTAAATCCCTTTTGAAACTACATTTGATATGAAATTGAAATTATATATATTTAAAAGTTAAAAAAATTATTTTAATACAAAAGTGAAAGTACATATTTTTTTATGAAAATTGTCCAAAATAAAATCAAATATGCAAATTAAAAGTTTTTGTTTCTAAAACAAATCTAAAATAGACAAAGAAAGAAAATAGAAAAAATGCGTTGGCCACTAAAAACATATCACATGTAAATCTGATTGCATAATGCATTGTAAATACAAGTTAATTATATAATTTGCGGTATATTATGGCCTTAGAAAAGCTTGGGAAAGAAGGTGGAATATCATTATTCAAATTGATAATTCTAGTGTAGTCCGTGCCTTTTGTCGGGATCGTTTTTACTCGATGGCGGATATGGACTTGATTCGGAAAATAAAAAGCCTTCTAGAGCAAGATTGGGTAATTCATATTAGGCATATATACAGGGAAGCCAACTCTGTTGCAGATAAGATGGCAAACTTAGCCTTTAGTCAAGAGGCTAATTTTTGTTGGCATGATGAAATTCCAATGGGTATTTCTTTGGTTTTGATCGAGTGCTGGATGGAAACTTGTTTCTCTCGGATGATTGTTTCTTCTTAAAAAAAACTTATCTAAATCAAAAATTTCACAATAAGACAAATAATTATTTGTTCCTATAATATTATATTATGCAAGTAATTGCTCACTGCGTCTGTTCCTCTGTTTTTCTTGAGAAAAGGTTTGCTAAAAGGGAAACACTCCACTCTCACCTTTGATAGAAAGCCATCTTTCAAAATCTAAAGATCAGTATGGCTAACCTTGCAGAAGAGAGAATTCATAAGCTGCAACGTGACGAGAAGAAGGTTTCAAGTGATGGCAGCCAAAAAAAAATCATTTGGGTATCAGCTTTTGGGATCATTAACAGTTAGAACTAGCAATGCTTGATGAGAAGGAACAAAATATGACATAGAACCTTGAAGAATTTTTTTTAAGTAAAGCCCATCATCCCACTTAAAGATCCCACTTGAGATAAATAGGGTCATTATTTCCCTCAAAGGGTCTGCTCTGGTTAGGAAAACTCATGAAGCAGAATTTTCTTTTATAAGGGAAACATTGAAAGATTCTGAACTCGAAAAGTACAGTGTCAGAGCAGACCGGGGGAGAACCTTTAAGGTGGATGTCTTGCATAGTTAAGACTCCTTGTGAAGATCAATTATGTCGAATATTTTTTATGAATGTCTTGTAAAGCAGGCTATGAAAATCCATAAGATCATTAGTCCCACAGGGGACATTCTCATATTCATGACTGGTCTGGTCGAAACGAAACTGAGGCAGCATATGTACTTGCAGAGATGATGGAAGATCTTATTTCTTGTTCATAAATTTGATGATTTAGCTATGCTTAATGTTTTCCTGCAATGGAAACAGCTGCTTGATATTCTCCAAACATTGAAAACTGAAGTAACTAACTGGAAATATGATAGGGATATTGTATGAATTGCCATTTGTTCGGAATATTTCTATAGTGCAGCAAGATCAAAGGTTTGGAGAGTATGTTACCTGCAGGAATGATATTCCATCCTATTGCTTCCATGTAGTGCCCTTTATGGCTTGGGTTGCAATCCAGATAATAAGGTTTATCATGAACTGCTTCCGACAACAAAGATGTATATGCAGTATGCTACGGCAGGGGCTGGTTGAGCTGTTTTACACCTAGCAGGAATCAGAGAAGGAAGAAAGAATAGCGGTGGAAGAGGAATGACATTCCCAATGTTAAAAAAAAATGAAACTCCACATCTCACAATTCAACCAAAAATAAGTTTCAGTAATACCTTAAAGGGAACTTTTATTCTTCAGAAAATAATTCAGGAGGTTATATTCACAAGTCTTGAGTTTTGTGTCAACTTCGTGAATACTGAGGCTGGAACTGGAATTCCGTCAAATTTCCCTGCTACTAAAGCATGTATTTCTCATTTGAAACTCAAGGAAATATAACATCTTACATATCTCATCCATGTAAGGATGTAAATTATTTCCTACTACAAAATATGTCACCTTATTTCTCACTTCAATCCACCTGCAATTGGGCATTTTCTTCAGCCGTTCATCCAACGTTGCCTTTCTAATAATCTCTGCTTCCTTCCATTACCCCCTCACGCAAAATAAATTAGATTAAAGCACATAGCTTATCTCCAAGTTAGTCCCCATTTCTAGGCATCGAATTAAACTATGTGTAGTGAGAGCATGTTCTACAAAATCATTGTATTCAAGTAATATCGACCTTTCTAGGCATCGAATTAAACACCTCTCTCGCTGCATCAAATTGAACAGAATTTGTATAAGCAGATAAAAGGGAACACCATGTTACTTCATTAGTATCATCCACATCTTTGAACACTTTTTTAGCACTAAAAGCATTGAAGCATTTCGCATACAAATCTACAAGGGAGTTATTGGCTGGCAATGAAAATTGGTATCCCATAAAAATGACCAGAGCGCGAATTTTGGTTCCCTTTAGAAGGGAGCCTGCACATGCACTTAAAGTTGCAGTGAATGTGAAGTGGTCAGGTTTGGTATTGCTTGTTCTCAATTGATAGAAGAGAAAGAAAGCACTTATTGATGAACACCCGATTGAGACTAACAAGAGAGCATTGAATTCCAAGCAACAGTGTCCCCGTTGGGCATTTCATCGAACAGTTTACGAACGAGTGCGATCTTGCCAAAGCAACAATCTCGGAGGTGATTTGAAACAAGTTGGAGAGCATATAATTATCACTCAGACCTTTCACTGAAAAATAAAGGAGAAAACCATCAGTTCGCCGGAACAAAATAAAATTGCAAATTGTTTGCGTTTAATAACTCGTTATTCAACCTCAGTATCAGCAATAGAGTTAGAGCTCGCTCTTTTTCGATATGCCGTTTGAACAGAGTGTAGTCCTTCCAAGAACGTTCTCTTTTAACGACGTTAGTCGACGGAATGAGTTTGAGGACTGAAGGGCTCCCTCCACGAATCCACCAGTGATTTCGGTTTTTTGAAATTATCGATTTTTGGTTTTAGTGGATGGTTAAATCGAAGCATAATTCCCTTTTTAAGTTTTAACATTTAAGGAGGCCTGATACTTGGTCTTCTCTCCCAAATTCACTTTGGTAATTCGTTTTCTTTGTTCCCAATTCCCATCACATCTGAGCCGCGCCGTCGCCCCTGCTGTTCTCTACGATACGTCGCCTCTCTGCTGTCGCGTGTCTCCGCCAATCTCCTGGTCGCATCTGGTTGTGCTTGTGCTCCACAAAAATGAAGGTAATTGATCTTCTCTTTCAGTTTTTCTACTTTGTTTAATTAGTTTGTTAGATGTGGACATTTAGGGCTATAAAATGGTTTATTGAATTCAAGCGGAAGAATATTACCCATATTTCACATTAGCCTGAAGGCAATCCATCCTTAGAATTCTTTTTGGTTATAAACTGAAAACAATCCATTTTAATGTACTGATTAATGGGTTGGATTAAAGAACTTTGAAGATTTTTTTAATTTTGGAGAAGGAATTTTGAAGAACTGATTTTAATAGATTGGTTAATACAAAATCTTAATGGACCCGTCCATGCTCACCCTTAGATGATACCCTTAAATTATTTTCAGAGTATCCATAGCCCAGATTGAGCATTCGTAGCCCAAAGAAGAAGAAGAAGAAGAAGAAGAAGACTGCATATGCGGTGAGAATGAAGTTTCTGGATTGTTACGTGAAAATAGCAGTAGGGTCCGCTTTAATTGGAGCTTCCATGGAGTTTTTCATGATCAAGACCGGCTTCTGTGCGAGAACCCTCCTTATCATCCATTTCTTTTGTCATTGTTGCCCTTTTGGCGTCCTCCTTATATTTATATATATTTGAGCTGAAATGCTGTAGCCAGTTTCATATTATTGATTAATTTTGAAAGATCTCTGTGGAAGTGCAGTTTTTCTTTGTATTTTATTACTTTTTTTTAGTTCTTCTCAAGCATATAACTAGTTGCCCTTGATTTTTTGCCTCAACAGAAAGCAAAATGGTATTTTCATTTATTGAAACGGAAAATACTGTTCTTTCAGATTTTACAGAGTTTTTAATAGATTTTATGTACTAAATTTTGACTTAGGACTATTTTGTGTGTGTGAGTTTTCAGAACTGAAAATGTACCTTTAATGATACTAATTTTTTTCCAAGAAAGGGTGAACTGATAATGGTGTTGTGTATCATCTAAACAATTATGAACAATTATGAACCTAATAAAGGATTCATTTTTTTAAGTTTGAAATACATCTTCCAGTTGCTTGCTCGTCGTGATTCAATGTTTGTCCTTGTTGTTTGATCTCATACAGTAGAAATCTGTCATGTAAGATTATCTCATAGGCACCTATCAGGTTCGAGCAATTAATATCCAATTTCTTAATTTACTTGTGGTGGTTTCATGCAGATGATTAAGTGACTGTTCTGGAGTCTGAGGAGCGGGCTTGGGAGAGCTCCCCCGAAGCTCAAGCAATCAGAGTTGCTCTAAATCCTTGGAGACACCCTGATGCTGAAGCAAGAAAAAATTCGTGATTTTTGAAGGTTTGCACGGAGAGTTTTCAGGGTTTTTTTTCTTGATGGTTTAACTGTATTGAGAGATGAAGTTTGTCCTACAAAACGGGACATTTTAGAATTAGTTTGGTTTGGTTAATGAATTTTAGAGCTCTCTTGTTGTTGTGCTTTTTTTGTTTGGCCCCAAACTTTTTTTTCCTTTACAATCATAGCCAGCAAATGTGGCAATTATGCAGTTTGCTCCATATTTTGTTGTAATATTTTATTTGGACCGCAGAAGATCAATAATAAGTTGCAGAATTAAAAAAATGTTGATGTGAGCTTTTACCTTGTAATTACTTTCTTTTTTTAGAACATTTAGGCTGGAACAAGATAATTCAAACTTGAGAGGTTTGTTGATTTTGTTAGTACTATACGAGCTCAACTTGTTCTTACCTGCAAAGTTGTTAGATTTCTGATTACTGAACCTTTGCATGACTGGCTTGTTTTGACAGAAAAAGAGAAGGCATTCATAATTAAGAACATCACAGTGCAAACATGTATTAAAAATTTGTCCTCTTTCTCAAGTGCCCATAAATTTGATAATTTTTTTTTGCCTCGTGTATATACGAAGAATGCTCATTGGACTTATTCTGACCCTTTCTGCACAAAGGTGTTGATTTCTTTAGAAGGGAAAATGGAAATATAGAACTTGTAAATTTCTTAGTGGTCTAAAGGCACATTAACTGAGAATCAAGTTCTTTTGCTTCGATTGCTTGAACCTTGTTAGACATTCCAGAGACTTCCATTTATGACTATTGAAGGGTGAGAATGATTTGAAATTTTCACTCTTATACTATTATTATCATAATGACGGATACTTTTTGTGATTGTTTATATCTTGATTCTTTTAGTGGATGTAGGGCTTCTGGAAAACTGACTACCGCAAGTGATCATTCGATCATTAGTGTTCTCATTTTGCTGTTGTTGCATGCATTCATGTCTGTAGCTCTCGGGTGCATTCTATAGAGGAAAGATCATTCTGTCCAGGCAGTCCTTGCATCCTTGTTCAACAACCATTTCAAAGTGTGAACATCCTTTTTTTTTTTTAATCATGATTTTGGCTTCTAAATTAATGTTGTCAAAAATTGGATTAGTGACATGGATATGGCAAAATTAGCAAAATTATGCATATTCAATATCAAGACATTGAAGAAAGACCCAGCAAGACTGAAAAGGGTTGCTTTAGTTTTTGTGGTGATTATTATTGTTGCGTTTCCAATTTTGAGCGAAATACATATTAACAAAAACGATTAATTTGTGGGTATAAAATAAGACTATAAGCCTAAGGCATTAGACAAAAGGGTCAAGACAGTTCGTCTGAAAGATGACGACAACACTTTCTTCGTTGCTCTCTTGTCCACACTCGACTTGAGCTTTTTTTGTCTTGGTTGCATTCATCTGCCTTCCCTCACACTCTCTTATTAAAACCTAATTATTATTAATATTAATACTATTATTAGCATAGCATGTGTATTTATCACATTTTATCTATAACTATTTTTGATACATAATTTATTTTTTTATTCCAATCAATGTGTTTAATTTTTTTTAAATTTAATTAGTCTCATGATATGAAGTACGAATACCCACACATACACCATCACGCCAATATGGTATCAGATTCCAGGCGTATCCCCAAGTTAAAAGAGTGGAGTCTATTGATCCGCTCACGTAAAAATTTAACCCCTTTTTATCTGCTACTGAAGTATGGATTTCTCATTTGAAACTCAAGGAAATATACCATCTTACATATCTCATCCATATAAGGATGTAAATAATTTCGTACTACAAAATATGTCACCTTATTTTTCACTTCAATCCAACTGTAACCAGGCATTTTCTTCAACCCTTCATCCAACATTGCCTTTCTAATAATCTCTGCTTCCTTCCATTGCCCCCTCGCACAAAATAAATTAGATTGAAGCACGTAGCTTATCTCCTTATGAGGCTCTAAAAACCTCAATGCCTCCCCCAAATAAGTCCCCATTTCTACTTCGTAATGCGTAGAACATGCTCCAAGAAGAACCTCGCATGAGGTGATCATAACATTACTCATTTTTGAATACTTGTTAGCTAACTCTTTTGCTTCGGCTAAGTAGCCTCCTCGGCCAAGCATATCCACCATGCATGCCACATGATCTGCATCATAGAAAAGCCCATGAACCGAACTCATTGACTCAAAAAACACACGACCTTCTTCTATAAGACCTGAGTGACTGCAAGTCATCAACAAGCCAATGAAAGTGATTTTATCTGGTTTTGTCCCAGATGCAATCATATCTTTGTATAACTGTAAAGCTTGGCTAGCCTTTCCATGCAGCCCAAATGCAAATAACATAGCATTAAAAGAAACCAAATCTTTGTCATAAATTTGGTCAAATGCCAGAATTGATCCTTCTAAGTCTCCACACTTAGCATACATGTTAACTAAACCATTGCCAACATAAGCATAAGTATTGAAACCATGGTGTATTGCACATCCATGGACCATTCTGCCATGCCCTAGCATTGCCAAACTTGAACAAGCATGGAGAACAGGTCCAAATGTAAAATCATCTGGAAGCAAACAATTGCTCACCATGCCAACAAAGAATCTAAGAGCTTCTTCTCCATACCCATTTCTAGCATAGCCTGTAATCATAGATGTCCACGAGACAACACTCTTTTCTGGCAAAGACTGAAACATGACAAATGCTTCATGGATATTTCCCTCTTTCATGTAAGCATCGATAATGGTATTCCAAGACACTTGTGTTAGCAGCCCAGTAGATTCAAACACCTTCATAACATCATTTAAGGAACCAAGTTTAGCATAAAAGCTCAGAATTGAATTATTTGCCTCCACTGCAGAACTCCAACCACTCTTAATAATTACACCATGCAGCATGCACCCGCATAAGAATTCTAATGATTCAGTGCAAGCACTTACAAGAGCACTGTAAGTCCATTGATCAGGCTCACACAAATTCTGCTGCATCTCTTTAAGCATATCCAAGCATAATTCAATTTCACCATGTCGACCCAGGGCAGCAATCATTGTATTCCAAGCAATATCGACCTTTCTAGGCATCGAATTAAACACCTCTCTCGCTGCATCAAATTGAACAGAATTTGTATAAGCAGACAAAAGGGAACACCATGTTACTTCATTAGTATCATCCATATCTTTGAACACTTTTTTAGCACTAAAAGCATTGAAGCATTTCCCATACATATCTACAAGGGAGTTATTGACCGGCAATGAAGATTGGTACCCTAAAACAATGACCAGAGCGTGAATTTTGGTTCCCTTTAGAAGGGAGCCAGCACCTGCACATGCACTTAAAGTTGCAGTGAATGTGAAGTGGTCAGGTTTGGTACTGCGTGTTCTCATTTGATAGAATAGAGAAAGCGCTTCTTGATGAAGACCCGATTGAGAATAACAAGAAAGCATTGAATTCCAAGCAACCGTGTCCCTGTTGGGCATTTCATCGAACAGTCTGCGAGCTTGTGCGATACAGCCTGATCTTCCCAAAGCAACAATCTTGGAGGTGGTTTGAAACAAGTTGGAGTGCATAAGATTATGACTCTGTCCTTTTACTGAAAAATAATGGAGAAAATCATCAGTTTGCCAAATCCAAAATAAATAGCAAATTGTTTGCATTTAATAACACGTTATTCAACATCCGCATCAGCAATAGAATTAGAGGATGCATCGCTCGCTCTATTTTGATATGCCGTCAGAATCTACAGTTGTTCGAAGACCGTTCTTATTTAACGACGTTAGTCAACGTGAGGAGTTGAAAACTCAAGTACGTACTTGGCGTTTTATGGGGACGAATCCACCAGTGATTTCGGTTTTGAAAATATCGATATTATTGATAATCAAAGCAATTACACACTAGTGTTTCCTGGAATCTGTCTGTGCTTTAATTTGAAAAAAAAAACAAATAAGGAAAAAGTTCCAAACAAAAGAAAAAGGAAACATAAAAGTATTAATTCATGTGAAGATCGGCAAGATTATGAGTCCACCAGTATCTATTTAATACAAAAGTGAGTATTCGAAACCTGCCACGACACCAAACACGCAAAAATTTTCGAATATACATAGAGAAAGAGAAATTTAGCTCAATAATTACATCAATTGATTCAAAAATCAAATTCCTAACACGGAGACACGAATTGATGATGCAAATTCAGCTGTGATACAAAATTATTCCAATAAAATACAATTTTCTAGGGAAATTCTTTCCGGGAAAAACCTTATCGCGTAGAAAGGAAAAGCAACTAAAAAAGATGATATTATTACCTGACCAGAGATCCGACCAGGAATTTTATGAAAATGCTGGCACCAATAACTGAGCTTGAGCTGTACATATAGAGAGTTGCGTTGCTTGCTTCGCCAAACCCAAACGTAAACCCTCAAAAGGAAAATTAGTTCCGTCCGGCTGAAGAGTAACCAATTACCAAGGGCCTCCGCAAGGAGGTATTTTCACTGGCACTTCTTGAGGGACATTTCGTCAGGTAAAGGATTCGTTGAATTACTAAAATGCCCTCTTCGTTATTTTCTTTTGGGAAAAAACAAAAAGCTATATCACGCTTTTACAATTTTAAATACGAAATTTTTTCCTATCAAAACGGGTATTACAGTTTGCATCATTGGTAAACTTAAATTTTTAATAGCAACAATATTAAAAAAATTGAATTAAAAGAAAGATTTAGAGAAAAAAAAATCAAATTTTGTTCTTTCTACTTGCTCTCCATTTCTTTTCTTCTCCTCCCTTTGCCTTTCTCTTTCTCTCCATTTTCAAAAAGTAATTTTCTTTTATAGCTTTTTACTAGTAAGTCTCATCATTGATTGTTTTCACCCCGTATAACATGTTTTGTTTGCTACTATGTTGCCGCTATTTTCAGAACTCTAATTGTTATTTTGGTTCTCCTGATTGAAAAATAATACTCTTTTTGGGGGGGCCTTTTAGGTAACGATGGTGGGTTTGAAGCAAAAGCGTTTGACTTGCTTTATGCAGCACTTAAAGCTTTTAGATGATTCTTTGTGATAAAGAGTGACTTTTATTTTGTTTTTAACTTATCTTGCTTTTGGGTGATGTGGAATCTATTGGTAATAAGATTTTCACTTTTTTAAAATTATTTTTAAGTTCAGTTGTTGATTCTGATTTATTAGAACATGTTAAACTCTGAATTTGTTGGAATCACAAGATGATAAAAATGACTGGATATAAATTTTGCAGTGTAAATTTTTTTGGCTACGGTATCTGTGTTAAGGATGTTAATCTTTAATGTGAAAAACTGAGTAAATGCAATAATTTGGATCGACAAATCAAATTTTCAGCCATTAAAGGTCCATTTGGTATTGCATTTGTCAAAAATATTTTTTGAAAAAAAAATTAAAATTTTTTGAGTTTTGAAAACTATTCTTGTAAAAAAAACAGATAAATAGATATTTTTTACAAAAACATGTTTGAAAAAAGGTTTATAAAAAATTAAAAAATCAATAAATTTAAATCAAAAAAATTATAAACCTTGTTTTTAAATATCTAACAACAATTATAAACATCCTCTAAATCTGCAAATGAAAGAGAGAGAAAGAGAAAGAGAGAGAATGACGCAAAAAGAGGAGAAGAAAAGAAATAGAGAGGGAGAAAAGAGAGAGAAAAAATTGATTTTTTTCTTTTAAATCAATATTTTTTAATACCATTATTTTTAAAAACTTAAATTTACTAATAGTGCAAACCATAAAATATCGTTTGACATGAAAATAACCTTGTATTTAAAATTGAAAAAACTTAATATCACAGGTAGATTTTTTTTTTCATTTCTCCTTTTCTTTTTACATTACCTACTCACTCTTGCTTTGTTCAACTGTTCATGCACTATGCACCACTAAGGGTATACATGGTTCAGTACAAACAAGAGATTGAAAAATTTTAAGAACCATATTGGAAAGTCAAATATTTTAAAATATAAATATTGTATTGTATTATAAAAAAATTAAATCTTCATATTGTATTATTCCAAAAATTTGGAACAGTTCAGTATAGTTCTTTAAGTCTTTTATGTTAAATAATACAATACAATATAAATAGTTTAATACTCAGATAATATAATTGATACAAATACAAAAATCTTATCAAAAAAGCAAAACTTGCTACAAGAAAATTTCATAGTTCGGTACAAAGTTCTTACAATTAAATATAGTTTCTCACTTGTATAATTAAGCTTAATAATTTCATATCATTAGATCAATATTCAGACTTCCCAATTAACTTTTTTGTTGTAACACTGTGTTTAAAGTTTGATAATGAACATTAAAAAGTTATAGACAACTTTCTTACATTGAAATCTCAACTGTAATTATGAAAAACTTGCATAAAATAAGATAAAATTACAAAAAAAAATGTACCATCTACATAGTGTATGATATTGAATATAGTCAGTTTCAATAAAGTAGCTTTTTACTTCTACTTATTTGCAGTGAAGCTCTATTAACACCATTTAGGTCTCTTGATATGTTAACTCATTAATGTGGTTAGTATAACTACTGAACAAATAAATATTATATAAAAACAAAATCTAAATTATAAAAAACACATGTTTAATAAAATCAAATTTCTAGTTTATAAGTGAATGTTGATTCTATGAATTCATTTAAAATCTTCCACTCTGAATTTTCTCCAAAAATTCTTCTCCTGCTTAATTTCATATAGTACAGCTTGGAAAAGTAATTCACTTACAATATAAAGGTTGGGGATAGAGCGAGATAGAGAAAAAAAAGTGGAGGGGAGGTATTTGTCATTACTATCAAAAGTAAGAAAAAATAAGACATCATTATAATGTCCTCTCATCTAATCAAAATTAATCCAATTAAATGAGCTAGTGTCATATATCTATTGTGGAAAAACTTGTGAAATTAAAAATTTTTCTTTTCTTTTGAAAATCCTTTGTCACATAAACTTTACTTTTTCTTATAAAATCTGTTAAACATATCATAACATGAACTTCCATAAAAGAATATCTTTGACCTAGGAAAACATCGCGCGCGTGTGTGTGTATATATATATATATATATAAAAGTAAACAACCCAATAACCCAAGTGTCATGCACAAAAATTATAAAATATGACATGAATATATCTCCGACCCTTATTGGGTATACTCTGATGTCTCTATATTGGATTGCCTCCTCTGATCAATTTCTATTATTTTCTAGACTCTGACCTACATAGAGAAAATATTCACATACTAAACTGATGAAAGTTGAGTGGTACATATAAATACAAAAATTCAACATACAGTCACATAAAACATTAACATATTTTATATTCATAACATCTTATCAAATATATATTAGCATGTCAATAAAATCATTATATTATGTAATATATTTCACCTTATGGAATTGATAACTCATTAAGCCTTTGAAATATGTACATGTGCATAATCGCTATATTTATCACATATAACATATTAAACATGTATCATTATATTTTTTTTCATTGTATACAATTTATTAATTCCTTTAACATTTTTCGCCTAATAATTCCCTACACAGACTATTTTTTTCATTATATACAATTTATTAATTCGCCTAATAAAGTAAGTCTGTAAGCGACTAGTCTAATTCGTTCTAAAATTTCATATGGTCCAATGAACATAAGATTCAACTCTCCCTTTTTTTTAACCTTAGGACCTTCTTCCATGGAAAAATTTTAAAAATATATTTTGTCTCCCACCTTATACTCTGTATCTCTTATCTTGTGATCTAAATACGATTTTTGTCTATTTGAAGTTGTCTTTAACCTTTTATGATAATCTTTACTTTTTTCTTTGTCTCTTATACCAACTCTAGTTCCACTAACTTTTGTTCAGTGAGTTATGTTCAACATAGCGGTGTCTAATATTTTCTACCATATAGTACCTCATACAAAGTCATCTAAATGTCAGACTAATAACCGTTGTTGTAGGCAAACTCCATCAATGGTAAAAAAAATTCAATTATCTTCAAACTCGATCATACAACTTCCAAAATTTGTATCTCCTTTTTCGACTGACTGTCTATCTGTGGATGAGAAGTCATACCAAAACTGAGTTTGGTACCCAAAACTCACTGTAAACTTCCTTAAAACTGATATGTGAACCTTGAATGTCTATCTGATATGATAGAGACTGACACTCTATATAGTTGTACTATCTCGTTGACATATAACTTTGTTAACTTATTCAAATGATAGTCTCTTTTGATATATAACAAATGCGCTGACTTCGTTAACCTATCTATTATGACCCAAATAATATCATATTTTCTCAGTGTCAGGGGTAACCCAATCACAAATTTTATCGTGATTCGTTCCCATTTTTATTTCGGTATTGTGATTAGTTGCATCATTTTCTGAAGGTACTTGATATTTTGTCTTAACCTGCTAACATGTCAGACATATCAATGAGAACTCTATGATATCTTTTTTCATGCATATCTGTCAAAACCTTCCTTTCAGATAATGGTACAACTTGTTACTTCTAGGATGCATCACAAATCTAGTTCATACCCTTCTTTTAAAATCATTTGCTTCAATTCTATAACATTAGGTAGTCATAAATGGCCTCGGTAAAAAAAACTTTCATCTGATTCCACTTTGTACTTGAGTCTCTCTCTCTTAGAAACAAATTCGGCTATCTCAACTACCTTTCTATCTTGTCTTTGTGCATATTTGATTTTATGGTTAATTATAGGTTGTATATACTACTTGGCTATGATCTTTCTGCTCAAAGTATCAGCCATAATATTGGCCTTACCTAGATGGTAATCGATGATACAATCATAGTCTTTAATCAACTCTAACAATTTCCTATAAAATTTTAGATTTTGATGTAAAATATTTAAGATTTTATTCAAATATTTATTGAATAAAAATTAAAAAAATATTTTATTATTATATATTAAAATTATAAATTTAAAAATTAAGAATAAGATTAAAATTTATTATAAATTATGTTTTGATATTTTATTCTTTTCGATTTTTTTGTCCATTTCTAAAACTATTTTATAATGCATAAGAAAACTAAACATAAGTTTGTAATATATATTAACTTTGATTATATCATTTGATTAATTCACTATTTTATCAATCATCTAATAATATAATTAAGGAAAATGATATCAGTGGTCGTTAAAAAAATTATACGATAAATTGGCTATAGTTGAATTAATTAAACTAATAGAAGAATAATAATTAATGAGGTTAAAAAATAGGCTTCAATGGTTAATATGAAATTAAAAAATAAATTGCATGTAATTGAATTAAACACATTTAGAACAAGTGACTTTCATATTTTATGGTAGACTTGTAATTAATTTTTAGAGATTTGATTCAATATTGGAATATTTATGATGTGAAATTTTTTTAGAGTAATTATGGAATATGAAGAATTTGGTCTAGAAATTTCAATATTTTTTTTGTTTGTTAATAATTTTTGCCTTAAAATGAGATTAAATTGAAAATGCACTCAAATATTATATTTTTATATAATTTTCTTATAAATTAATTTATTTATTAACTATAATGTCAGATATTGTTGATTTTTAATTAAATTTCAGCGTACCAATTAAAAAATAATTTATCGTTGGTATATATATATATATATATATCTGTGTGTGTGTATTGGAGAAAATTCACATTTAAAATGTATTGTGGACTCATATATAATTATCAATATCAAATTCAAGACAATTAACAAAATGAATAAAAAATAAGTAAATATGGATTGAAGAAATCAAAATTAGTTTAATATATTACAATTATTTTGATAAAAAACATATTAATATATTTATTATATTGATTTATTAAATATTTATAATACACTTATTATAAATTTATATTTATTACGTAATATAATTATAAATATTATAAATGCTAAAAAGTATAATTAGTGGTAAAAAATTAGAGTCAAAATAAAAATTAGCAATATTTTATAATTATTTTTTATTTACTTAATAATAAAGATAGTTTTTTTTTATGATTAACTTATCTTAAATTTACATAAAGTTTATAAGTTTAATTTTCTACACTACTATTATAAAATTTTTAACATATTAAAAATTTTTAATTATTTGAATTCATTCTTATCATAAAAATGTCATGCTAATTTTGTTAACTAATTATTAAATTTATAATTTTAATTTTATGGATTAAAGTATATGTAATTATATGTTTAAGTTATATAATATTTGTAAAATAAAAGTATAAAAATTATAAAAATATTATATTATTATAAAAATTATTTTATTTTTAATTTTAATCATTTAAATATCAGTTTTTTCGGTATAATTTATTTTTAGAACAATTCAATATAATTAGTATAACTTCCAGTTCAGATATCAGTATATGATTTAAATTCATCAAATTTAAAGTCAATTGTACAATTCGGTTCGGATCTAATAAAAAAATCAACAATTTAGTTTAATTTTGTATATTTTTTTATTTTTCAATTCAGTTCAGAAAGATTCAGACTCTATATATGGTCGTAACATTATCATATTTATTTAATTTTTTTTCCAAAAAAATTGCAAATGATAAGAAAAATAGAAGGGAAATGATAAGAATATGATGAGCGTTCATGTAATGATTTTGAAGTATTTAAAAAATACATTAGGAATATACAATGTATTTGATTACGACAAATTGTGAAGTTAAAGAAAAATAAAAGATAAAAAGCGTGAAGAAATTTGCTCTATTTTGTTCAATCTACTTACTTTAGTAATAATGTTCTTCGTATTAATAGTTAATTAATTTTTATATGTTGTAATGTTTGTTTGTTATTAGTTGATATTAGCGTTAATAGAAAAAATACATAAAATAAATTTGATGAATGCAGGGTATATAATTAAGATAATGAAAAGTTAAAAAAAAAAATTGGATAAATTCATAGAAGTTGATGAGATTGAAATGATTTGGTGGCTTGTTTTTTTTTTTTTGAAAGATACTTAAAATAGTTAACGATTAGAATTATTAAATACTTAAATACATATATAATGCGATAATATTGGACTTATACTAAGTTTTAACTTAAGGTCTTAAGCAGGCCTAATACTTGGTCTCTCTCTCCCTACTTCAATTTGAGTAATTCGTTTTCTTTGTTCTCAATTATTAGACATGTATTTTAATTTGATATTAATACTTTTTTTTTATTTTATAATTTGATATTGGACATTTCAATTTTTGTATATACATCCAAATAATTTTCTAGTAAAAATGTTTTATTGTAGATGCTAAAATATCAAATCATCTAATATATCAAATATTAACTCATAGACATATATTATATCATGATAGAGGTAATTTTGTAGAAACATATAAAAAGTTTTCTCTTCATAAGATTTGAGAAAAATCATTCTAAATTCTGCATATATATAGAATTAGAATGTCAAATAGTGTCAAATCAATAAAACTTTAACTATGATGTAAATTTTTATTTTTGTTTACCAAAAAAAGAAAAAAATCATTTGTATTCGTCTAACTCAAATTGAATAACTTTCAAAATTATTTTTGTTTCTTCCTTTAGAATCTATTTTAATTTTTTGTTCTAATCGAGACAATTGAAAATAGTATTTTCTTGTTCTATTATTCTTTATCTTTACCTTGAATTGTAGGGTTTAGATTACGATAAAAATTAAGTTCAAAATTCTGAAAATTTTAAAAATTTAGAAGTATTTTTATTATTTATAAATAATAATATGAAACATATACATAAATTGTTTCATACATAAATTAAAGGTTAACATTTTAGGTAACGTGACATTTTCACGTTTATATCAGTATATTTTCATCAGAAAATACTTAAATATCATACTCTCAATCGAAAATTGAAAGTTCACATCAAAATCATAAAAAAAATATTGGTATAAAATTCAAACATATGCATAATAATTGATACGAATAGAACAATTTACCCTCTCAATTCCCATCGCATCTGCGCCGCGCCGTCGCCCCCTCTTGTACGAATCTACGATACGTCGCCTCTCTGCTGTCGCGTCTCCTCCAATCTCCTGGTCGCTGCTCGTTGTGCTCCACAAAAATGGAGGTAATTGATATTCTCTTTCAGTTTTTCTACTTTGTTTAATTACTTAGTTAGATGTGGACATTTAGGGCTATAAATGATCTATTGTATTGAAGCTGAAGAATATTACCCATATTTCACATTACCCTGTAATTCTCTGAAGGCAATCCATCTTTAGAATTCTTTTTGGTTATAAACTGAAAACAATCCATTTTAATGAACTGATTAATGGGTTGGATTCAGGAACTTCGAAGATTCTTTATTTTTTATTTTAAATTTTGGAGAACGAATTTTGAAGAACTGATTTTTATGAATTGGTTAATACAAAATCTTAATGGACCCGTCTATGCTCCCCCTTAGATGATACCCTTAAATTATTTTCAGAGTGTCCATAGCCGAGATTGAGCATTCGTAGCCCGAAGAAGAAGAAGAAGAAGAAGACTGCATATGCGGTGAGAATGAAGTTTCTGGATTGGTACGTGAAAATAGCAGTAGGGTCCGCTTTAATTGGAGCTTCCATGGAGTTTTTCATGATCAAGACCGGCTTCTGTGCGGGAACCCTCCTTCTCATCCATTTCTTTTGTCATTGTCGCCCTTTTGGTGTCCTTCTTATATTTATATATATTTGAGCTGAAATGCTGTAGCCAATTTCATGTTATTGATTAATTTTGAAAGGTCTCAGTGGAAGCAGTTTTGCTTAGTATTTTATTACTTTTTTTAGTTCTTCTCAAGCATATAACTAGTTGCCCTTGATTTTTTGCCTCAACAGAAAGCAAAATGGTATTTTCATTTATTGAAACCGAAAATAGCTTTTCTTTCAAATTTTACAGAGTTTTTAATAGATTTTATGTACTGAATTTTGACGTGGGGACTATTTTGTGTGTGTGAGAGAGTTTTCAGAACTGAAAATGTACCTTTAAGGAAACTGTATTTTTTCCAAGAAAGGGTGAATTGATAAAGGTATTGTGTATCATCTAAACAATTATGAACAATTATGAACCTACGATAAAGGATTCATTTTTTTTTTTTTTATGTTTGAAAATACCTCTTGTGACATGAGGAAATGTTTTTATTGCTACTTGATATCTATTGTATATTAAAGTTTTAAACTATTGTTATATAATGTTGTGTTCCCATGGATGCTCGGAGTATTGTGAAAGTTAAATTATGTGATTGATGTTGCAAGTTGGATATCCTGCTTTTAAACTATGAACGCAAACATCTTTAACATCATAATATAACTGCGTTCTTAGATTTTCAAAATAACTGTCTCATTTGTTGAGGCTATGCAACAGGTGATGTTCATTCGGACATGGTTTTTTCTGGATGATAGGCTTATCATGCATTTGACATATGTTCAATGTTTTGTAGGGGAACTTTGACTGCTTCCAGTTACTTGCTCTTCGTGATTCAATGTTTGTCCTTGTTTGATCCCATACAGTGAAAACTATCATGAAAGATTATCTCAAGGGCACCTATCAGGTTCGTGCAATTAATATCTAATTTTTAATTTACTTATGGTGGTTTCATGCAGATGATAAAGTCACTGTTCTGGAGTCTGAGAAGCGGGCTTGGGAGAGCTCCCCTGAAGCTCAAGCAATCAGAGATGCTCTAAATCCTTGGAGACACCATGACCATGATGCTGAAGCAAGAAAAAATTCCTGATTTTTGAAGGCTTGCACAGAGAGTTTTCAAGGTCCGTTTCTTGATGGTTTAACTGTATTGGGGGCTGAAGTTTATCCCACAAAACCAGACATTTTAGAATTAGTTTGGCTAATGAATTTTAGAGCTCTCTTCTTGTTGAGCTTTATTTATTTGGCTCCAAACTTTTTTTTTTCCTTTATATTCATAGCCAGCATATGTGGCAGTTACGCAGTTTGCTCCATATTTTGTTGTAATATTTTATTTGGATCACAGAAGATCAATAATAAGTTGCAGGATTTAAAAAAATGTTGATGTGAGCTTTTACCTTGTAATTACTTGCTTTTTTTTAGAACATTTAGGCTGGAACAAGATAAGTCAAACTTGAGAGGTTTGTTGATTTTATTACTACTATACGAGCTGAACTTGTTCTTACCTGCAAAGTTGTTAGATTTCTGATTATTGAACCTTTGCATGACTGGCTTGTTTTGACAGGAAAAGAAAAGGCATTCATAATTAAGAACATCACAGTGCAAACATGTATTAAAAATTTGTCCTCTTTCTCAAGTGCGCTTAAATTTGTTAATTTTTTTGCCTCATGAATATACGAAGAATGCTCATTGGACTTATTCTGACCCTTTCTGCACAAAGGTGTTGATCTCTTTTGAAGGGAATATGAAAATTTAGACCTTGTAAATTTCTTAGCGGTCTAACGGCACATTTATTGAGAATAAGTTCTTTTGCTTCGATTGCTTGAACATTTTTAGTTATTCAAGAAACTTCCATTAATGACTTTGGAAGGGTAAGAATGATTAGAAATTTTCACTCGTAAACAATATCATAATGAGGTATACCTTTTTTGATTGTTTATATCTTGACTGTTTTAGCAGATGTAGGGCTTCTGGCAAACTGACTACCGCGTGAAATCATTAGATCATTATTATTCTCATTTTGCTGTTGTTGCATCCATTCTTGTCTGTAGCTCTCAGGTGCATTCTAAAGAGGAATGATCATTCCGTCAAGGCAGTCCTTGCATCCTTGTTCAACAACCATTTCAAAGTGTGAACATCCTTTTCTTTAATTATGATTTTGGCTTCTAAAAGATGATTAATGTTGTCAAAAATTGGGTTAGTGACGTGGATATGACAAAATTAGCATAATTTTTCATATTCAATTATTCTATTGGGCGACTTTGTCTGACTTGAGACAGCGTGCATGCTGACACTAGTGGCAGTGAACACTTGATATGAAGCATATATAGTGCTCGTTTCACTAGTTGACGTCAAATTATCTTTTGAATGAGTGTGATGTATTTTATAGCACCTGTCGGTAGAACCCAGGTTATGATGCACCTCCAACCCTTTCTAGTAAAAAGAATTTTTTTTATATTCAAGGAAAGGAGTAGTTCAGAGTTAGGTGACTCCATTACCATTATCTCTAACTGTGAATGCTTATTTCCTATTGTGCTCTCATTTGTTGCTTGTGTTTCAGAACTTTTAGAATTTGATGGCAATCAAAAATTGATGTTTGTGGATGGTTTTCATTCTAATATTAAGTATTACTGAATCTTAACTTATACAACAAGAGCTATTCAGTCCATCTGACAGCAACCTGTTTAAACCTCCTCTTTGTGGGATTTGAGCTCATAATTTAGTTATTTATTATCATTTTATTCAGATGGTCAGATTTATCTCGGTGTTTTCTTTGGAATATTGTACGGATATCTGAAGATGTGTCACAGTCCTCTAAGGTGCTAGCACCTCTGATTCAGAATATATGTTTTATTATCTATTACGGTACAAGATACATTATTTATGATTGGTAATTTTCGCCTACAGTTTCTGTATTTCACAATGAAAAAATTTTAAAATTTTAATTTTTGTAATAGTGAAATCTTCTTCAGTATTAAATTTTCATCCAAAACCAATATGGGATAGGTAGATAATTACTGTTACGAAAATTAAAATTTAAGAAATTTTCATTATTAATTATTAAGTGGAAACTTTATGGACAATAAATGAAATTAATCGATTTATAAACTATAGCATGTTACTTATGATATGTACATTAGGTAAGCAAGAAAGAACAGTTGGTTTGTGAAATGCTCTCGCATCACAAACTGCTGTTTAGACTTGGGATTAGCAATAGATGATGATTTTAATTAAAAGCTAATGTCTTAAACAAGTAAATAAGCTTCAGCCACAATCGTTTGATATGTGAGAAGGATCACGCCACCAATTTCCACATCTTGAAGCTACTTTAAACCTTAGAATTTAGATATCAGTCAAATTTCAGCAGAAAAAGGGAGCTAAAACTATTATTCTCATAATATACATATTTTGTCGCAACCATTAAGTCATCCTAGCATCAGGTGTGGCCTGAAAGTAGCAACACATGTCAACCCACTAAGAAAAAAATTAGTTGGGGATTAATGAAATTACCTAGTCTAATTTACAGCAAAGAAAGAACCATGGGGATATATATGGACATAGTCATCCTACATAGTTAGATTTAATGATTGCTTTTTATCAATTAAACCAACAATTAGAAAGTGGGGTAGAATCTAAAACAAACCCATGCCTATTTTATGTTGCAGTTCTGCTAGCTCTATGGTGGACCAACTTTTGAGTTCATGATGAAATTGATAGCTAGGTATCAATTGATGAGAACAAACTCAATACATATTTATTGACTTGTTTCAACCAAATGAAAATTGTCTTGTTGCTTTCTCCATTTTCTTGCTCTAAACAGGACCGAAAGACTAGAAGATGACATGAAACCCACCAATAAATTTGGCGTTTAAAGCAAGAAAAACCTACTAACTTTTTAACCCAAAAGGTGAAAAACAAGAACCTATTAACAAAGTATATATACTATCAACACCAAGCAAAGAAAGGTCAATTAGGTGATTAACTTATAAAATAGTAATTATAGAGTATTAGTCACAGTTGTTTAATGGACAGGAAGAAGGAAGTGATGGATATCTCCTCCTTTCTTCTGGTGGAGGGCAGTGCAGATTCTGAAGCAGATTGTGAATTCTTGAAGCTGTGTCAGGATGTGATTACGGGGTGTGAATATGTTGATGGTGATGATGATGATGCTGAGTCATGCAGCTGTGATTCTAGTAATACACTTGGTTTTCTTCAAGTTTTTGATTGTGAAGATGATGATGATAAAGATGCTGCTCAAGATTTTGATGATGATGATAAAGATATTCAGTACCATACTCAAAATTGGTCAGAGTATATGTGCTGTAACAATGGTGAAGCAGAGTCTAAAGATGGAAGTAGGAAGATGGTGGATCAAATGGATGATAGGCTCTTCTGGGAAACTTGCATGGCAGCAGGATATCC
Source organism: Triadica sebifera (assembly GCA_023653625.1). Taxonomy (NCBI): domain Eukaryota; kingdom Viridiplantae; phylum Streptophyta; class Magnoliopsida; order Malpighiales; family Euphorbiaceae; genus Triadica; species Triadica sebifera. The sequence goes on from CM042908.1 coordinate 2,366,972, forward strand.
ATAATTAGGTCTAAAATCCATTTTCAATATGATGGCATTGGTACCAGACGATATTGGGTCACTTCTGAAGTTGTTTTCTTCATTCTTATTATTTTCAGGCTCTGGATTTTTCACATAAAGTTCGGACATGGACATGAAAGGGTGTATTTCGTAGCAAGTATAAGTGCTTCTTATAATATTTTCGACAATTCTCCGCCATCGAAGATAAATTTTTAAGAGGCTTATTTTCAATATGATTTTTATTTTTCTTTTCTTATTTTTATTTTGATCGTTTTGCATTTTGATTAAAAAAAAATCATTTGCTGTCTAAGGTAATTGACTCTAAATTGTTGTGTTCTATTTAAATATCCAATATACTTTGTAATTCCATCTGAACCATTAATAGCTTAATTTATATTCCTAGTTGATTCTTTTCCCCTCGGTTCATACTCAAAAGTGTTTGGTATGTTGTTTTAATCTGTTTTGCAAGTTTGTCCTACATATTATTTGTTAATATCAAGCTGTCGGTGATTGATATTATTTGGTATCAAACGTATTTAAATTAGAGGGTAATCGATGGTCAAGTACTTCTTCAATTGATTAATATTTTTCTATTGTGAAGTTGTCTTGACTGGATTAAATTTTTATGAACTACCCTACTTATATTTGTTGAAAAATAATAGAAACAGCAAGAATAAAATTAAAAAAAAAACATATAGCAAAATGATTTAACGAGATTTAATAATGTATATGTGTTCTTAGGAGCAGGACGCCAAATATCTCTTATTAATTCTAAAAGATAATAGGGTTACAATATATATATATATATATATATATATATATATATATATATATATATATATATATATATATATATATATATATATATAATGGTACTATTTTATAAAATTACCTTGTCCACTTACAGTATATATAAGAGTCATACGCAATAATATTCAAATATATATGTAACTATTTTTATAAATAGGTTATTATGATAACATTGATTTATGATACGTCTGAAATAGATATTTACAACATTCATATTAATCTTCGTGCTATAATTAATATACCAATAAATTTTAGTATGTAATACTAATTTTATGTCAAGGGTAAAAGAATTCTGAGATTAAATTTCAATAAAATCATTTTAAATCAATTTAACAATAGGGATGTATCAGCAATGAAAGTAGCAGGAGTTTGAACTGAGAACATAAATCATATGATGGAATTTTTAGTATTTTTCTCTCCTACAAATTTAATGAAACATACATCATCATGTCAAACTAACAGTTTTAATTTAATTGTCAATCAAGGGGTGGTTTAATTTATATTTTCACTTATGAGAACTATGAAATGTTTTAAATTCGAATTTTTTTACTATCATTCTCCAATATTGAAAGAGATTTATCACTTAAAAAAAATAACAGTTTTAATTTAAACGAATCCAAAAGCTCGTTGTTTCATTGACGACAACTCAAATACTGTAAAATAAAGACATCAAGAAGCTGTCATCGATCATGAATTGTTAATTAGATGTATATAGCCACCGTCCAACCTTTTTTTTTCTTCTTCTTTTGTTTAATGAATTCTAACTCCTAACCATTCAAAATTCGTTACTGCAATTTAGTTTAAAAAATGGGTTAATTAAGGGATAACAATATTTTGATTCTTAATTGTACCTCACAAAATTTTTTAATTTCAATTTTCACCCAATCTCGTTTCTGTTAAAATTAGAATTTTTTTTTTCCTGAACTTGAGTCATTAATAGTTAAGTCAATAATACATTATTTATATTAAAAAAATATTAATTTTTAAATAAAAAATAATTATTTTAAATATGACCATGAATAATTAGCTTAACTAAGAATCTCCTCAAAACTAATAAAAAATATCCTACTCCATGAAATTAACTACCAATGCATGACAAAAGTATTCGTCAGGGTTAATTCAAGTGAAAATGCACATATATCTTTAACTATAAAACGTAATAAATTACAATAAAAATGAATGATATATCTTTTGTTGAACCAATTAATAATTAGTTGACAAAATATTTTGATAGATGAGAATTAATCTTAACTATCCATTTGGTGGGTGAAGATTAATATTGATCATCCATTTGGTAGATAAGACGATAAGTGAAAAATGATCTCAACCATCAATTTAAGTATGTGAAAATTAATTTTGGTCTTACATTGAGGAGGTGAAGACGTATATATAGTTTTGAAAATTAATTTGTAAGGTATTTCATTTAAAAGTGAGAAAAAATTAAAAATTTAGAAAAAATTTAATGAGAGATTGTGAGTTGTGAGTGTTTATAAACACTTGATAAATTTTTCCTCGTTTAGTAAAAAATTTGTAGCACTCCGAAAACGTAGACATAATTGGCCGAACTCCGTTATTAATTTATGTGTGTTTTATTATTTTACATTTTTTTTCGCTTTCTTACAAATCTAATTATAAGAAAATTGACATTATTTTCCAACAATATATTCAGGTGAGGAGACTCAACTCTAACTTAAATTAGGTTTAAATTTCTTAAACAACTACTACATTAACAACAAATTAACAATCCAACTCAATTAGTACACTTCCTGTGAAACAATTATAGAAAAAAAAGTGGAAGGGGCATGAGTTTAACACCGAGTCTCTCCAAATTTTGCATATATAAAAAAGGTAAAACAAGATTAACTAAATACCTACTAGATTTATCCATAATCATTGTTGTGAAAACTGATCCGGTCCAACTGATTCAATCGGTTTAATCAATAACTGACTCCCAAGTTGGGCGGTTTGAAGTATAAACCCAGAGGCATCCAAAAAACACTAGCGGCCTGGCTGAGTTAACTGGAAACCGGTCAACCCTATCACAGGTGACCGGACAAAAAATTCAGAATTTTATTAAAAAAATGGCAAAGCATATGCTCCTTCTGCAGCTCGAACATATATGTACGGTTTGCCACATAATGTGCGTCAACTTCTACAAAGTTTAATATAAACAAATACAAATTCTTTATATTATTAAAAATATATTAATTTATTTATATATATTTTAATTTTTAAAAATGAAAATAAATAACGATTTTTAAAAATTATATTACAGTATTAATTTTTTCAACGGGTATTAATATAAATTATGAAACAAATTCATATAAATTATTTTTTAAATTAATTTATTTCTATAAAAAAATATATTTTACTGGAAAAATGATTGCATTTCTAATATTATTTTTTAAAATTTATTATTTATTTTGATTTTAAAAAATTAAATAATATAAAAAATAAATAATATTATTTTTAAAATAACATATATAAATATAGAAATTTTTATACTTGAAAATATTTTTAAATATGTTGTGTATTATTTTAAATTTAAATATTTAACATTCTAAACATATTATTATGCATGAAACATGTTTAACATAATTATTTTTTATATTTTATTATGTATAAAATATGTTAAATATTATATTTTAAAAAAAATTTTACTTTCATCGATTTAATTCCGGTTCAATTTCTAATAGTTGATTCTCCGTTTTTAACAGAACGAAAACAATAAGCATTGCCTATATATTATATATACTAAAAGGTCTTATAACAACCAAATTAACAATTTCCAAGATTTCAAAGTTTTAAAATCCAACAATCATTTATACATTGATCCTAAATTATCAAATATTTCTTCTCACTTGATTTTTGGGTGAGGTGCTTATTTTAAACAATTATATTTAAGTTAGATGGCTTGGATATATACATTGAACATCAAATTACAAGAGAAATCAAATGATTAATTTTATTAGTATACGAAGTTATATATATATATCAAAGAGATATGATTGACAATTAGAACATATATAATATGCACCATTAGTTCGCACGAAGTTTCTTTTGATTTCGACAATTGACTTTGAAAAATATGCTATCCAGCACACTTCATCTTCATAGTATTAATATATAATTGTTTTAGTTAATTAATATTTCTTTTTTTTTAAATTTTATTTTGGGTTCTTAATTAGGCATTTTTTTTATATGACATGGATAATTCAACGACAAATTACAACTACGAAGCTTCAAACAGGCATGAAATATCTTAAGATGGGGCTCTTTAAAATGAAGATTGGTTGAACAACTCCATGTTAATTAATTCATCCATTAATTAATAATTAATTAATTCAACATTAGTTTTCAAAGTGATCACATGCTATATAATGTCAAACAAAGTAAGAGTCTAACATTAGCTTAGTTTAATCATATGTCCTTTCGCTTCTAAACAAATCATAAAATGCTGCCAGAATCGGTGGGTCGCCAGAACTATAGAAAAACAGATGAAGGATCAATTTATTTTATGAATTTTTTTTGATAATTAATTTATCTTAAAGTTAATCTTCGATCTTAATTAGTACATAATTTTTCAATTTGTGGTCAAAACCTTTCATTTTATTTATTTTTCTTTTTTTTTTGAAATTTTTACCCACCATATTACTTGTAATGTTAGAATTAATTTTGTTAGGTTCTAACATCAAAGTAAAAAATTAAAAAAAAAAGAAAAAAAATACTCTTCAAGAATGAAATCAGATAATTTGACTGCAAATCAAAATTGCATATTAGTTAGATTTAAAAATTAAAAAAAAAAAACTGATCACTGTAAAAGGGTTTGGACTTCAAAGGCGATAGTTCCTCCAAAACAACTTCGCAAAATTTTACTCTATTTGATGAGATCCAGAAACAATTATTAATTTGAGATAGTTATTTATTAAGAGAAAAGTTGAAGCATCCAAAGTTAATTGAGTCAATTCAATTAATATTCATGTTGATTTTTCTTAATTCATCCCTAACTCGTTTGTTATTGTGTAAAATAGATTGATTCATTTAATATGTTTGTCATTATTTATATATTAAATTGCATAAATAGTATTATTTTAAACTATTCATCATTTTTATACCCTTAAATCAAAACATATATTATTTAATTATTACAAAAAATTATATCTAATTATTAAACAATTATAAAAATACATATAATTTATATTTTATATTAAAATTATTCTTCAAAAACCAATAAAAATATCATTTTAAATATTAAATGGATTCTGTCCATATCACCTTTATATCAAAGGGATTAACTGAAATTCAACCTATTTATTAATTGTATTATTTTAATGAATATTATTCGTATCGTATTAATGTGAAATTTTATCAGCTCTACTTAGTAAGGGATTGAACTCACTACCTTCCTCACTAAATAAAAAACAATTACTTAATCATGCACTCTCAACTATTAATTGATGAGAATAAAATTAGAAAAATTATAAAATTGAACTCTTCTCCTTCCTCACTAAATCAAAAGTTCTCTGATCTCCTTGATAATTAATTAAGAAAATATAAGATGTATAATTTATAAATTATCCTTAAATGAAGGAATTAAGGAGATGGATATAACCAATCTTATTCCTTCTAGTCCTCAAAGAATGCAATTTCGATTTGTTTTCGTAGCGAAATTTTTTTAAAGATTTGGTAGGAAAGATTGGTTCCAGCTGTTAAGTACCAACCCTAGCTAGTAGCAGTATATATATATATATATATTTTTAAATGAAAATAAACTATTAATTGGTTAAAAGTTTTGTATTAATTTCTGTTAAGAGATTGTAGTGGAGCAACTACAAATGGATTGAACCATGCATCAATTTTTGTGGTATAATTACCTATATCTATATAGATTGGACATTACAACATAAAATGGATTAAGTTAGATAGAATGTTATTAGGGAGTGTTTAGAATTGTTTTTGGGTATAGAAAAACATATTTAGAATTTTTTTTATTTAATCTATTGGTTTTTTAATTTTTTATAAATTGTTTTTCTTATACTTACTTTTGGAAAAATCATTAATTTATCTGTTTTTTTTTTCTAAAAACAGTTTTCAAAATTTAAAAAAATTAAAAATAAATTTTTTTTAGAAAGCATTTTTTCCAAATTTAACGTATAACGGGCCCTTAGTAATGATATGATTCTATGAGAAAACTAATCATGCAATATACATACATTGTCAAATCAAGATAATTATTTAATCTGGCTATACTAAACAATTTTTATAAGTCGCACAAGTCAGTCTAAACAATTGAGTAGTTAAAAATATTATTTAAAAAAGTTCATTATGGCATTATCTCAGTGTGTATATGAGGAAGCAATGTGTTAGCTTTTTCAGGCAAACATACTCACATACAGAGAGCTAAAGAGAGAAGGAGAGAAGGAGAGAGATGAGGAGTAGTGGTTTAATCTTGTTGTTGATCTCTATTGCTTTAGTTAATAACTTAGGAGTTTGCTATGGAGGGGAATTGAGGAAAGCCTTTTACGAGAAAACATGTCCCCATGCTGAAAAAATTGTGCAGAGTATCATTTACCATCGTGTTGCAGCCAACTCAACTTTGCCCGCAAAGTTTCTAAGAATGCACTTCCACGACTGTTTTGTTAGGGTAATTGTTTTCGTCATTTTCTATATTAATATACAGAGAGGAATTTTCTTTTTGGCTGGACTGTTAATGATATATATTCCACGGCAATTATTATTTTTAATAGTTTGAACAATCCTCTTCTATTGCTAGCTTTTGAGGTCTATCAGTTAAGTGCAAATCTCATTTATTATATAATTTTTACAAGGTATCAAAATTAGGTAATATTGAGGCACTTGCCGGTTGGTTTGCGTGTTGATGACAGTCATCATATAAAAAAATTATTGTGTTTGTTGGAGCATGACAAGTTCTGTCCAAATTAAATTGGAGGAGTGATCATCAAATTGTGAAATTGATTTGAAATTAGATAAATTGTTTCTAAAATGGTTTGAGCCATTTTTTGGTTATTTACCTTACTTGATTATAAATTGCTTCATTTTTTATTTTCCCACCGATGTGGGATTGATTTTTTTAATATTTTTCCTCAAGTCCAACTAAATTGGTTCCATTATAACTTACCATCTAGGCTTGTATTCAAGCGAATTTCAGAAGTTTCAAATCTCTATATTTATTTTACTTGAACTTGTAATTTTTTGAATGTCAAATGCCGCATGTTAATTAGAATTTCAGATGCTGCATATCTCTATTTTTGGATTGTATGGACTTGTACTCTAAAATGTATTGGATTTTTATGGGTCGTTTAATAATTAACTTTGATACCACTTGTTGGAACATGACAAATCCGGTCCAAATTAAATTGAATGAGTGATGACTAAATTGTAAAATAAACTTGAAATTAGAGGGCTTGTTTCTAAAATAGCTTAGACCATTTATGTTTATTTGGTTCACTTGGTTATAAATTGCTACATTTTTTATTTTCCCACCTAATTGATTTCTTAACAGTGTTGGGATCAAAAGTAACAAATTTAAGCACATCTGATCAATAAAATTGGAAGTGTTTTGAGTTTTCAGTCGAGTCAGCCCATGTTAAAAAGAGAATATATATTCATGGCTAGATTTGCATATCCCCTATACTGATAATAAAGAAAATGTTCGGATCGTATATAAAAAATTGGCCATAAAGCATGCATTTTCATAATCTTGTTAAGGGTTGTGATGCATCGGTATTGCTGGATTCAACAAGCAATAATGCAGCAGAAAAGGCAGCAGTACCAAATCTATCTCTGGGAGGTTTTGATGTGATCGATGAGGTGAAGACCAAATTAGAGAAGATATGCCCTGGAGTTGTTTCTTGTGCTGATATTGTTGCTTTAGCTGCCAGAGATTCTGTCTCCTTCCAAGTAGGCTGTTGGACATATATTTATTCGTAAATCAAACTAATAATATGCGTTATATTCTATAGGGAAGATATTTTATAATAATAATGAATGGGTATACGGTGATGGCATTTGCAGTTTAAGAAGCCACTTTGGGAAGTGCTAACAGGTAGAAGAGATGGATTAATTTCAAGACAATCAGAGGCTCTTAACAATATCCCTTCACCTTTCTTCAACTTCATTCAGCTCAAACAATCTTTTAGTGCCAAAGGCCTAACTGTTCATGACCTTGTCGTTTTATCAGGTAATTTTAACTCATTTCTGTTCCAATTCATCTCATAATTCACGAATTAAAATCATATTTAACTTAGTAATTTAGAGATTAAATATTGGTTTTATTTTTAAGATAAAGAAAAAGGGTTATTAGACACGTAGTTTAGGGGTTCAAAGGATAAAAATTCAATTCTAAAAAGTATTAATGTGCTAAGAAAATACATTTTTTTAAAAACTATTCTTGTATTATTTTCCTGCATCCATGTCGATGTTGGTCGAATGAAGGGTTTGATTGTCACTCGGTTTGGATAGGAATTTGTCAACTGGGCCAGCCCATGAAAACTAGGGAGTTCTTAGTTTAGGCATGTATAATTTGAACCCAAATACTAAAGGCCTACTAAAAATATAATGATATGTTAGTTCATTAATTTCTCATAAATATTCTTGAACAACTGCATGAACTTATTAGTATCGTCAGAAATAATAAAATATCATGTAATTACAGTAGTTCTCATAATTTTTAAATGACAATTTGTCATCGACTTATTTTTCATGTCCTAATTTTTATAAATAAATTTCATTGATTTATATCTTTAATAATGACGTGTGATCAGGCGGACACACAATTGGAGTAGGACACTGCAATTTCTTCAGCAATAGATTGTACAACTTCACAGGAAAAGGAGATGCTGACCCTTCGCTCAATCCATCCTATGCTGCATTCTTGAAAACCCAATGCCGAAGCCTAGCAGATAACACAACAATAGTGCCAATGGACACTGTTAGCCCTTTATCCTTCGACGCCAATTACTATACAATCCTCAAGCAAAACAAAGGTCTTTTTCAATCTGATGCTGCTCTTCTCACTACTAAGGGTTCTGCCAATATTGTGGATGAATTGCTTGATCCTGATAAGTTTTTTACTGAATTTGCTCAATCCATGAAGAGGATGGGATCTATCGGTGTTCTCACCGGTAAATCTGGAGAGATTAGAAAGAATTGTAGGGTGGTGAATTAAGAAAGTTTTCTTGATGAATTATTTTTCAAATGTTGTTTTATGGTTTTGTGAAATTACTTTTTCATTTTTTGTGTAATAACAAGAAGAAATTTCATGCATTTTGTTTATTTGGCCATGTTGTTGTCGTAATAAAAGTAATTTGATTTTGAAGTGTAAAATATAGAGATGAGGTGGAAATTTTGATTTGTATTGTAGTGTTTACAGAGTATATTACATATTACAGACCTAGTGTACGAGATGAAGATAAATATTTACAACAAAATAAGATAAGAACCCGATCAAGTAGTCACTCAGCACCCCCCCCCTCCCCCTTCTCTCTCTCTCAAGTTGAGCACAGCGCGTAAAATAACACAAATAAATACGAAATAAAATAATCAATAAAAATAATACCGACAATTTAACGTAATTCACCCTTTAATTTGGACTACGTCCGCAGACAACACTCTGAATGGTACAAAGAGAGAACATTCCCTATACACAGACTAGAGATAATAAAACAATTTTGAGATAAACCCAAAAATAGCGACATACAAGTGTTTTCCAAAAACACTCCCAAAATATTTTCCTCACTATTTTTGTCACTCCCTAATTTTTGAAAATATTCCAAAAGTCTAACTCTTTCTCAAATTCTCTCAAATGAATTGAGATTGTTATAATTCAAATGAAAGAAGATCTACCTATTTATAGGCAAAATATTCAGTGTGAATACAAATTAAAAATATTGACTGGAGGAATTTAATTCAAAATTGAATTACTGCAACTTTTAACTTTTTTTTCTATATGATGGGACCTACATGTAGAGGGACCCATACCAATTTTTTTTCAAAATTTTTGGCTGACATAACAAATTTTCCCCTCCCAACAATGTGGAGCTTTACCATTCCAGCAGCTAATTGACAGTATTCAAAATACGATTTTGGTAAAATCTTCGTTAACATGTCTGATCTATTTTCTTCTGTATGAATCTTCTAAACCTGTAATAGCTTTTTCTCCATCACATCTTTGATCCAATGATATCTCACATCAATATGTTTTGATCTTAAGTGAAATGAAATATTTTTTCTAAGATGGATAATACTCTGACTATCACAAAACAATTGATATCTGTCTTGCTGCAATTCAAGTTCTTTCAAGAACTTTTTCATCCACAACAACTCTTTACATGCTTTTATTGCTACAATAAACTATACTTCAGTTGTAGATAGAGCAACGCACTTTTGTAACTTCGATTGTCATGACATAACGCCTCCTGCAAAAGTGATCAGGTAACTTGACGTTGACTTTCTAAAGTCAACATCGTCAGTCATATCCGCATTTGTGTATCCGCATATGTGCATCCAATCAACACAGGTTTGGTATCTCCAAAACATAAATATATTTTTGAAGTACCTCGAAGATACCTGAAAATCCACTTTACTGCAGTCCAATGTTCCTTTCTAGGATTTAAAAGGAATATTCTCATTACTCCAACTGTATGAGCAATATCAAGTCGTGTACATACAATGACATACATCAAACTTCCAACTGCTGAAACATATGGAATCTTGTTCATCTTATCCTTTTGTTTGTCTGTAAAAGGGCTCTGTTTGGAACGCAGCTTAAAGTGATTAATAAGAGGACAATTAATCGTTTTAGCTTGGTCCATTTGAAATCTCTAAAGTACTTTCTCAATGTACTTCTTCTATTACAACCATAATTTCTTAGCATTCCTATCTCTAATAATTTTCATGCCAAGAATCTGCTTTGTTGGCCCCAAGTCTTTCATAGCAAAAGACTTGCTCAATTGTTCTTTCAAGTTGTTAATTCTGGAAATATTTCAGCCAACAATCAACATGTCATCCACATAGAGCAGAAGAATGATGAAATCTTCATTAGAGAATTTTTGTACAAAAACACAATAGTCTGAAGTAGTCTTATGATATCATTGCTCCCCCATAATAGACTCGAACTTTTTGTACCGTTGTCTCGGTTCCTACTTCAAGTCGTAGAGGATTTTCTTTAATTTGCAAATATATTCCTCTTTTTCCTTATGTTCAAAACTCTCTAGTTGCTCTATGTATATCTCCTCTTCCAAATCACCATATAGGAAGATAGTTTTGACATCTATTTGCTCAACCTCTAGGTTAAGACTTACTGTTAATCCCAGCACTATACGGATGAATGTCATTTTCACAACTGGTGAGAAAATTTCATCAAAGTCAATTCATTTTCTTTGACGGAATCCTTTGATGACAAATCTAGCTTTGAATCTCAGATAGGAACTGTTCTCCTCATGCTTGATTCTGAACACCCATTTATTTTTCAAAACACTCTTGCCTTTCGGCAGCTTCACCAGTTCAAAATTATTGTTCTCATGCAATGATTTTATTTCATCTTGCATGATTTCAATCCATTTATGTCTGTTCTCATCAATCATTGCTTCTTTAAAGCTTTCTGGTTATCCCCATCAATGAGTAACACATACTCATTTTCTGGATACCTTGAAGAATGTTGTCTTGCTTTATTGCTCCTTATCAACAGAACTTGGGAGTGCACAGGTGATGGTTGATGATGAACATCATCATCTTCAGCATCATCTTCTAGATTATCGATGAGAGCATTATTTTCTTCATGCAGATCAATATGATCTTCATTCCCAACTTGTATTGGCACCGGTATTGGAGAAATCAATTCTAAATCTGTTGAGTCACCATTGGAATTAGGAACACCTTTTTGTCCTGACAATATCTTCATCGGTCTCATTCTCAACGAAAACAGCATCACGGCTTCTGACAAGTTTCTTCTCCTCTGGATCATAAAATCTGTAGCCAAACTGATCTTTGCCATAGCCAATAAAAATACACTATCGTATTTTAACATCGAGCTTGAACCTCTCATCTTTTGAAATATGCACAAAGGTTTTGCAACCAAATAACCGCAAATGATCATAGGAAACATCCTTTCCTGACCATGCTTTCTTTGGAACATATAGCTTTACAGGGATATAAGGTGAAAGATTTAACACGTACACAGTCGTGAGTAAAACTTCACCCCAAAATATTTTAGGTAATTTTGCTTATGAAAGCAAACATCTGACTTTCTCCATCAAAGTTCTATTCATCATTTCAGTCAGGTCATTCAACTGCGGTATTTTTAGAGACATTGTCTGATGCCAAATACCGTGTTCTTTGAAGTAGGCATTAAACAGTCCAATGTATTCTCCATCGTTGTCTGTCCGGATGCATTTCAACTTATTCCCAGTCTGTCTCTCAACTAAGGCATGAAAATATACACCTATGTCTTTCTCGAATGATCATCAATGAAAGTCACAAAGTACTGAGCACCACTTAGTGACTTTGGCATTGACCCATATAAATATGAATGAACCAGATCTAACACATTCTTCATTCTGGAAGGAGGGGAACTCTTGAAAGCAACTTTGTTTTATTTTCCTGCTAAACAATCAGCATATTTCTCCAAATGTACTTCTTCCATTCTGGGCAACATCTTCCTTTTGACAAGGGTAGTCATTCATTTCTCACTCATATTGTTGAGTCTCCTGTGTCATAATTCAATAACACTCACAATGTCGTTGGAGAGCTTCACATGCATCACATACAAGATAACATGCCTTGTACCTCTAGCCACCACCAGGGAAGTGAACTTCCACTGGTTATTTGAGAAGGTACTGCAGAAACCTGCATCATCGAATCTTCCTGCAAAGATCAGATTCAGACGAATATATGGAATTTATCTAACATCTCTCATGACTAATCTGATACCATTCACAGTCTCCAAACAAACATCTCCTCTACCAACAACTTTTGACAGATTATCATTTTCTATCTTCACAGTGCCAAAATCATCTACTGTATAGGATGAGAAGAATTCCTTCCGAGATGTGGCATGAATGGTAGTGCCACTATCAATTATCCAACTAGTCTCGTGGGATGTAAAATTGATAGTATCATCACAAACGACATTGAATTCATTCATGGTATTTGTTATGTCATCATCACTGCTGTCATCTCGTTTTACTTCCTTGCCTTTTTGGCCCTTTTTGAACTTTCGGCATTATTTCTTGATATAACCCTTCTTTTTGCAGTAATGACATTCAATATTATCATTTTTGTTTGATTTTTCTCTGCTCTTTTCTCTAGACATTTGTTGTCTAGACTGACTCTTTCCTCTGTAGTCAGTAATCAGAACATCTGATTGTGATGAAGAATATGAGTTTTGTGATCTCCTTCTCATTTTTTCATTCAGTATACTGCTTTTTATAGACTCCATATTGACTACACCATTAGGTGCAGTGTTGGTAATTGAAATCTTCAAGGTCTCCCATGACTCTCATAGAGAGCCCAATACTAGCAGAGCAAATACTTCATCATCTAGCTTTATGCTCATTCTAGATAGCTGGTTTATGATCTTTTGCATCTCATTCAGATGATCTGCTATGGAAGTCCTTTCTTTATACTTTGACTACATCAATTTTGTCAAATAAAATAATTTATTGTTACTAGTATTTGACGTGTAAAGCTGTTCAAACTTATTCTATAGTGTCCGGGCATGAGTTTCATTGCAAATGTGGTTGTAAACATTGTTTTCGATAAATTGTCGGATGTAACCGCACACTTGCTCGTGCTCAAACTCTCACTCCTCATCTGTCTTGCCTTCGAGTTTATTTGTAGTAAATACCGACAAATGCATTTTCATCACAAATAGGAGATCCTTCATTTTTCTTCTCCATATGTGGTAATTTGTGCTATTTAAGCTGATCATCTTGGTGCAATTTGTTTCAATTTTTTAAAAAAATGAGACTTCTTCAACTGACAGTAATCAAATAAAATTTTTTTTATGTGGAAGATTAGTCAATACTATAACCACAGAATATACTAAGAATTTTATAAGATTGATAGACTGACTCTGATACCACTTGTTGGGCACAGCGGGTAAAATAACACAAATAAATGTGAAATAAAATAATCAGCAAAAATAACTCCGACAATTTAATGTGGTTCACCCTTTAATTTGGGTTACGTCCACAGACAACACTCCAAACATTTTTCTTCCACTAATAAAAATTAATGAGTACAAATAGAGAGTTTTCCTTAGACACATGCTAGAGATAATATAACAATTTTGAAATAAACCCAAAAATAGTGGCATACAAGAGTTTCCCAAAAATACTCACAAAATATTTTTCTCACTATTTTTGTCACTCTCTAATTTTTGGAAATATTCCAAAAGTCTAACTCTCTTTCAAATTCTCTCAAATGAATTGAAATTATTGTAATTTAAATAAAAAAAATATGTCTATTTATAGATAAAATATTCAGTGTGAATACAAAAAAAAAATTAAAAATATTGGCTAAAGGAATTCAATTCAAAATTGAATTGCCGCAACTTTTGACTTTTTTTTTTATGTGGTGAGACTCATATCAATTTTTTTTCAAAAATTTTGGCTGACATAACAAAGCTTGGCTGGAGACGAAACTAGTCTGAAGAAAGAGTGAATGGATCTGTGACTTGGTCTGCAATAGAATAAATTTAACACAAAAGAAATCATGTTTAAGCTACTCACGAATAAAGTGGTAATCCAATTAATGTTGTCCCACCAAAGAATGGCAGGAGTGGTTGGTTGAAAACTAAGTTCAACATGTTGAAAAAAAATTTAGAACACACAACTCTAAATTAAATATTTGAAAGAAGAAATTCACTCAAAAATTGGAGATACAATAAAAACTTCACTAAGCTAGAAATATTATAAAGAAAGCTTTCAACTCTCACAAATATTCAAGACTTGTATTCTTCACTTTTGGATGGTTTAAACCTTGGAAGTGTACCTATTTATAGGCTCAAAGTTTAATCCATACCATACATTTATTCAACTTTTCACCATACATTTGGTGGAAAATTTGGTATGGTAGATGTACCTAATATAGACTTAATTTTTCAACAAATTAGGTGGAGATAGGTGGACCTAATATTTGCTTAATTTTTTAACACAATAAACTTCATTTTTCAACAATTTGGTGGTGGGTGTACATAATATTTGAACAAATTATTTGACATTGATTTTTAACACTCCCCCTCAATGTCAACTCTCATTCTCTGTAATATGTCGAGCTGTCGACGAAATATTTTGAGCTTGCTTGTACCTAGACCTTTTGTGAGCAAGTCAGTAACTTGATCATCCGTCTTGATCTGTCTCATCTCAATTTCTTCTTGCAAAACTTTTTCTCTGATAAAATGATAGTGCATTTCAACATACGTAGTTCTTGCATGAAAAATTGGATTATCTGCCAAACGAATTGCTGATTGATTGTCATAGTACAATGGAACTACATAATCTACTTGTTGATGTAGATTATTCAATAGTTGTATCAACCATGTACTCTCTTGAGTTGTCATTGTTGCTTTTTGATACTCAGCTTCAATAGTTGATAATGATACCGTTGGCTGTCTCTTGCTACACCAAGAAATTGTTCCAGAACCAAGCTTAAACATGTATCCAATTGTTGATCTGCTTGTGTCATGATCTCCTGCATAGTCAGTATCGCAATAACCAATTAACTTGCAGTCTTTACCTTTCTTGTACAAAAGACCATAGTCAATTGTACTCTTTACATATCTCAGTATTCGTCGAACTGCTTCTAAATGAGACTTCTTTAGATTTTGAATGTACCGACTCATCACACCAACTACATAAGAAATGTCAGGACGAGTCAAGGTTAAGTAAATCAGATTGCCTACCAATTGTCAATACATCATCGCATCTTTCAAATATTTTCCTTCATATGCACACATTTTAGCATTTGGTTCCATCGGTGTCGAAATTGGCTTACATTCGAGCATTCTGAACCTCTTCAACAAGTCTTTAAAATATTTCTGTTGACAAATAAATATTCCTTTTTGTGTGTAATCAACCTCTAAACTAAGGAAGTACTTGAGTTGTCCAAGTTCTTTCATCTGGAAAGAAACTGATAAATTTTCTTTCGTCTGAAGAATTTCTAGCTCATCATCACCGGTTATGATTAAGCCATCCACATACACTAGCACAATAGCTAGCTTTCTTTCATTAGCTTTGACAAACAAGCTGGAATCCGTAGGTGTTACTGAATAACCACTTTGTATTAAAAATTCAGAAATCTTACCATACCACGCTCTGGGTGCTTGTTTCAATCTATAGAGTGCTTTCCAAAGCTTGCACACATATTCATGATGATATTGGCTCTGAAAACCCATTGATTGGATCATGTAGATTTTCCGATCCAACTCTCCATGAAGAAAAGTATTTTTCATATCCATCTGCCACAAATTCCAATCTTTGTTGGCTGCAAGTGCAAGTAGAACCCGTACTATTGTAAGTTTCGCCACTGGACTAAATGTTTCATCATAATCTAGTTCATACTGTTGAGAGAAACCATGAGCTACCAATCATGCCTTGTACCTTTCGATTGACCCATCTGGACGACGCTTTATCTTGTAAACCCACTTACAGGATATGGGTTTCACATTTTTTGGCTTTGACACCAAATCCCAATTTTGATTTTGCTTAAATGCATCAATCTCTTCTTTCATAGCTGTCATTCGTTCAGAACTCTGCGATGCTTCTTCAAATGTCTCAGGTTCTGTCTTCTGCGACTATGGCTGCATTGACATATTTAGGATTTGGCCTTCGTGTTCTTGTTGACCTTCGAAGTTTGAGATTGCAGAGTTGATTCTTCAGTTTCATTGGACTCACCTTCATCATTTGGTTGTTGATACACGTCAGTTTGCCAAGGACTCTGAGTCATTATTTGTTCGACATCATCGCTGTTTTGATCTCCTGATTCATTCGAACTTGATTGAAGTTGAACAATATGCTCCTCCATCTTTTGTTGTAGTTTGTCTCCAAATTCTCTGGAGTCTAGCAACACCTCCTTCTCTGAAGACCACCAAGAAGAGGCTTCATCGAACACCACATCTCGTGTAGCATCTTCCACTCGTTGGATCACAACATTTTCACCCCTTTCTTTGGTTGTCATATCCCACAAAGATACATCTAACAACTTTCTTGTCACACTTGCTCTGTAGATGATTAGGAACAAATACATAACATACATAGCCAAATACTCGAAAGTAGCTAACTATAGGTTTCATGTTCCACAGTTTCTCATAAGGAGAAACAAATTCTAACATTAGTTAAGGAAGTCTGTTAATCACAAAGGCTGCAGTCCTCATTGCTTCAGCCCAAAACCTTCTCGGTACATTCTTTGCATATAACATACTTCAACAGACTTCTGCAAGATGTCGGTTCTTTCTCTCAACTACAATATTTTGTTGCGTTGTGTTGGCACAAGTGTATTGATGACGTATTCCACTTTGCCTTAGGTATTGAGAGAACTCACTTGAGCTATATTCTCCCCCATTGTCTGTGAGTAAGCAACGGATCTTCTTTCCCACTTCTCCTTCGACTGACTCTCTGAACTCTTTAAATTTTGAGAATGTGTCATATTTTTCTTTCATAAAGAAAACCCACACATGCCTTGAGAAGTCATCAATGAATGTCACCATGTATCGCATATCACCAATTGACGGTTGCTTAATTGGTCCGAATACATCAGAGTGAACTAACTCTAATGATTCTTTTACTCTAAAACTTGATTCCTCATATGGCAG
This sequence comes from Triadica sebifera, assembly GCA_023653625.1. Taxonomy (NCBI): domain Eukaryota; kingdom Viridiplantae; phylum Streptophyta; class Magnoliopsida; order Malpighiales; family Euphorbiaceae; genus Triadica; species Triadica sebifera. Next base: position 2,384,613 of record CM042908.1, read on the forward strand.
TTGGTGTGCTTTACCATATTGACATCCCGCACAAACTGTGTATGTTTGCACGTCAAGTTGAGGAAGCCCCTTAAGCATCGACTTCTTCATCATCACACTTAGCTTGGAATAGCTAACATGACCTAACCGCATGTGTCATAGATCTGATGTCTCATTTTTCCTCATCCTATCTACATATGCAAATTCTGCTGACATCACGTAGATAGACTCCAATCGTTGCCCCTCCATTATTGGTGTTTTTGAGATTTTTAGGTTATGATACATCTTCACATCTTGAGAACCGAACGAAACATAATGGCCTGATGATGTCAATTAAGCCACAAACAATAAATTTTTCTTCATTCCGGGGACACGGCAAACATCTTAAAGTGACATATGGTTAGAATTATATTGAAGTGTAACTATCGTTTTACCGATGTGAGCTATCGGTAACTTTGAGTTGTTAGCTGTCACTACTACACGATCTCTTTTATAGTCAGACAAGTTTTGCAACTTATGTTTGTCACCCGTCATATGATTTGAGCAACCAAAATCTACGATCCAATCATTTTTATAGTCAATATGTTCTGATGTTATTACCGTGAGAGCTAATTCTTCTTCCTCCATAGCGAATAACGCTTCGGCATCCCAACCATCTTCGCTATTCTCCTTAGAACTGGAAGTAGCAGTGTTACTTTCAATAAATTTTTTCTTGGTCCAACAATCTTTCGCCATGTGGCCCATCTTCCCGCAGTTGTAACACTTTCCATCTAACTTTCTACTATTACCACGATTCTTTAGAGCTCCCCCTAGACGAGAGCCTCCCTTGTCATTATTCTTTTTAGATTCACTGTCAACGTACCGCTTGAAAGTGTCTTTGCTTTTGCTGGTACAGAGTGCTTCCTCCTCATCCTTTAGCGAGACTCCTCCCATTTGCTTAGTCATAACTTCCTGACTTGCAAGCAAATTTTCAAACTCAACAAGTGATGGTTGTGTCGGCCACCCTTGTACAGCGGTAACGAACCCGCGGTATTCGGGTCTTAAACCATGGATAATTATTCTTTTTATCCTGGTTTCCATGGTTTCTCCAATAGGAGCTGTTGGATCTAGCTTTGAAATTTCGCGGCATATTGCTTTCACCTTGTGAAAATATTGGGCAATCGTCATGTCACATTGCACCATTGATAGCAAATCATTCTCAAGAAGTTGCAATCTTGTATCATTCTTCTTTGAGAAGAGTGTAACAAAAGTGTCTCATGCTTCCTTTGGTGTTTTGGCATCTCCAATGTGCTCTAACATTTCTTCTTCAATTATGGTTTTTAAACTTCAATTATGGTTTTTAAAGCAAACATCGTTTTGCCTACTTTAATCTTCCATTTTCGCAAGACATCTTCTGTCATTGGTTGTGTAACTTTACTACCACCGACAATCTCCCAAAGGTCTTGACCTTGTAGGTAAGACTCCATACATATTGTCCATGTATTGTAGTTTTTGTTATTGAGCTTCTTGATTCCTCCGACTACTTGAAGGTCACCCATCGTGTCGATATGATTTTGACTATACTGAACAAGCTTGATCAACAAATTTTAAGTATGTCAAACTTCTCACGACTCAAGATAGCTCTACTAAGAATGATATCTGATTGTCCTTCTCTGATACCAATATTCAAGAGTGAATAATAATTTAACTTATTTTCTAATGTGGATGATCCACTTATTAGTGACAATCACAGAGCATACGATAAGTAAATATTAACACTCAAGTTAGACTCTGATACCAATCGTTGAGAAACAATTTAGAATACACAACTCTAAATTAAATATCTCAAATAAGAAATTCACTCAAAAATTGGAGATACAACAAAAACTTCACGAAGCTATAAAATATTACAAAAAAAGCTTTCAACTCTCACAAATACTCAAAACTTGTATTTTCACTCTTAAATGGTTTAAACCTTGGAAGTGTATCTATTTATAGGCTTAAAGTTTAATCCACACCATACATTTGTTCACTCTTCACCATAAATTTGGTGGAAATTTTGGTATGGTAGGTGCACCTAATATAAACTTAATTTTTCAACAAATTAGGTGGAGATGGGTTGACCTAATATTTGCTTAATTTTTCAACACAATAAACTTCATTTTTCAACAAATTGGTGGTGGGTGTACCTAATATTTGAATAAATTATTTGACATTAATTTTTAACACAACAAGCAAGAAATTTATCCACATGAGCTCGACAATGACATTGGCAATGGATTTGTATTCTCTCTCCGTAGAAGAGGGGACAATTGTGGGGTTTTTTTTAAGCTCTATGAGATGACATTGCAGCCAAGGTACACCAAGTAACCATTTGTGGACCTTAAATCATCAGGGCAGCCCGCCCAGTCACTATTAGAGAAACATTGGAGCTGAAGATCAGAAGCTTTGGAGATAAAAAGGTCGTGGTTGGAAGCCGAGACATAAACATTTGATCCTTTTTGTACCACTATTCATAATTGGGATTAGCAATCTAGGTATATGGATTAGTTTCGGATGGTTTAGTTTTTGGTGATACAAAGGAGGTTCCATCAATAAAACCTTGAAGGTTTTGATAATTAGAAAGAGGAACTATTGTGTGTGTATATATATATATATATGTCATATGTATTGTAACCCTAAGTGTTACAGATGAATAAAAAAAACATAGTCGCTCCGCTACCGAGAATGTAGTTACATTGCCCAATCTCGTTAAATTTTGTATTCTCTATTTGTTTACTTTCTTCATCTTGCTGTTAACATTATTTCTCAGCAGGAACAAACTGAGTTTTCTAGACAATGTAGTTTTTAGATGTAAGTTTGACAGCGAATAAAGAAAAGAAAAGTGGGGGTGTAAAAGAAGATGAGGAAGCTGTAGTTGCAAGAACAATAGACATAGCTGATTGATTGGATCAAGCTCTGATACCATATAAAATATAGAGATGAGATGAAAAAATTAATTTGTGCTGCTGTTATGTCTACAAAGTATATTGTTGATATATATATATATATATTGGAGACCAAGTGTACAAGATGAAGATAAATTACAACAAAACTTATCACACCTTTAAGATAAAGTATATATCAGTCTAACTAACAAGATAAGTACCCGATGAAGCAGTCATCCTAGCATGAAGTTGTTCACACTTCTTTCACATAAATCAGTTAGGATTCGTAGGTCCAACTTCAATAAGATTATCGATTTAAGAAACCAGGATAAAGAAAATATTATTTATGTATTAATTCTATTTCTAATTTCATATTTGAATGAAAATATTATGTATCAATTCTATTGCTAATTACATATTTGTATTTACAGAATTATTCAAAATTTTTTTTGACTATATCTTATAAAAAATGGAAAGTCAATATTTCCCCAGGGTTGTTGGGAAGCAACATGGCAAACACAAATGTCGGGAACATGTAAAATCATGCAATTATTAATTCATTCATAATTTTCTTATTTTAATAAAGAGTTCTGTAAAAAAATAAAGAAATATATAAGTTTCCTCGTTTCCTATCTATGAAATTAATATACCTTGAACTTGTGGCGTATATTACTAAGAACCGAACCAATAACCGAGACCCACATCTTCCATAATTAAATAATTAACTATTATACTATTCTATTGTAGTTGGACAAGTCACAAAAGTAATTTTTATATATGTATATTTTGTGTTTTCTTAATTAATTTAGCCCTTAAAAAATTTTTGTTTTACACATTCAATTTTTGGAATTTTATATTTATTCATATTTAATTTTTTTCGATAAACACTGATAAAATAAATTAACAAAAAAATATTTTGTTTCCATCCTGGAATTTAATTTGGAGATATATAATTTTATAAAGAGGGAAAAAAAGAATTATGAAAATTATATAAGAAGGTGATGATTGAGGTTTAAATGATGTCAGTTTGTTCCAAAAAGTAACAGAATAGGAAGACTTAACTTTGATTTTATTATTTAAACTTACTGAGATATTTAACAAGTTCGAATGCATAAAACTGGCATGTAAACAAAAATAGAATTCGAAAATTGAATGCATGAGAAAAATCTTGAAACATGGGCTAAATAATACTTTTTTTATTTTTTGGTTTTAGTTTTTAATTAAAGATGATGAACTTCCTAGGGGAATTTGTAATTCATATTTGACATTAATTTGTGTTGAGGAATATTAAGCGCGCATATGTTTTTTCAATTGAGTTCATAAATATTTTTTTTATTTAAATTAAGTACTTTTAACTTTTATTTTGTTATATTAGAATTAGATAAGTTTAGACGGTTAAGCTAAACAATTGTAGATTCACTGTTATTTTAAAATAATTTAAATAAATCTGAAATTAGTTACACTGTTATAGATTTTTATTTTATCTTTTAAACTCTCGATGTAAAAAATCAAAACTTCAAACTTTAATTTTTTCTAAAATTAAGCCCTTAACATTATTGATTTGTTCAGTTAGCAAACCATTTATCTTGATAGGGTAAGAACTTAATTTTCAGAAAATAAAAGTTAAAAGGATTTAATAAGAACAAATAAAAATTTAGGAATTTAATATTATAATTCAAAGACAAAAATATATGGTTTCCCAATTGTTAATGAATGTCTACTACGAAAATCATAAGTGTCAAGAAATGCCTCAGGGTCGTTTATGCTCATCTGGTCAAATTAATTATGAACCTTAACATTATGATCAATATACAAATTAAAATAATAACTTATTGGTCAGAGTTTAGTTTGTAATTAAAATAATAACTTATTGGTCAGGGTTTAGTTTGTTCTATCAGCTTTAGATTGTTTATGTTCTCTGTTGTTGGTTTTTTTTTTTTTTTTTTGAATGAAGTTGCTAATTTTCAAAGAAAAAAAAACTTATTTAGTTCTAAAAGGATTCAATGAATAAAGATGCAATTATAGGATTAGAGATGAAGATGATGATTCAATATATGATTATTAACTGAATATTGAAGTTGACTTTAATCATTAATTCTTCCATAATAATTTATGAGTTCATGAAGAGAAGTTGCAGAGATAAGTATGTTTTGATATTTTAATTGCATAAGGTTCCAAGATTCAAGGCGCATGCATGGCTGGTTAAGGAATAACCTATATAAAGGGAGTCAGTGTTCATTCAATTAATTATAAGTGTGAGGCATAACATTTTGCCATTATAGCATTAGCATTTGATTGAAATTAATATGAGGTCTAATTATAGCCTAATTTTCCTATTTATTTTTCTCTTAGTGCTCACTAGTCTTAAGTTTTCATATGGGAAGGATAAGGGCAATCATAATCATGATGATCATGAGAAACATAATGATAATAAGGGCAAGGGGCATAATGATCAACATGGGTTGCACATGGTAGGGGAAAATTGCCCTCAACTCGAAGCAATTTCAAGAGATATTACTTGGAAAAGAGTTGCAGCTAGCCCTGCTTTGCCAGCCAAGTTAATCAGAATGCAATTCCATGATTGTTTCGTAAGGGTACGTACCATCGATCTATCAATTTCTTCTTCGATTCGAGCAGATTATCTTATAATTAATTAATTTTTCATCATATTAATTATATACATATATATATAATTGTTGTAGGGTTGCGATGGATCGATATTGTTGGATTTGGACTCGACCGGTAATAACCGAACTGAGAAACAAGCAATTCCAAACCAAACTCTAATAGGATTTGATGTTATTGATGAAATAAAGGCTCAAGTAGAAGAAAAATGCCCTGAACAGGTCTCATGTGCTGATATTTTAGCCTTGGCCGCAAGAGATGCTGTTTCTTTCCAAGTAAGATAAACATATTTCTCTTTTTAATCATGCAATATATATAGAAATTAATTTTTTATCTAAATTATTTCAATATATTCATTTATGAATTTTGTGTAAGAAAAAAAATTAATCATTACTTTATAAATATATAAAACTGATATTAAAAATTATTTTTCTTTTTTTTTAAATGAAAATTTATTTTTCTTAGTATTTAAAAGTTAACAACAAATTATTGCAGTTTAAAAGCTCACTGTGGCCTGTTGCTATTGGGAGAAAAGATGGAAGAATTTCATCGGCAGATGAAGCTAATAGAGATTTGCCATCCCCAAAAGCAAACTTCACCATTCTTCGACAACAATTTCAAAGCCATGGACTAAACGTTGAGGATCTTGTTGCTTTGTCAGGTAATTGCTCGTTCCTCTTCTGATTCTAATATCAACATAACAATCCTAATTTCTTCTCTTCTTTATTTTCCAATTTCATGTATTTACCTATTTATTGATCTAATCAAACCAATAATTAATACCTTGACAGTTAAAAATACACCATCTTAATTACTTAATTTTCTATGAAACTAATCATGTAATTATTTTTTTCCTGTTTGATATGACAATAAATTATTGATTAGATTTGTAAATATAAAGTATAATATATATAGAGTCCGATGTACTTATCATGATTGGTCACTTTGTCTAGTTGTACTTATTTTTTGTATACATGGATCCCTGTACATCTTTTTTTTTTTTTACAATTAGCTATGTAATTATTCAATTTCGAATTCAATTCGCTACAACATGTTGATTCTTTCTTCTCCACCAATTTAGGCTAATAAATGGTGCTTATATATATATATATATATATATATATATATATATATATATATATATATTGCAGGGGCTCACACCATTGGAGTAGGACATTGTGTAATAATTGAAGATAGGCTGTTCAATTTCACAGGAAGAGGAGATACAGACCCATCACTTGATTCAACTTATGCAAATTTCTTAAAAAAACAATGCTCCAATCCTCCAAGCCCCACAACCACAGTGGAGATGGACCCTGGCAGCTCTCTCTCCTTTGATAGCCATTACTTTGAGGCCATCAACCAGAAGAAAGGCTTATTTGAATCTGATGCAGCTTTGCTCACTGATCCTGAAGCTGCTCGTTTAAGCACCAGTTTCCAAAACCAGGATGTTTTCTTTCGTGGATTTGCTCAGTCAATGGTGAGAATGAGTTCCATTATACAGCTTCAAGGGGAAGAGGGAGAGATTAGGAAAAATTGTCGTTTTGTTAATTAATTGATCAGTGCAGTATTATAATTGCTAGTCTAATTTCTTGTTTCTTTAAGTTATCGGCTTTATTATAGTATGATTTGGTTCTAATTCAAGCAAACTTATTTAAGAATATAAGAATAAGCTTGTAAAATTAATGGAAAAATAAAATTTTTAGCTAGTGTTGATAAATAATTGCATGAGAGTGGTGAAGTTTGAGAATGGGAAAGGAATGTTTTCATTCACATCAGCTGCAAGAGAAATGGAGCCATCTCTTCTTCCCGTCTCTACATTCCACATCAACTTCTGAAACTGCAAATGGACTAATTAATAATATTACAGATATACAGATGTGAAATTGATGAGATAATTAATTAAAACATTTCCATAATCAGAAAAGAAAATAAATTATTATTATTGATTAAATCAATGAATAACTGCCACGAAAAGTTGCATATTTTGTAAGAAATAGAAACTATATTATTTCTTGCATACCTGGAAAGAAACAGCATCACGAGCAGCCAAAGCGAGAATGTCAGCACATGAAACAACTCCAGGACAAACTTGTTCTAACTCAGCTTTAACATCATCAATCACATCAAAACCCAACAAGATTTGAAAATGAATCATTTGTTGGAAATTAGATTAGTTTCTAACAAAATGAATAAATGTGTCAAAAATAAAAATAAAAATTTTCAGATAGTTGGTGGAGTCACAAATGGTCTCTCTTAAAAACTAATTTATTTAGACTCTTAGAGTTTTTGAGACATAATTTTTCTCAGATAATTTAAAGTATAATATATTACCAAAATAAATTACCCAACAATAGTTATTAAATAGACAATAAAGAAAAGACCAGAATTTAACGAGATTCAAGCAATTATGCCTACGTCCTCGGACACTACTAAAATAATATTCCACTATTTCAAAAAAAATATTACAAAGTAAAATATTATAAGAGAGAAAAAATACAATCAATCTTAAAAGTAAGGAATTGGTATTTGAGAAGAATTGTTAAGAAGGGATGAAATATTTTTTATACGCTAATATTTTTCTTTCTCCCTCTTCCACTTCAAATGTGGGATTGAGAGATTAACAAAAATCAATAAATCTCCACCTTGGCGATTTCACAATTCCAAACAAATATTCTCTAAACTCTTATTTTACAAAATTCAGTAATGTCTCCAAATGCGCTTTAAAGCGCCCAATTTCAAATTTTAAGAACATTTATTAAGTCCAAACAATGTTGGAACTTGACACATGTCATAACTTTATTGTCATATTTGCAGAATTTTCAGCAGTCAAAATCTTCTGAAATAATATCTCACAATCTTTAAGAATTTTCTGTATAAAATGATATCGAACATTGATGTGTTTCGTCGTTGTATTATAAACTTGATTCTTTGCTAAACAAATAACACTTTGACTGTCACAATACACTTTGATATGCTTCTGACCAATTCTCAAGTCATTCAACAACCCCTGAAGCCAAATTGTCTCATTAACAACTTCTGAAACTGTCATGTACTCTGTCTCTATTGTAGATAAAGCAACTGTTGACTGTAAGGTGGACTTCCAACTAACCAGTGCTTTTGCAAGTGTGAACACATAATCAGTAGTAGATCGACGTTTATCTAAATCACCTGCATAGTCAGAATCACAATATCCAGCTATATACTGACCAATTTTATTATCCTGCTTAAACATTATACCAACATCTGCAGTATTCTGAATATACCGCAAAATTCATTTCACAGCTTGCCAATGTCATTTACCAGGATCATGCATGTACCTGCTCATAACTCCAACTGCTTGTAAAATGTCAGGTCTCATACACACCATTACATATATCAAGCTACCAACAACATTTGCATATGGAACTTTTGACATATATTCTCATTCTTTATCACTTTTCGGAGATAAAAATGCACTGAGTTTAAAATGAGGAGCAAGTGAAGTACTAACTGGTTTTGTCTTCTCATTAATCCAAAAACGCTTTAGTATCTTTCTCATATATTGTTTCTGAGTCAAACAAAGTCTCATTTTCTATCTCTGCATATCTCCATACCGAGAATCTTCTTAGTTTCTCCTAAATCCTTTATTTCAAATTTCTGATTTAGTTGAGCTTTAACTTCTGAATCTCTCCTTCATCCTTTGAAGCTATAAGCATATCATCAATATAAAGGAGAAGATAGATAAAGGAATCATCTCGTAGCTTGCGCAAATATACACAATGATCATATTTTCTTCTTGTGTATTTCTGTCTTATCATAAACTTATCAAATTGTGTGTACCACTATCTTGGAGATTGTTTCAATCCATACAAGGATTTGCTTAACTTGCACACCAAATTTTCTTTTCTAACAACTTTAAATCCTTCTGGCTGAATCATGTAGATTTCTTCTTCTAAGTTTCTATGTAAAAATGCAGTTTTTACATCCAACTAAACTAGTTCCAGATTCAATTATGCTACTAAGGCCAACAGTATTCTAAAGGAAGAATGTTTTACAACTTGAGAAAATATTTCATTATAATCAATTTCCTCCTTCTGATTGTAGTCTTTAGCTACCAATGTTGCCTTGTAGCTGATATCATTCTTGTTAGGAAATCTTTCTTTCTTTGCATAAATTCATACAGTCAATCGTTTTCTTTCCCTTTGGGAGACTTGCTAGTTTTCATGTCTGATTCTTTTCAAAAAACTGCATCTCTTCTTCTATAGTCTTTTTCCGCTTTTCTTCTTCTGAGCTTTGAATAGCTTCACAATAAGTGGAAGGAATCTCATCATCTACAGAAGATATATAATTAGTCATATCTTCAAGTCGAGCAGGTTTCTTAATATTGCTTAGTGCAATTGGCTCAAGTTGCTGAAGAGATTCTTATGCTGAAATCTCTAATTCCTCATCTAATCTATTTTATACCATTATCTCCTCTTCTGTCGTAGGAGTAATTTTATCAGACTTTACAATTGTTGGATAAACAATTATTTTTTTATCAAACTCTACCTGTTTAGGAGTTCCCTCCACCTGCTGTGGAGAACCATTTGTCTACTCCTCTGTTACATTTTTTAATATGATAGACTCATCAAAGATAACATCTCTACTAAATATTATTTTATTCATCTCTGGGCACTATAAACGATATCCTTTAATACCAGAGGATATTCTCATAAAGATAGTTTTCTTTGCCATTGGATTTAACTTCGATTTCTTAACATGATAGTATGTAGTGGAACCAAATACATGTAAGGAATTATAATCTGTAGCAAGTTTTCCATACCACACCTCCAAAGGTATTTTGCCATTGATAGCAGTTGATGACAAACGATTAATGAGATGACATGCATATGTTACAGCCTCAGCCCAAAACTGTCTGCCTAATCTAGCATTAGACAACATACACCGGACCTTCTCCAGTAGAGTTTGATTTATGAGTTCAGCCACCCCATTCTGTTGTGGTATATTTATGACAGTGAAATGTCGAACAATTCCTTCATTTATGCAAACTTTCATGAAGGGATCACTTGTGTACTTTCCGCCATTATTTGTTCAAAGACACTTGATCTTTCTGCCCGTTTGAGTTTCTACCATCTTTTGCCATATGAGAAAAACTCTCAACACTTCATCCTTTGTCTTTATTGTATACATTCATACTCTTCTTGAACAATCGTCAACAAAGGTAACATAATAGTGTTTATCTCCCATTGAAGCAGTTTTGGAAGGATCTCATACATATGAGTGAACATGATCCAAAATACCCTTAGTATCATGGATTGCAGTGTCAAACTTCACTCTCGTCTGCTTTTCTTTGATGCAATGCTCATAGAAGTCTAATTTGTAGGTTCATACTTCTTACAATAATGCTTGATTCTCCAGAAGTTTCAAGGATTTTTCATTTGTATGCCCTAAGCGCATATCCACAATCTGGTTGTTTCTAGCTCCTGATCATTACTAGAAACTGTTGTTGTTGTTCTAATGACTATATTGCCTACATAGTAATACAAGTTGTTGATCCTTTGAACTCATTTCATCACCATAAGTGCTCCAGATATAACATTCATTACTTCATTTTTAATGACTATTGTGAAACCCTTTCTCCCAATGATTCCCATAGAAATGAGGTTTTTCGTCAGACTGGGCACATATCTTACGTCTATCAGAGTTCTGATTGATCCATCATGATTTCTTAACTGGACTAAACCAATTCCAATTGTTTTTCAAGGGCTATCATTTGTTGTATAGATAACTCCACCTTCAATTTCTTTAAAATCGAAAAACCATTCCCGATTGGGACACATATGGTGGCTACAGCCTGAATCCAAGATCAAAGCATTCGAACTGCTTATTGATGGCATCAATGCTAATAAAAAATCCGAATCATCACATTCAGCTACATTTGAATCTACAACAATCTTGACTTTGTCAGATTTACTTCTCAACTTAGGACAATCTTTCTTCTAGTGCTCCTTTTTTCGATAAAAGACACATTCATCTTTGTCCATTCTGGACTTTGATCTGTCTTTCTTTTCCTTGTTTTTATTTTTCAAACAACCTCTTACTATAAAAGCTTTTGCTGCTCCACTGATGTTATCCTTCTTGTCTTTTCTCCTCAATTCATAGTTGTATAGTGCAGTACATACTTCACTAAAAGACACCTCAGTCTTTCCATGGAGTAGAGTAGTTTCTAGAAACTCAAACTCTTCAGGAAGGAATCCCAAAAGCATTAGGGTCAAATCTTCATCTTTAAAAGTCACATCCAAATTCATCAGATTTGCTACAAGTTGATTGAAATTGGTGATGTGATCATTTATCATGGTACTAGGAACATATGTGAATCTGAACAGTCTTTTCTTCATATATGGCTTATTTTGACTGCACTTTTTCAAGAAGTTTTCCTCCAGTATCTTCCATAATTTACTTGCAGAAGTTTCTTTACAAAAGGCATACTTCTACTCTCTGGATAAGTACGATCGAATTATATCACATGTCAAACGATTGATTGTCCTTCTTTCCTTCTCATTTGCACCTTCTGGCTTCTCCATCTCAATGACAATGTCTAATCTTTGCCGAAATAAGGCGTCTAGAACTTTACCTTGCCACATGCCGAAATGGCATGTTCTATCAAAAATCATCACTGCAATTCTCGTATTTGCCACAGCAGTTTTCGCCAAAATTGATGAAATAGAAGTTGTTGTGTCCATCATGGATTTTTGTCTGTCTCTTGTCATTTCTTCTTCAAAACTATTTAATAGCTTTCAAATGCAGAATACCCAAGAATTTAAGGAAACTTTTCTGATGTGGAAGATCAGCTTACGCCGCAACCATAGAGTATATAACTCAGTAACATTGCCTCTAATACCAATTGTTGTGGAAATCGGATTAGTTTCCACTAAAATGAATTATTATACCAAAAATTAAGATAAAGAAAAATTCTCAGATAGTTGGTGGAGTTACAAATGATCTCCCTTAAAAACTAATTTTCTTAGACTCTTAGAGTCTTTGTGACAGAATTTTTCTCAAATAATTTAAAGCACAATATATCACTAAAATAAATTATTCGACAATAGCTATTAAATAAACAATAAAAAAATACCAGAATTTAACGAGATTCGGCCAATTATGCCTACGTCCTCAAACACTACTAAAATAATATTTCACTATTTTAAAGAAATATTACAAAGTGAAATATTATAAGAGAGAGAAAATACAATTAATCTTAGAAGTAAGAGATTGATGTTTGAGATGGATTGTTAAGAGGAGATGAAATTTTTTTTATAGGCTATTATTTTTCTTCCTTTCTCTCCCACTTCCGATGTGAAATTGAGAGATTGCCAAAAATCAACATCCTTATTCTCAGCTTGATCAATTCTGACCGAATCCAATAGTATGGACGCATTGCAACCCTGCCATCATCTTTTAATGTAATTAACATTAATATCTCTCTTAATTAAAATCTAATAAGCATAATTTAATTTTTATGTACATACAAAGGCATATATATAAATATATATATTACCCTAACAAAACAGTCATGGAAGTGCATTCTTAACAGTTTAGCAGCCAAAGCTGGGTTACTTTCAGTTCTATTCCATGTGATACTCCTCACTATCAGCTCGGCTTGTGGGCAGCTTTCATTGTAGAAATTCTCAATCAATTGGCCTTTACAAACCCTAACCTCTCCAAAAACAAGAAGTATTGATACCATAAACAGTATCACATCTCCACCCATCTTTTTTTTTTTTTGTTAATTCTGTTTCAAGAATAAATACACAATCAGATTGGAATTTAATTAATTTGTTAATTATGGGAGAATTGAAACTCCAAGCCTTCCTTTTATAGGCAATAAAGTCCAATGATTTTGATAATGGAAGAAAAGAAAAATGGCCTCTACTTTGCCTTAATGTTTAGTGTTTGGGTTCATTAAATATCAACTTGTTCATTTCTGCCTTTAAATTATTGACTATTAAATTTCCCTGGTGGGTGATAAGAGTAATGCTCACTGCTTATTATGGCCGCCATCAACGAGTTCATTTCTTGAAGAAACAGTGTAAACAGTTATTTACATAACCTGAATATTCATAATTTCAGTAACAACTTGACAAATATTAACTAATCACTTGAAATTCAAGTCAAGGGGCAGGTTTCGCCGTCTGTCTATGAGGGAAATTAAATCCTAATTATCCCATATGTAATTCATATCTTTATTTATAAATAGAGTTAATTAATGTCTTATTCTAATACTAAAAATAATAATTTCTTACACTTAATTTCATATTTTTAAAATAAAAAATTGTCTTTTATATTAAGTCTACATTATTAATTGATTTATTTTGTAATTAAATACATTAGAACAAAAAAAATTTAGTCATCAAAACTTTTTTTTTCCAGTTTAACAAATGAAATAAATAGTATTTGAAATGGAATAAGGTCACATAAACTTGAAGTAGAAGTTTGAGAGTATTGACTCAAATGGGTGGATTTTAAAAGTTTTTGTAAAATTAATATATATGAATCCTAACTGTAACAAAGGTGGCACACGGCTAAATCAAATCCCCATTTTGACTTTTTTTTTCTTTGTGTTTTTATTCCTCAAGTTATGTATTTTGACTTTGCATTTCAACAAAGCATTGGGTTTTAATTTTTTTAATGAAAATCTATTTCCTAAATTTCATCCATAATTTTTTTTTCATAATAATTACTTTTTTTATATCGCTACATGCAATTGGTTTGGTTCGTAATGTTTTCATAATGATAAGTCACTTTTTTATTGAAAAATAATGCTAACCAAAAAGAAAGAAAATTTAAAAATAACTATTTTTCCCTTTTCCTATTAAATAATAAGATGATGAATCAATAATTATTTTTTTTAAATGAATTTAACTAGTATTTTTTTTACTTTCTCTTCCATCTGCACCGTTAGCGATTACTAGAAGATAGGTTTGAGCTGACTTTCAACGCTTTAATTATTTAATTGATTGATTCTGTTCAATTGATTATATTTTTTTTAGTTATTATTAAGGGTACTCAATTTGATTATATTTATGGGAGAGTAAAAAATTTGAAATCCAAGCGCTCCGAAGTAGAACTAATTTTAAATTCTTTAGTACAAGAATTTTAAATATTTTTTTCTTAAATTAAGATTTGTTGGCTAACCCAAATCAGGGCCGGCTCAAGAATTTTTGTGGCTCTAGGTAAGAGTTAATTAGGAACTCTTTAAAATTATGACCAAATTTTTTAAAGTTATTCAAATTTTAATTTTCTTAACTTTTTAAGATACAAAATCACTAATTAAAATTTTATATTCAAGTTTAAAAAATAATTTTTTTAGAAAAAAACTAACAATAAGTAGATAAATTACACAAAATTAAAAGAAATATGTGTGAAAAGTAAAAATAAAAAATTAATTTTTTTATTTTCTCTATACAAGTTAAGAGAGATAAAAATTATTTAAAGAGAAAAAAATAAATACAAACCACAAAAAATAACATAAAAGCATTTAAGGTGTAGTATTTAAAATAATATATTAGTTAGTCTTTTAACTAATAAAAATTGCACTTACCCACAAAATTAAGTCAATTTTTAATACAATCGTTTAAACTAATAAATCACAAATAATTAGTTGTTTAAATTTAATTTCATGTGTTCAGAATCCAATAAAATAATACTTATTGTTTTTACATAATTAATAATAAATTTGAGGAACAATAATTAATAGAAAAAAATAGTAGCCTCCCAAAAATTGAGGCCCTAGACATAGGCCTTAGTGGCCTGATGCGGCCTGACTGAAATTCGAATCGTTAGAGAAAAAAAATTAAAATTGATGAACCAATTAACTGCCTTGAACCAATTAAGAT